>CM053742.1:72309289-72347701 GCA_028658305.1 Pachyuromys duprasi
AGGATTCCTCTTTCTTCACAACCTCTCCAGCATGCGTTGTCACTTGAGTTTTTGATCTTAGCCATTCTGGTGGGTGTAAGGTGAAATCTGTATGCAGAAAAATGAAAATAGATCCATATTTATCACCTTGCACAAAGCTAAAGTCCAAGTGGATCAAAGACCTCAACATAAAACCAGACACACTAAATCAGTTAGAAGAAAAAGGGGGGAAGACCCTAGAACTTGTTGGCACAGGAGACTACTTCCTGAATAGAACACCAACAGCACAGGCTCTAAGATCAACAATAAATAAATGGAACCTCATGAAACTGAAAAGCTTCTGCAAAGCAAAAGACACTGTGATCAAAACAAAACAACAGCCTACAGACTGGGAAAGGATCATTACCAATCCTACTGCTGACAGAGGGCTAATATCCAGTATATATAAAGAACTCAAGAAGTTAAAAATCAAGAAATCAAGTTATCCAATTAAAAAATGGGGTATGGAGCTAAAAAGAGAACTCACTGTAGAGGATTATAGAATGGCAGAAAAACACTTAAAGAAATGCTGAATGTCCTTAGCCATCAGGGAGATGCAAATCAAAATCACCCTGAGAAACATATCTATTCTAATCATGTATCTTTGCAGTTAAAACATTCAAAATTTTTCCTTGTTTTTTTTAAAATATGCAATATATCATCAATATTTGTAATATTGATAAAACTGGGAAACAGAACACAAAAATTCATTGATTCATTTCTTCTTTCTAACTGTAACATTGAATTTATTGGCCAAATTGCTGTTTCCTGCTCTCCTCAGTCTCTGGCTATCACTATTCCTTTATTAGCTTTTATAAGATGAACTTCATAGATCATAAGGTATTCAATTTTCTGCAGTGGCCTATTTTACTTCATCTAGTATCTTCTAGGTTCATACATGTTGGAAAATTATTTTGTCATTTTACCATTAAATATTATGTCATCATCCTCTCACCAATTTGACCATTCAATCAATATAATTTTGCCTCAATTTATTATTTATTTATTTATTGTTTTTCTAGACAAGGTTTCTCTGTGTAGCTTTGGCTGTCATGGAGTCTCTTTGTTGAGCATCATGGCCTCAATTTTACAGAGATCTGCCTCCCCTAGTGCTGGAATTATAGGTGTGGTCCACTGTGCCCAGCATGTTATTTAATTATGTAAAAAATAATTTTGTGGTTATAATTATATTAGTAACCAATGTAGAACAACACTATGCTGTAGTTAGTAAATGGCTAAACAAATTATAGTTACAGTGATTTATGACTTCAGGGACAAATGTTGCTAATTACATCCTCATAGCATAAAAAGAAAGAGGCTCCTTCTTACACATGGAGAACATGTTCAATAATTAACAGATTTTATATACCTCCAAATAGCTTTGTGGGGTCTGAAGATGTTACTATGCATTTGACAATGTTTTTTTTTCCGTTTGATAGCTAAACAAAAATCTTTAGCTAAAATTTATTGTTTACAGTAAATTCAAAAATTTTAATGTGCAAATAACTTTTTCAACATCTTTACAAGAGTTCTCATACCATGGCTTAAGTTAAGGGAAGGGACCTAAAAAGAAGGAGCAACATATTATAAATATGAAACAAAAATACATATCTAGTTCATTTAAGTGCTTTAAGATTTATTTTAAATTTTAATTTGTGTGTGTGTGTTTTGTCAGGGAGTTGCACAGAAATGGAGATGAGGCCAGAAGTAAGCATCAGACCCAGGAGAACTGGAACTACAGGCAGCTGTGAACTGCCGGACTTGAGGGCTGAGGACTGATCTTAGGTTCTCTGCTAAAGCATCTCTCCCGCTTCTCAAAGTGTTTTATAAGCAGTCAATATATACAAATTCCCAAGCTGAAATTAGGACAAATGCTTCTGAGGGTTTCTGTAGGAAGAGTATGACTCAACAGCTCACATTAGAGTGAACCTGCAGAACTGGGGACATACCTATGCGACAAATCACAAATAAGACAGAATTGAGCAGATGTTTTAGCACTGTGCAGAAAGATGCTTTATTTGTAAAGATTTATGCATGTTTGAGGAAAATGTGTTTTTAAATTTTTCTGTTTTGTTTGTTCAGAACTGTTTAAAATATTAGGAACAACAAAAGGCCAGTGCTCTGAGAAGCAGTAGAGTTCTGAGAAGAAGCCAAATTGAAAAATGTAGAATTTTGTTAAAGTGATCCGTTATGATGTTAATGACCCATGAAAAAAAAGGATGAGTTCCCTGGTGTTAATGGGAAGGAAAAGTCCTAAAGTAGCTAGTTCTCCCAAATTTAATGAGAATACTTGCTATATTTTTGAACTAGGGTACATAATACTGGCTCTCTAAATTCCCAGACACTAAGCTTGCCAATTTGATTTAACATAACCTAAATTTTGAATTGCCAAGTATTCTTCTCACAGAAAAGGTCCATCTAATGATTTATACTGCTAACTCAAATTTAAATAATTATATATGATAACAGAATTTGTAAAAAATAAAAGCAAACATTTTAAAAGTTACAGCAAAATGATCAAGTTGAAACAAAGCAAGAAAATACTAACTTCTTTACTAATGATGAAGGAAAAATGAATTATACATTTATATACCAAATTTAATTGTAATTTATTAAAAACAGAGTTTTAGTATGATGCAATTATAAAAAGGTAGAAGATAGGCAAATTAGTTATTTGTGTAATACAGAAGCGGGTATAGTAAAACCTTTCATAGTTAAGCAAACACTAGACCAAATTAGTGGTTTATTATTATTTTAAGGATTGTAGATGTCAACAGATCAAGTTGTTATATTAGAATACTATAAACACCTGCTTATAGAGTAGTTATGTTCAAATTTTTGTGCAGTTAATTTATATGAAATACGTAGTAGTTCCCAACATATAAAAAACACTGATAATAACAACACATAATAACAATTAAGAAGAAATATGACAGGGTTTTCTCTTCATTCTGCAATATATAAAATATATTTATAATGCCACCATTTATGCTTTATTTAAGGTTAATCTTCTTGTTGGACACTATGTAGCAAGATAAGGTGATAAATATCTTAAATTATCACAAAGAAGGAATGAAGGCAGAGAATGGTTACATTTTGCCAACTCTAGCAATACTGGCATTTGAATTGGGAAACATGTTCTATGTCAGTCTCTGTAAAACAAAATTGTAGCTATAAAGCACAGAGAGTAAATATCAAAAATGTTTAAATACTACTTCTATTAAGGTTACTGATTAAGAAAAGAATTATGAGCTGGAAAGATGGCATATCATTAAGAGCACTTGGGCAGGGGGGCAGGATCTGGAAGGAGTTGTGGTATGGGAAAAGATCAGAATATATTTTATGGAAAAAAACACCAGATCACTTGCTAAGCTAAGCAATCATGTTTGCATCCCAACATCCACATAGCAAGCCAGGAATCCCACAAATTTTTGTAACTCCAGTTTCAAGGGACCCGATATCCTTTTTACCCTTCCCAGCTATATACCCCTATACACATGTATATATATACTTAGATACACAGAAACACAAGTATAAACATAAATAACTAATATAAACATGGTAAAAGTCTTTCTTGTTTAAAAATAAATGCTGCCTAAGTTGAAGCTAAGAGACTGTTTCCTTGATCAATATAATGAAACATTAGATTCCTATAATGTCAAGATGAACTAATTTCCAACTCTTAATTTTCTGTGACTCTATGGAACAGAAACTGAATTCATTAGAAGTATATACACAGAAATTTAGAGTTAAAAATTATTAAATTCCTTTGTTTGTGAATGGTTCGTTCAGTAAACTGAACAATAATGCGCAAGGTGACAGGTGGCTGAAGAGAGGACAAAGAGTTAACCTGTACACTGCTCCATAATGTAGGGAACAGAACCACAGGGCAGGGCAAATACAAATTCTTTTCATTTAGATCTCACTCTTCTATTTCTTGCATTACCATTTACCTTTGTATATATTGCCAGCCAAAATTATAAAAGTTGTTCAAAATTGCTTACTCTTTCCACACCACCATCCCTATATGAAATTACCTGTTGATTGAATACCTTAACTAGGCTACAGCCTTCATTAGTACTGGAGTCATTAATTTCAAATTAACTATATGATAAAGTATAATCCTGTAAATTCTCAGGCACATGTGTTTGGCAAAATTTAACTCGCATTATTGATTCATCGTGCACTATTGGTATATGAGAAACAAAGTTTTCTTATGCAAAATATCTTTGTAGTAGTTAAGGAAGTAAAAAAATAAAAAACACAAGTGTTTTCAGCATTTGTAATATTACTCAAAAATGATATGATTATAAACATAATGAAACCTATTGTTTTACATTGCAAAAATAAACATTAAACTACAGCACACAAACCACTGAATATTTTATATGCATTTTCTTTCTAGTTATCCCTCTTTCTCTGCCTCCTCTCTATCTCCCATTTTTCTAAAAACATAAATTTAATTGCAATCAATCTTCAGCCTAGCAGCCCCAGTAGTTCCTTTTAATTTGAGAAAAAAATATGTGTTTTTGTCCTTTTCCTACACCTAATGGCAAAATAATCAGCCACTTGTAGTCAATATACATTTTGTCATCAGTTTTAAGAACCTTTAACTAATGGAATTATCATTTTTGACTTTTGCCCAGAAGAAACCAATCTCCAAGAAAATAAAATAAGACAAGAATTGGAGAGAAGGCTGTAGATTTTGCTAACTGTCTCAAGGCGAAACAACATCTGACCTTCTGATGACCCCACTGAGGATAAACTGTTGTCTACTAGCCACACATTTTTGCTACACTCATATTTCTAATTGAACACTGTGAAGAAATGCCATTATTGTTAATGCTCTTTTTTCAGATCTACATTTTAGATAATACTCATCCTTCCAGTTGATCAATTCTACAAAGAGAAACTTGAAGCAGGAAGCTGGTGAGCTCATTTTCCAGTTCAGAAATTCTTAAAAGAAATTAGCCCCTAGTTAAGTAGGTATTTTAGTGTAAATTAATTTTAGATACTGTAAAGAATGACCTCAGACACTGCCCTGTCTGTTTCTTTTGACAGCAACTTTTAAATTATTGTTAAAATTTCACCACTTCAACGAGAAGAGTTTTCTACCAGAATTTTCCTAAGGACCCCCACACCAAGAAGCCTGAAAATTCCCGCAGCATAGTAAAATTTGGGACATGGATATACATTGAAAACACTGCCAACTTTTCAAACTATGTATTTTATTGTCTTAAGGCATTTTTCTCAAACTTTCATCAAAATTTCAGGCGATGTCTAAATGTCATTCTGTAACATATCAGTCCTCTCTCAGAAACTGAAAAAGATTCTTATATTTGTATTTGCTAATGCAATTAAAATGTAATTATGAGAAGCACAAATGTATGGGAAAATCATGTAATGTGATGATAGAAACATGATCATTTAATCTGCAACTGTAAGTTGCTAAAACTAAGTTTTATTTCAAAATGGACAAATTAACTAACATTGCTTTTCTTCAGTAACACAATTTGCAACCATTACTCTTGTCAGCCAAAAAGCAAATTCATATAGTTTTACCACAAGGGAAACCAGATGAGTATGAATAGTAGAGTGCAAAAACAGCAGCCACTATTAGAAATCTTGCATAGGGCAAGCTCTCATGGTAAGGTTTCTTCACATATAAAATTTAGCATAAATAAGAGGAAGATCAATATTTGTATAACATCTTTTCAGCTACAAATGATATTCACAAATTTTATACTAACTTTTTCTCATTACACTATTAATAGAAAATGGTCATTGCCTTATGGAAAAAGGGATGTTTAATATATACTTGGCAGGGAATGGTAAGTTCCAGTATGTCCTCCAAGAACTGTGAGCTCTCAGTTCCAAAAAGGAATAAACACTTTCCACACTCTAAAATTTTTTTCTGGGAAGAAAAGTTTGTTTTCAATAAAATTTGTTTAAAAAAAAAGGTGAAAGCAAAGTCACACGTATTTATTATAAAATCAACGAATAACTGATACTGAAGTTCTCCTCTGATTTTGTGGGTAATTGCTTCAACTCATTACCCTGCTTTATACAAAAAAAAAAAAAGCTTCCCAAGTAAATAGGATTTGAAAATTCTTTCTTCTTTTTTATTATTTTATTTTATTACAATTTATTTAATTTGTACCCAGGCTATGACACCTCTCTCATCTCTTCACCATCCCACCCTCAATCCCTCTTCTCCCCTTATGCCCCAACTCTAGTCCACTGATAGGGGAGGGCCTCCTCTCCTTCTATTTGACCCTAGATTATCAGGTCTAATTAGGACTGGTTGCATTGTCTTTCTCTGTGGACTGGCAATATCTGTGTACTGATCACCACCCATAGGGAGGTGATCAGAGAGCCTGCCACTGAGTTCATGCCAAGGAAAATCTCTGCTCCCTTTACTAGGGACTCCACTTAGAGACTGAGTGTATAAACTACATCTGAGCCTGGGTTTTATATCCTCTCCATGCATGGTCCTTGGTTGGGGTATCATTGTCTTCAGGGCCCCCAGGGCTCAGTTTTTATATCATTGTTGGTCTCTTTTTAGAATTCTTGCCCTACCCAGGTCTGTCTATCTCATCCTTCTTTCATAAGATCCCCTGTACTCTTTCCAAAGTTTGGCTATGATTCTCAGTCTCTACTTCAATACCTCAATCAGTAGAGTCTTTCAGGGGCCCTCTGTGGTAGGCTCCTGTCCTGTTCCCAGTATTCTCCTCCTTCTGATGTCTGTAGAGTTTGTCCTTCCGAATCTGGATGGAGCATCTTCCCTAGGTCTTCCTTGTTGTTTAACTTCTTTAGGAGTACAGATTTTACAGTGTTTTTCATATATTATGTGGCCAATATCCACTTATAAATGAGTATATACCATGTGTGTTTTTCTGCTTCTGGGATACCTCACTCAGGATAAAATTTTCTAGTTTCACCATTTGCTGGGGAATTTCATGATTTAATTGTTTTTAATTACTGAGTATTATTCCACTGTGTAAATGTACCACAATATCTGTATCAGTTTCTCAGATGAGGGGCACCTAGGTTGTATCCAGCTTCTGGCTATTACAAATAGTGCTGCTGCGAACATGGTGGAACAACTGTACTTGTATAGTTAAGCATATTTTGGATATATGCCCAGAAGTGGTATAGCTGAATAGCACTATTCCTAATTGTCTGGGAAAGCACCAGATTCATTTCCAAAGTGGTTGTACAAGTTTACATTCCCACCAACAATGGAAGATGGTCCTCCTTTCTCCATATCCTCTCCAGTATATCTGGACACTTCAGTTTCTGACCTTAGCCATTCTCATGGGTATAAGGTGAAATCTCAGGGTTTTTGTTTTTGTTTTTTGATTTGCATTTACCTGAGGACTAATGATTTTGCTCATTCTTTAAGTGTTTCTCTGCCATTTGGTATTCCTCTATTGAGAATTTTCTGTTTACTCTGTACCCCGTTTTTAATTGGATTACTTGATTTGTTGCTGTTTAACTTCATACGTTGTTTAGCATTCTGGATATTAGCCTTCTGTCATATATAGGGTTTGTGAGGATCCTTTCCCAATCCATAGGCTGAATTAATTTTGTAT
Organism: Pachyuromys duprasi; assembly: GCA_028658305.1. NCBI lineage: Eukaryota > Metazoa > Chordata > Mammalia > Rodentia > Muridae > Pachyuromys > Pachyuromys duprasi. The sequence continues at coordinate 72,316,903 of CM053742.1, forward strand.
CCAGCCACTTTACTGAAGGTGTTTATCACCTGAAGGAGTTCTCTGGTTGAATTTTAGGGGTTTCTCATGTATACTATCATATCAACTGCAAAGGGTGATTCTATGACTTCTTCCTTTCCAATTTGTATCCTCGGGATCTCCTATAGTTTTCTTATCGCTCTAGCAAGAACTTCAATTACTATGTAGAAGAGATACAGAGAGATTGGGCTGCCTTGCTTTGTTCCTGATTTCAGTGGGATTGATTTAGGTTTCTTAACATTTAGTTTGATATTGGCTATAAGCTTGCTGTGTACTGTCTTTATTATGTTTAGGTATGTGCCTTGTATCCCTTATCTCTCCAAGACTTAAGTCATGAATGGGTGTTGGATTTTGCCAAATGCTCTTTTGGCATCTAAGGATATGATCATGTGGGGCTTTTTCCTTCTTCATTTTATTTATATGGTGGATTACATTGATGGATTTCTCTATATTGAACTACCCTTGCACACCTGAGATGAAGCCTACTTGATCATGGTGGATGATATCTATTATGTGATCTTGGCTTCTGTTTGCAAGTATTTCACTGAGTATTTTTTAGTCAATGTTCATAAGAGAGATAGGTCTGAATTTATCTTTTTTGTTGTGTCTTTGCTTTAATTATCAAGGTGACTGTGGTGTCATAGAGTTTGGTAATGTTCCTTCCGTTTCTATTTTGTGGAATAGTTTGAAGAGAATTGGAGTTATTTCTTCTTTGAAGGTCTGATAGTATTTTGCCCTGGAACCATCTAGCCTTTGGTAAGGAGGCTGTTGATGACTGTTTCTATTTTCTTGGGGGATATAGGTCTACTAAATCTTTCTACATGATCTTAACTTAGTTTTGGTAGATGGAATCTATCATGAAAATTGTCAGTTTCATTTAGATTTTCAAATTTTGAGGCATATAGGCTTTTTTAGTAAGACCTAATGATTGCTTGGATTTCCCTAGTGTCCGTAGATATGTCCCCGTTTTCATTTCTGATTTTGCTGATTTAGAAAGTTTCTCTCTGCCTTTTTGTTAGTTTGGGTAAGGGTGTGTCTATCTAGTTGATTTTTCCAAAGAACCAGCCCTTGGTCTCATTAATACTTTGAATTGTTTTCTTTTTTTCTAATTCATTGATTTCAGCTCTGAATTTGATTATTACCCCTTGGGTGTGTCTTTATTTCTAGTGCTTTTAGGGGTGCCATTAAGATGCTTGTATGGGATGTCTCGAACTTAGTTCTGAAGGCACTCAATGCTATGAGTGTTCTTCTTGGCACTGCTTTCATTGTGTCCCATTAGTTTGGAGAAGCTATGCCTCCATTTTCATTGAATTAGTAAGTCTTTCATTCTTTTTTTCATTTCTTCCCTGAAAAAAAATTGTCATTGAGTAGAGAATTGTTTAGTTTCCATGTGTATGTAGGGTTTCTGTTATTTCTCTGTTTGTTGAGGTCTGGTTTTAGACCATGGTGGTCTGAGAGGATAAAAGGGATTATTTTGATCTTCTTGTATCTGTTGAGATTTGCTTTGTGCTCAACTATATGGTCAATTTTTGAGAATGTTCCATGAGGTACTGAAAAGAAGGTAAACACTTTTGAGTTTGGGTGAAAATTTCTGTAGATATCTATTAAGTCCATTTGATTTTGGACATCTGTAAGTGTCATTGTTTCCTTATTTAGCTTCATTCTAGATGATTTGTCCCTTTGTGAGAGTGGAGTTTTGCAGTCTCCCACAATTAAGGTGTTGGGATTGATGTGTGATTTAAACTTTAATAATGTTTCATTTACAAACGCAGGAACTCTTGTATTTGGGGCATAGATGCTCAGAATTGTTACATCTTCCTGGTATATTTTTCTTTTGATGAGAATGAACTGTCCCTCCTCATCTTTTTTGATTAATTTTGGTTGAAAGTCTATTTTATTAGATATCAGGATGGCTACCCCAGCTTGTTTTCTGGCTCCGCTTGCTTGAAAAACATTTTTCGAGCCCTTTACTCTGATCTAATGTTTATCTTTGTTGCAGAGGTGTGTTTCTTGGGTGCAGTAGAATATTGGATCCTGTTTCTGGAACCATTCTCTTAGTGTGTGTCTTTTTATTGGAGAGTTGAGTTCATTCATGTGGATAGATAATTGTGACCAATGAATATTAGTTGCTTTTATTGTGAAGTTGGTGGTGTTACTGTGTTGCTATTCTTGTTTTCTTTGTGTGTGTGTGTGTGTATGTGTGTGTATGTGTGTGTGTGCGAAATTATCTATATTCTGTGTTTCCTTGGGTGTAGTTGATTTCATTAGATTGGAGTTTTCCTTCTTGTAGCTTCTGTAGGGCTGGGATACTGTGTAGGTATTCTTTAAATTTGATTTTGTCATGGAATATTTTGTTTTCTCCATCTATGTTGATTCAAAGCTTTACAGGGTGTAATAGTCTGGGTTGGCCTCTCTGCTCTCTTATAATTTGCATGATATCTGCCCAGGCCATTTTGGCTTTAATAGTTTGTATTGAGAAATCTGGCATGATTCTGATAGGTATTTCTTCATATGTTATGTGACCTTTCCATTGCTGCTTTTAATATTTTTTCTATCTTCTGTAGATTTAGTGTTTTGATTATTATGTCATGTGAGGAGTTTCTTTTCTTGTCTATTCTATTTGTGTTCTATAGTCCTGTTGTATATTTATGGACATCTTTCTTTATGTTGAGAAAAATTTCTCCTACAAATTTCTTGAAAATATTTTCTGGACCTTGGAGCCTGGAATCTTCTTTTACATCTATTCCTATTATTTTTAGTTTTCTTCTTTTCATGGCGTCCTTGGTTTCTTGGATGTTTTGTGTTTGGGACTTTTCTGGTTTTACTTTTTCTTTGAGAGATGTATCATTTTCTGCAATTGTATATTCATCGCCTGAGATTCTCTCTTTCATCTCTTGTATTCTATTGGTGATGCTTAACTTTGTGGTTCCTGATCTTTTCCCTTAGTTCTCCAGATCCAGGATTTTCTCTATTTGTGTTTTCTTTATTGATTATAATTCTGTTTTGATGTTTTGCTCCATTTTCTTCATCTGTTTGTGGATTCCTGCCTTTCCAGGAGGGCCTCCATTTTTTGTATGTTTGTTTGTTTCCTCACTATATACCTCTACTTGTGCCTCTGCATGTGCCTCTATTTGTTTAGCTGTAATTTCCCTGCATTTCTTTGAGAGGTTTGTTCATTTCCTCTCTGTTTGCCTCTATTTGTTTGGCTTTATTTGCCTTCATTGCTTTGAGAGCTTTGTTTGTTTCTTCTGTATGTGCCTCTAATAATTGGATAAGCATATATTTGAGATCATTTTCCTGTGTTTGCTATGTATTAACATATCCATTTATTTTGGGGGTTGCTGGTGAAGCCATGATGTCCTGTTTTGTTGTTGGTGGTGGTGTTGTTGTTGTTGTTGGATGCGTTTTTTTAATGTAATTTATTTATTTTTATATTAATCACAGGTTAGGTACTTTGTATCCCAGGTGTAGCCCCCTCCCACATTCCCTCCCACTCTCCCCTTCCCTCCCTCATCTCCTCCCTGCCCCCCTCCAAGTCCACTGATGGGGAGGACCTCCTCCCCTTCTATCCAACTCTAGTTTATCTTTTCTCTTCAGGGCTGGCTGCAATGTCCTCTTTTGGGATCTAGCTAGACTGTTACTCCTGGGCACGTGTTGGGGAGAGTCAGAGAGCCAGCCATGGAGTTCATGACAGAAATAGTCCCTGTTCCCCTTACTAGGGTCTCCAGTTGGATAATGAGCTACCATGGGCCACATCTGAGCGGGGGTTCTAGGTTATATCCATACAAGGTCCTTGGTTGGAGAAACCTTCTCATAAAAGACCCCTGAGCCCTGATCAATTTGGTCTTTGTGGAGCTCTTGTTCTCCCCAAGTCTTAATAACTCCCCCTATTTTCATTTTTATTCCCAGCCCTCTGCTGAAGGCTTGGTTGTGAGTCTTAATATCTGCTTTGATACATTGCTATATTGATTCTTTCAGAGGCCCTCTTTGGTATGCTCCTGTCCTGTTGCTTGTGTTGGATGTGTTTTTATGTCAAACTCTAGTCATCTACTTATCCATAGCAGTTGATGTTTGTTCCTGGTGCCTGTAAGTCAGACTGGGTTCATCTGTCTCTAGTGTCTGGAGTATTCTTCAGGAAGATGAGAGAGATCCACTGGTTCAAGAGTGGATGTTGTTGTTTCAGCTGTTGCTAAGAGAGGAAAGTCGCAGGTGCATATACAAAAGTGTGCACATGTTAGTGGAAATGTACTGAGAAGGACAGGGTGCTAGTGTTCATAGATGCCTGGAAGGGTAGAGCTTAAGAGTAAGAGGAGTGCTGGTGCTGTTCACAGGTGTAATGCACATGTGCAGGTGCCCTGAATACCTCAGTGGCCTACAGGCCTGCCGTACTGTCCTGGTATTGAGATTTGTCTGGTCTCCAAGAATTTTCTTGCCTGGACTCCACTGGTAGACACACAGAACAGGAGCTTCAATGTTGAAAATGCTGTCCCAAGAATCTCTATGTTGCCTACATTGGGTATGTGGGTGGGAGGGATCCTATGTCTGATTGCTAGCACAGAAAGACCCTGGATCTGGAGCTCTGTATGCATACACTTGAAGGCACACTCAATTGTCTGCAGGCCTAATCAGAAAACACAGTGGTTCCCCCTGTTCTCTACTCTCAGATTTGGGCCCTCGGGTAGGGAGACCTATTCTTAGGGCAGCTGTCTTTGCTATCTCAGTCATGGAGCATGGAGGTTCCTGCTTGGGTTAGCTGCTATCCACTGCAGTCCGCACATATTTTAATTTCTACTCTTTCCACTTAAAATTGTAATTTGGAGTTAAAATACAAATAGAAAACCATATTATGAAGAAAAAAACAAAATAGTCATCACATTTTATAAAATATTATTTACAGAGCCTAAGTTTTATAGACAAGGTGCTCTGTGTATGAGAATATATAATAATTAAAAATTTACCAAAAGCTATGAATGCCATTTCACTGTCACTTCCTTTGATTAACCTCTACCTGACCTCACTCACTAAGGCAATTTCAGATTCTTCTGTTTCAACATTCATTCACATTTTCAGTCAAGCAAGCAAATTTATTAAAAATAGGTCATTAAAATGATTTCTCCAGATGCATATTTTCCCTGATGTTTGTTATAAAAAATGAAATTATTTACCATTATATATAATAACTACTTATGACTATTTAATTGGGAGGACACCTTAATTCACTTAGGAGAAAGCATAACTACGTAGTCCTATAATTAAAGCAATTTTTACTGTACAAGCAAAATATAAACAGAAAAGGTACAGTGACAATCATACAAAGTGCTATGTTGCAGCCGAGATGCAGAAAAACACATAAGTTAATTCTCCAATACATAACAGAAATGGGGTATTTTAAAAAATATGCTACCTTTTTCTAGAGTAATTTCTGCTCACCATTATGGTCTTAAATCTATTGTTTTATTAAAATATTTGCCATAAAATAATGGTTCTTTATATGATTTTTGAAGGATATTTTTTCAATTATTTTTTTAATTTTTTATATTAATTAGAGTTTACTCACTTTATATCCCAGTTGTTGCCTCCTCCCTCATTCTTTTCCAATCCCACCTTCCGTCCCTCATCTCCTCCCATGACCCTCTTCATGTAGAATGATAAGGGAGTTCCTTCCCCAGTTCCATCTGACCCTAGCCTATCAGGTTTCATCAGTACTGACTACATTAGTCCTCCTCTGTAGTCTGGCAAGGCTGCTTCCCCCTGGGGGAGGGAGTCAGAGAGCCCATCACTTAGTTTATGTCAGAGACAGTTCCTGTTCCCCTTACTAGAGTACCCACTTGGATACTGAGCTGCCATGAGCTACATCTGAGCAGGAGATCTAGGTTATAGCCATGAATTGGTCCTTGGTTGGAGTATCAGTCTCAGAAAAGATGCCTCTGTCAGATATTTTGATTCTGTTGATCTCCAGGGTAATTCTTAAAGTCAAATATTTGCGGGTTTATTGTGAATGCATTTCTTAAAATACCATATCAACTGCTTGCCAATATTTCACATGGAAAGGGTGTAAGACTATATAAGGAGGAAAAAAAGAAAAACAGGCTTTAACACTAAAACAAAAATTCCTTTAAAAATAATTATAAAGACAACAAATAACAATTGGGGGTTCATTTCATATGTGTTTTATCCCTATTCTTTAATCCCTCAAAAACTGCATGACTAAAAGTTTAATTCTATTTGTTAATTACAGGAGAAATTAAATCTTTACAGTAGACAAAACAAGTTATGACCACTCTAACCAATTGTCACTTACCATCTTAACGATTAATAAAGAACGAGACAATTTGTTCCTTTTAATAAAATGCAACATGAAGCATTAAACAACACCTAGAAAATGTACTTGCCAAAAATCTTATGCAGCCTTCTGACCTAAATTTCAGTTTAGAGGAAATACAGACATGAAGAATAAATTAAATACCAGAAGAAAGGAAGTAATTAAATTCAGAAGATCAGACATTCTATACAAGCACATAATGCTCATCTTTTTAATGACTCTAGTTTTTAAAGTTAAGAAGAAGAAAAAAATGTCTTGGACTAGTGATATTTTCAGATCAGTTAAGCCTTGGAACATTTCTGTTCTGCCTGTTATAAAGACTTTAAAATATAAGATATAAAGCAACTAATTATGTTAAATGTAATTACAGTATAAAAAGTTAGAATAATTTTAATAATGTATATTTAAGACAAATATGTTGTGATTTAAACTTCATTATACACTCACTTGAAAATTACTTTTTAATTTACCACTGGATATGTTTACTATACAATTTAGGGATTTAAATTTAGGGATTTGAATTTTGAAATTACAATTATCTCTCCATATTTTTGAAGCCAGTTTCCCTAGGTTGCATGTTTATAGATCTTTGAAAGGCCTAAAGTCTTTTATCTGATCACTAGAAGGTGATATCATCTAAAAACAGACAACAACAACAAAAAACCCAGGTAATCATAAGTATGTTCCTGCCACTACCTAAGCCCTTTTACATTTTTCATAAAGGCAGCCATCTACTGTTAGTGTATAATGTAAATTAAGAAAAAATTTGCACTTAAACTGGAGATACAAAGAACCAAAATTTGTTAGAACTTTTTTTTAACGCCTTAAGCCTAAATCTTTGTCTTGACTAATGACAGTTGGAGATCTAAGGCTTTTTAGAAAAAATGAACATAAATACATAGGAGGGTATTGAGTACTCCACAGCTATTTGTTGATTTCTGACATTCATAGTTTTCCTCAAAACTTTCATAATTTCTAACATTCTGCCTTCTTATGGACTGTCACTGATTCCAGCCTAACTTTTTCTTTCCAACAAAAAGCTAACTGAGGCTAGTTAGAAAATAAAAAAGAACTACTTCCCCAAAACTTATAGTTCATTAGTGGATAGATTTTAAGTCTCTTCTATTTTCTAGCCCTCTATCCTAACTCTGAAATTGGCCCTAATGTCTGTTCAGCATTAGGTATTGAATTTAGGCTGAATCATCATGAGAGAAGTATCTGATTTAAACAGTTTCAATACTTTCAGAGCCTTACAACCTAGCCTCTCTTTAAAACAAAGAGAACCTTTACTTTTTCTATGCTGTGTTATATTCTAGTAATCTTCACTATGAAATAGATTACCCTTGTCTTTACCCTGCAAAACATATTTATATTTTTGAAGTGCATTTTACTTTAGAATTCCTGTGAAAAAGCCATAATCACCAAGAAAAGGGAAGTAAAATATGGTGGATTAACTGTATGTACAGTGTGTCAGTCTAGATTTCTTTTCCATTCGACCATTGAATAGAGTACAGACTCGGTGAGCTGAGGAAACATTTTCAGGCAGTTATTTAACCAACTTGTACCTCAGTTTCTTTTTCAAATTTATATTTTTTAATTTTTAAAAATTTTACATACATTGGTGTTTTGACTAAATGAATGTCTATGTGAGGGTGTCAGAGCCCCTGGAACAGGAGTTATAGACAGTTGTGAGCTGCCATGTGGGTGCTGGGAATTAAAGCCAGGTCCTTTGAAACAACAGTCAGTGCTCTTAACCACTGAGCCATGACTCAGTTTCTTTCTAGAAAAACAATTACCCCAGTTTTGGAATCACTTAAAATGACACTGTGGTTAGTAACAACTGTCATTATTGAAGGCGTGAGTGTTCAGACAAAAGGTTATAAAGCAACAGATGTTACTATAGTCCAATATGTTTTCTCTTGAAAAACAACACCTCTTTTACTTAATATAACATCTGAACTCATAAGCTAAAATTGTTCTTGGGATTTTTCTTTTTCTCTCTGCTTTCAACCTTATCTGTCAATCATGTAAGGGAAAATTGGGCATACACTATTAAGATTTACATAGTTTCTATAAACAAACCCCAAAACTAAGCTGCTTCTTTTTTCTTTTATTTTTTCCTGAGTTGAAAAGGGTCTTCTATTAAGAATTACAATAATGAAATATGGCAGCATATCTTAAAGTGTGCCCTTCCTCACACTGCAGTTATGTAAAAGGTTATATAGTACAACAGTTATTAATCCTTCTTCACTTTGACAATTGATTTAAATTCAGCATCTGCTCTAGACTCTTTATAATAGAAGATCACAAAAGTTCAAAACTAATTTAGTACTCTTTGTTCCACCCAGCAAAAGGTGCACCTTATCAAAACAGTTACTGTCAGATCGATATTGTGCTGAAACAAAAATGCAGATTAGCTATTAAAGGTTTCTCTTTTTAGCTGCATTCATGAATTACTTTGCAAAACCCAAGCACTGTGGTAAAGGGGAAACAACTTCAGAAGTGAATTTTTTAAGTGTAGAAGAGAGGCAAGTAGGAAAGCAGGTTCCATAAAGTATCCATTTCTAAAACTCACTGGTGTAAATTTAAGAAATTTACATGTACTTGGTGTTTGCAGATATTGAACTTGAAACTTTAGACTGGAGTGGAGAAGACATCCATTCCCATCAGAATGGCTATAATTTAAAACTCAAGGGATGATGCATTCTGGAAAGGTTGTGGTGAAAGGGAAAACCCCCTCCATTGTTGGTGATAATGTAACCTGTTACAACCACTATGGAAATCTATCTGTCACTTTCTCAGAAAATTAGGAATAGTGCTAACTCAATATCCAGCTAGCTATACCACTCTTATGTATATACCCAAAAGATGCCTCACCATTTATTAAGGACATTTGCTCAACTATGTTCATAGCAGATTTATTTGTAATAGCCAGAATCTGAAAACAACCTAGATGTCTCTCAACAGAGGAATGGATACAGAAAGTGTTATACATTTACATAATGGCATACTACTAGGCAATTAAAACCAAGGAAATCATGAAATTTGCAGGCAAATGGGGGGATCTAGAAAAGATCATTCTGAGAGAGTTATCCCAGAAGGAGAAAGACACACACGGTATATATTCACTCATAAGTGGGTACTACACCTATAAGATAGGATAAACATACTAAAATCTGTACACATGAAGGAGATAAACAAGAAAGAGGACCCTGGGTAAGATGATCAACTCTCACTTAGAAAGACAAATGGGATGGACATTGGATGTAGGAAAAAACAAGAAACAGGATAGGATCCTACCATTTAGGGCCTCTGAAAGTCTCTACCTAGCAGTGTATCAAAGCAGACACTAAGACTCATAAACAAACCTTCTGCAGCTTTATTCTTAATAGCCAGAATCTGTCCCTCAATTGATGAATGGTTAAAGAATCTGTGGTATATTTACACGATGGAACACTATTCTCAGCTATTAAAAACAAGGAAATCATGAAATTTTCAGACACATGGATGGAACCAGGAAAGATCATCCTGAGTGAGGTAACCTAGACCCAGAAATATCACTAGCTTGAAGGAAACAGAATTTTAAATTATTATGATATCCTAACTAAAACTTTTTATATTGGGTATTTTTTTTAATTCAAAATAAGTACTGATGAGAATGTAGAGAATGACTCTTTAACACACTTGTTGGGAATATAAATTACTGCTACAATTAAGGTATCACTGCTTGGGTATTTCTTCAAGAAAATGCACATAAAACTACCATATGATTCTACATTCCCACTAGAAAACACACATTTTATAGGAGATGAAGTTACTTGCTTAGGCCCTTCCAACCTTATGAAAGTTACCCAGTAGAGATGAAACTTCTAGGTCTATACCAGCTTTTATTCTCATTTTTCTATGACTCAACTGTGTGAGATCTTCAGAATTTTATGAAACACTATTAAAAAACAAAATTCTATAGCTATCAGATTTGCATGTTTTAGTCAGAATATTCACAGAGTTTATGTAGCTCATAAGGAATGAAGGGAGAGAATGGAGTCTTGTAAAAAAAGGAAAGGAAATAAAGGGGAGAGTAGAATAGGAAGACTAACTGGGAAATGGGATGGGGATGCATTGTGAAGTAGGGAATGAGAGAAAGGACAACTAAGCCTAAAGGTATTTTGAAAATTGATATTTGAACCTGTTACTAGAGAAACTTCCTAAAATATACACACATATAAAAAATTTAAATGGACTTCCCGTATAATAGGAGAGACATTATACCAACTAGACATCATATTCTACCACATAAGAAGCCCATCACCAGGAATTTACATCTGTTAGAGTTATTGACCAAGGGGGTCCTAGAAAACCCCAAAACACTATGGGATATTTCCAATTCTATCATTAACCTTCACAACCCAACTGTAAAAACCTACAATAAAGATGCTGCATATTTATCTCATCAAACACAGAAAAATTGTACTGATGTCAACCTTTAAATTTCATCCCTATTTACTAGTTTCATAGTGTTAGACAGTATTAAATATGCTTCCAGAGGAGAAAAGTAATCATCTCACATATATATGAACCATGATATACCCACTGGTATAATAGTGGCAAAAAATGTTATGGAGGTGAACCAACTACTTTTTAAAGCTCACTCCATGAGACGGACACTTCTAAAATGAGCAAGAACTTGAAACTGGATAGGCCATGGACCTAGGAGAAAACTCACAATTATCCTCTGCTAAATGAGGATAACATTAAAATGGGTTCTAATGATATATTATTATACCTTCAGATCACTGCACTACTGAACCTTCATAAGATAATTAAATGATAATTACCATCAAGAACCACAACTGGACAACATGAAGAGAGTGTTTTTGGAACACTCAGTCCTAAATGGAATATCGTTATCACATTATTTCTCTCAAGACTCAGGATTTATGTATAAAAAGAGTAAGGAGATTGAAGAAGCTAGACATAGTAAATGACACCTAGATTGTGAAACTTGGTGGAAATCACCCTTACCCACCAAACTATCATGACAGAACTAGACATTTTTGAAAAGTATTTTACTAGGTATGATTTTTAAAGCTGTACATTTTTATTGTGAAAAGTTTGATGACTTTGAAGTATGCACCCATGAAATTGTCTCGAAAATAAATTACTGAAATTTATAATCATTTTCAAAAGATACAACAACCACATTTTTTGTGACATGAACCCTCAGCATAAGATAAACATTGCTTTCTTTAACAGCAACAGGACAGGCTCTAAGATCAACAATCAGTAATGGGACATCATGAAACTAAGAAAAAAAAAAAACCTTATATAAAGCAAATGACACTTCGTAAGAACAAAATGACAACTTACAGATTGGGAAAGTATCTTCACCAATCCTTTATCTGACAGAGGGCTAATATCCAAAATAAAGAACTTAAGTTAAAAACCAACAAACCAAGTAATCCAATAAAAAATGGGGTACAGAGCTAAACAGAAAATTCTCTATAGAGGAATATCAAATGGCAGAGAAACACTTAAAATATGCTCAATGCCCTTAGTCATCAGGGAAATGCAAATCAAAAATACCCTGAGTTTTCACCTTAAACTCAAAAGAATGGCTAGGATCAAAAACTCAAGAGACAATACATGCTGAGAGAATGTGGACAAAGGGAAACCCTCCTCCACTACTGGTGGGAATGTAAACTTGTACGACCACTTTGGAAATCAATATGGTGCTTTCTCAGACAGTTGGGAATAGTGCTATCTCAAGAACCAACTATAAAACTTCTAAGCATATTTCCAAAATATGCTCAAGTATTCAATGCAGACATTTGCTCAACCATGTTTTTAGCAGCTTTATTTGTAATATCCAGAATCTGGACACAACCCAGATATCCGTTAGTTAAGGAATGGATACAGAAACTGTGGCACACTTACACAGTAGAATACTACTCAGAAATTAAAAATAGGAAAATCATGAAATTTGTAGGCAAATGCTGGGAACTGGAAAAATCATTGTGAGTGAGTTATGCTAGAAGCAGAAAAACACACATGGTGAATATTCATTTATAAGTGGATATTAGACATATAATATAGGATAATCATACTAAAATCTGTACACATAAAGTCGGCATGCAAGAAGGAAGATTCTGGGTAAGATGATTAATCATCATTCAGAAAGGCAAACGGGATGGACATTGGAAAAGAGAGAAAGCAGGGAAGAGAACAGCCTACCACAGAGGGACTCTGAAAGACTCCACCCAGCAAGGTATAAAAGCAGATGCTGAGACTCATAGCCAAACTTTGGGCAGAGTGTATGGAATCTTATGAAATAAGCAGTAGATAGAAAGACCTGGAAGGGACAGGAGCTCGACAGTAGAGAAACATAACCAAAATATCTGTGAACAGGTGTCTTTTCTGAAATTGATACTCCAAACAAGAATCATGCATAGAGAAAACCTAGAAACCCTGCACAGATGTAGCTCATGGCAGCTCAGTCTCCAAGAAGGTTCCCTAGTAATGAGAACAGGGACTGTCTCTGACATGGACTATTGGCCTGCTCTTTGATCACCTACAACTCTGGAGGGTGCAGCTTTACCAGGCCAAAGAGGAAGACAATGCAGCCAGTCATTATGAGAACTGATAGGCTAGGGTCAGAGTGAAGGGGAAGAGGAACTCCCACATCAGTGGACTTGGGTAAAAGCATGGGAGAAGAGGGAGTGATGGTGAGGTTGAGAGGGGATGAAGGAGGTGTCTACATTTGGGATACAAAATGAATAAACCTGTAATTAATAAAAACAATTAATAAATTAAAAACTAAAATATGTACTATACATAGGAAGCTCTCTTATGCAGGTACAATTATAAGATGTTATCTGTCCATTAAAACAATATTTATAATATAATGCTTATAATTAATATTTAAACATAATACTTAGTAAGTTTATAAATCATACACAATGCTATATTAAAATCTAGTGGAGATACTTGCATACAAATTTTAACTTGCAAACACAGATATTTCCCCATGCATAAAAACATGAAACAAGCACAAGCATATATTCAAAAAAACAATATTAATATTTCTGGGTATTATCATCTACTAAAGCTTTTATTTTCATTCTGTTCAGGATTATATTCAAAACATTACATAGTTAATGTCTTTTAGTTTTTACATGGATTTGTATTTAAATCATAGTTATATTCTTAATATGAAGGGCTTAGGTAAAACAAAAGAATAAACACCACATCTTAAAATCAGAATCAGTGTTAATATGACTGAAAACGCTTACTTAAAAGATAAATAGGGGTTTTCCAAAATTTAAATTTGAAAAACCATATTTTGTATAAATTGTGTTCTAGGTTAAATATCAAAAGGAACTGAAATCAATATATTTAAAATATATATCAGCATACCCATGTTAATTTTAATGCCATAAATAACAGTAAAAACACACAAATCTATGTCCATCAAAAGATGAATGAATAAAATTTCCTATATATACATATATTATGAAATTGAATCACTTTTCATGAATGAATCTAAAAGTTGAATTATTTTCCCCTCAGACCTTTGTGTATGGTGCAAGGAAGGAATGGGAATTTTTTTTCTAACAAATACACAACTTCAATTGAATGAGTAAAATTGAATCTATGTAATGCTCTACTGTGTAGCTTTTTGCAACTTAGGTTAAAAATTATGCACCATACATGTCAAAATAACAGAAAATAAGATTTAGATGTCTCACTGCAAAGTCATAGCAATGTGTCTGTGGTGGCTCACATCTATAGTTTAAACATTTGTTAAGATAGAATTAATAAGAGAATTAACATAACCTTGGAGTCAATATGGACTTCATAGTGATTTCCATATGAGACTGGGATAAGAGCAAAAAGTAAGGCTCTTTAACTTCTTGAGTTCTTTATATATAATGGATATTAGCCCTCTGTCAGATGTAGGGTTGGTGAAGAACATTTCCCAGTCTGTAGGCTGTCGTTTTGTTCTGACAACAGTGTCTTTTGCTTTGCAGAAGCTTTTCAGTTTCATGAGGAGCCATTTATTAATTGTTGATGTTAGAGCCTGAGCTGTTGATGTTCTCTTAAGGAAGTAATCTCCTGTGCTGATGAGTTCTAGGGTCTTCCCCACTTTTTCTTCTAACTGATTTAATGTGTCTGGTTTTAGGTTGAAGTCTTTGATCCACTTGGACTTTAATTTAATTTTGTGCAGGGTGATAAATATGGATCTATTTTCATTTTTCTACATGTAAACATCCAGTTAGACCAGTACCATTTGTTGAAGATGCTGTCTTTTTTCCATTGAAAGGTTTTTGGCTTCTTTATAAAAAATCAAGTTTGCATAGGTGTGTGGGTTTATTTCTGGGTCTTCTTTCGGTTCCATTGATCCACTGTTCTATTTCTATGTCAATACCATGCAGTTTTTATTACTATTTCTCTGTAGTACAGCTTGAGATGAGGAATGGAGATACCTCCAGATGATCTTTTGTACAGGATCATTTTGGAAATTCTTGGTTTTTTGTTTCTCCATATGAAATTGAGAATTTTTCTTTCAAGGTCTGTGAAGAATTATGTTGGTATTTTGATGGGAATTGCATTGAATCTGTAGATTGCTCTTGGCAGAATGGCAATTTTCACTGTTAGTCCTACCAATCCATGAGCATGAGAGATCTTTCCATCTTCTGATATCGTCTTCAATTTCTTTCTTCAGAGATTTGAATTTTTTCACGTTCTTGGTTAGAGTCACCCTAAGGTACTTTGTTATTAGTGGCTATTGTGAAGGGTGTTGTTTCCCTAATTTCTTTCTTGGCCCTTTTGTCTTTGGTATACAGGAGAGCTTCTGATTTTTTTTTAGTTGATTTTCTATCGAGCCACTTTGCTGGTGGTGTTTATCAAATCAAGCAATCCAATTAAAAAATGGGGTACGGAGCTAAACAAAGAACTCTCCGTACAGGATTGTAGAATGGCAGAAAAACCCTTAAAGAAATGCTCAACATCTTTAGCCATCAGGGAGATGCAAATCAAAATGACCCTGAGGTTTCACCTTACACCCATCAGAATGGCTAAGATCAAAAACTCAAATGACAACACATGCTGTAGAGGTTGTGGAGAAAGGGGAACCCTCCTCCATTGCTGGTGGGAATGTAAACTTGTTCAATCGCTCCCTAAATCAATTTGGCTCTTTCTCAGACAGTTAGGAATAGTGATTCTTCAAGATCCAGCTATACCACTCAAGGTATATATCCAAAAGATGTTCAAGTACACAACAAGGACATTTGCTCAACCATGTTCGTAGCAGCTTTATTTGTAATAGCTAGAACCTGGAAACAACTCAGATGTCCCTCAGTTGAGGAATGGATACAGAAATTGTGGTACTTTTACACAATGGATTAATACTCAACGATTACAAATAAGGAAATCATGAAATTTTGGAGGCAAATGGTGGGACCTAGAAATGGTCATCCTGAGTGAGGTATCCCAAAATCATAAAGACACATATGGTATATACTCACTTATATAGACTTATATGATAGGATAAAGATACTGAAATTTGTACACCTAAAGAAGATAAACAAGAAAGAGAACCTGGGGTAAGATGATCATTCCTCACTTAGAAAGACAAATGGGATAGACATTGGACATAGAAGAAAACAAGTAACAGGACAGGAGCCTACCACAGAGGGCCTCTGAAAGACTCTACCTAGCAGTGTATCAAAGCAGATATTAAGATTCATAACCAAACCTTCCTCAGAGTGCAGGGAATCATATGAAAGAAGCAGGGGGTGGTGGTTAGTAAGACCTGGAGAGGACAGGAACTCCACAAGGACCAAATATATCAGGGCACAAGGGTCTTTAATGAGACTGTTTCTCCAACCAAGGACCATGTATGGATATAACCTAGAACCCCTGCTTGGATATAGCCCATGGTAGCTCAGTATCCAAATGGGTACCATAGTAAGGGGAACAGGGACTATTTCTGACATGAACTCAATGGCTGGCTCTTCGACCCTCTTCCCCTCCCCGCCCCCCGAGGGAGGAGCAGCCTTGCTAGGCCATAGAAGAGGACACTGCAGCCAGTCATGAAGAGACCTGATGAACTAGGGTCAGATGGAAGGGGAGGAGGTCCTCTACCCTCTGCTATCATTGGATTTGGAAAGGGGCAGGGAGGAGATGAGGGAGAGATGATGGGATTGGGAGGGATTAAGGGAGGGGTCTACAGCTGGGATACAAAATACATAAGCTGTGATTAAGATAAAATAAATAAATAAAATAGAACAATTTTGCATTACATGCAAAAGAAAAAAAAAGAATAAGGCTCTCAATCCTCAAATGAGGAACCCAGTAAGGGAAACAGGGGCTTTCTCTGGCATGAACTCAGTAACAGGATCTCTGATCACCTCCTACCTGGGGAGTACAGCCTTGCCAGGCTACAGAGAAGGACGGTGCATCCATTCCTGGTGAGACCTGATAAGGTAGGGTCAGATAGAGGGGGAGAAGCACCTCCACTGTCAGTGGACTACTGGAGGAGAATAGAGGGAGAGGAGAGAGGGAAGGTAGGATTGGGAAGAGACCAGGGAGGGGGGCACAGCTTGGATACAAGTTAAGTAAATTATAATAAATGATACTAAAAAAGGGAAAAAGAGTAAGGTTTTCTTTCAAAAAACAACAACTAAGAAAAGAGACTGAAAGATGTTGGACAATGCCAATGTACTAGCAAATAGAATCCACAATAAATTAACTAAGTATTTTTGGAAAGCAACTACTTTGTTAGGTGGATGATAGTGGAAAAACAAATCTTTAGAAAAACAATAGAGAGGAAAGACTCAAACTAATAAAATTAAACTTGTTTTTTATTTTGGATATTAGCCCTCTGTCAGATATAGGGTTGGTGAAGATCCTTTCCCAATATGTAGACTGTCTTTTTGTTCTGACGAAGTGTCCTTTGCTTTACATAAGTTTTTACATAAGTTTCATGCTGTCCCATTATTGATTGTTGATCTTAGAGCCTGTGCTGTTGCTGTTAAAGAAAGGAATGTTTATCTTATGTTGAGGGTTCATGTCACAAAAATTGTGGTTGGTGTATCATTTGAAAGTGATTATAAATTTCATTAATTTATTTTCGTGACAATTTCATGGGTGCATACTTCAAAGTAATCAAACTTTTTGCAATAAAAATAAACACAAATTAAATTCACAAAATCATTAGCCCATCACAATATTTTAATATGCTGGAAAAACTAAAAGAAATTAATGAATTTATAGACATACATGACCTGCTCAAATTCAAACAAGAGGACACAGTCAACATAGAGTGGTCCATAAGAAGCATTGATAATGAAGAAGTTAAAAAAAATAATCACACACATATCCAGAAATATAGGCTCAAATGCTACTGAAGATTACTAGTCCTTTAAAGAAAAACTAAAACCAATATTCCTCAAACCATTTTATAAAAAGGAAATAGAGGGAATGATACCAAACTCTTTATGAACTGAGTAAAATCCTAATACCAAAAAACAAAACAAAACAAAACAGGTAATGATACAAAAAATAAAGAAAAAAATATAGCCCAAATTCCCAGATGAATACAAACTAAAAACAAAAATTCAGCAATAGTCTTTCAACATACAAGTAATAAGTGTGTACAGAAGATAAATAATTTAAAAACAATCCCATTCTCAATACCCTCAAGAATGCATTATAAAAGCTGGAAAATATGGCAGTGGTTAAGAACAAGTAAGAAGGCAGGAGAGGAGGACCTTCCCTATCAGTGGACTGGGAGAGAGGCATGGGAGGAGATGAGGGAGAGAGAGAAGTGTTGGGAGGAGATAAGGAAGGAGGCCACATCTGGGATACAAATTCAATTCATTGTGATAAATAATTAATAAAAAATTTAAAGAAACCATCACCAAAATAACAACAAGGAAATCACTGAATTTGCAGGCAAGTGGATAAAACTGGAAAAGATAATCCTGAGTGAGGTTACCCAGAAGCAGAAAGACACGCATGGTATATACGCATTTATTAGTGGATATTAACCATATAAGATAAATATACTGAAATCTACAGACATAAAGACATAAAGAACTAGGGAAGATGGCTAATTCTCACAGAATAGACACTGAAAGTGATAGAAGAAAGAGAACAGGATGGGAGCCTACCACAAATGTGCTCTAAAAGTGTCCACCCAGCAAGTCATCAAGGCAGACACAAACTCACAGCCTAACTTCGGACAAAGGACAGGGGGTCCTATGGAAGATGGGGATATAGAAGGACGTGGAATGGATAGAAACCCACAAGGAGACACACAAAGACAAAAATCTGGGCCCAGGGTGGATATGCAAAGACTTATGCATCAACAAAGGACCTTGCATAGAGAGGACCTAGAACACCTGCTTAAATGTATACCATAGAGAGCTCAATCTCCACGTGGATTCTCTAGTAAGGGAGAAGAGTCAGTCTCTGAAATGAGCTCAGTTGCCTGCTCCTTCATCACTTCGTCCTGGTTGGGCAACCTAGCCAGCCCACAGAGGAAGCCTACTTGGGATCTGATAGGCTAGTGTCAGTGAGCAGGTGAGGAAGACTTCTAAGAGTGGACTAGAAGAGAGTGATACTGAAGGAAGAGGGAGGAACAGTGGAAGCAGGAGGAAATGAGGGAGGGGGCTACAACTTGGATACAAAGTGAATAAATTGTAAATAATTATAATAATAATCATGTTATTAGAGACTATAAATGATTAAATGAGTAAATAAATCTAGATTCATAAATAAAGTGGTTAAATGAATACATAAATTCTTCCAAAGCATATGGATAAATTAATTTGATTCTAATAAAATCTATTTGCTCTTTTTGATTTTATTTTTTAATATTAGTTAAAGTTTATTAACTTTGTATCCCAGCTGTATCCAGCTTCCTCATTCCCACCCAATCCCACCTTCCCTCATCACCTTCCTTTCCAAGTCCACTGATAGGGGATGTCCTCCTCCCCTTTCATCTGACCCTAGTTTACCAAGCTTCTTCAAGAATGGCTGCAATGGCCTCCTCGGTGGCCTGCTTCTCCCTTAAGGGGGGGGGATGTCAAAGAGCCAGCCACTGAGTTCATGTCAACAATAGTCCCTGTTCCCCTTACTAGAGTACACACTTGGATACTGAGCTACCATGGGCAACATTTGAGCAGGGATTCTAGGTTATATCTATACATGGTCCTTGGTTGGAGATACAAGCTCATAAAAGACCCCTGTGCCCAGATATATTTGTCCTTGTGGAGCTTCTGTCCTCTTCAGGTCATACTAACTAACCTTCTTTCATATGATTTCCTGCACACTGCCAAAGGTTTAATTGTGAGTCTCAGCATCTGCTTTGATACACTGCTAGGTAGATTATTTCAGAGGCCCTCTATGGTAGGCTCCTGTCCTGTTATTTGTTTTCTCCTACTTCCAATGTCCATCCCATTTGTCTTTCTAAGTGGGGATTGATCATCTTACCCCGGGTACTCTTTCTTGTTTATCTTCTTTAGGTGTACAGATTTTAGTATGTTTTTCCTATATTATAGGTCTAGTACTCATTTGTAAGTGAGTATACACCGTGTATGTCTTTCTGCTTCTATGATAACTCACACAGAATGATCTTTTCTAGATTCCACCATTTGCCTGCAAATTTCATGATTTCTTCATTTTTAATTGCACAGTAGTATTCCATTGTGTAAAAGTACCACAATTTCTGTATCCATTCCTCCACTGAGGGACATCTGGGCTGTTTCCAGGTTCTGGCTATTATGAATAAAGCTGCTACAGACACTGTTGAGTAAATGTCCTTGCTGTGTACTTGAGCATCTTTTGGATATATGCCTAGGAGTGGTATAGCTGGATCTAGAGGAAGCACTATGCCAAGTTGTATGAGAAAGCACCAGATTGATTTCCAAAGTGGTTGTACAAGTTTACATTATTACCAGAAATGGAGGAGGGTTCCCCTTTCTCCACAACCTCTCCAGCATGTGTTTTCACTTCAGTTTTTGTTCTTAGCCATTCTGATGGGTATAAGGTAAAACCTCAGGGTCATTTTGATTTGCATCTCCCTGATGGCTAAGGACATAGAGCATTTCTTTAAGCCATTCTATATTCCTCTACAGCAAATTATCTGTTTAGCTCCGTACCTCAATTTTAATTGGATTGCATGATTTATTGCCTTTTAACTTCTTTAGTTCTTTATATATTCTGGATATCAGACCTCTATCACATATAGGGTTGGTGAAGATCCTTTCCCAGTCTGTAGGCTGTCGTTTTGTTCTACAGTGTCTTTTGCTTTACAGAAGCTTTTCAGTTTCATGAGGTCCCAGTTATTGATTGTTGCTCTTAGTGCCTATGCTGTTGGTGTTCTGTTCAGGAAGTTGTCTCCTGTGCCCAACTTTTTCTTCTAACTGATTTAGTGCATCTGTTTTTATGTTGAGGTCTTTGACTCACTTGGACTTTAGTTTTGTGCAGGGTGATGAATATGGATTTATTTTCATTTTTCTACATGTAGACATCCAGTTGGACCAGCACCATTTGTTGCAGATGCTATCTTTTTTCCATTGTAGGATTTTGGCTTCTTTGTCAAAAATCAAGTATTCATTGGTGTTGGGGTTTATTTCTGGGTCTTCTATTCGGTTCCATTGATTCACCTTTCTGTTTCTATGCCAGTACCATGCAGGTTTTTTTTGTTTTGTTTTGTTTTGTTTTGTTTTTTGTTTTTTGTTTTTTGTTTTTTGCTATTGCTCTGTAGTACAGCTTGAGATCAGGGATGGGGATACCTCCAGATGATCTGTTGTTATACAGGATCGTTTTGGAAATTCTGTGCTTTTTCTTTCTCCATATAAAGTTGAGAATTTTTCTTTCAAGATCTGTGAAGAATTCTGTTGGTATTTTAATGGGAATGGCTTTGAATCTGTAGATTGCTTTTGGCAAAATGACAATTTTCACTATGTTATTCCTACCAATCCTTGAGCACAGGCGATCTTTTCATTTTCTGATATCTTCCTCAATTTCTTTCTTCAGAGACTTGAAGTATTTTTTTTTTCAAATAGGTTTTTCACTTGCTTGGATAGAGTCACACCAAGGTACTTTATGTTATTAGTGGCTATTTTGAAGGTATACAGGAGGGCTTCTGATGGTTGTTTTTTTTTTTTTTTTTTTTTTTTTTTTTTTTTTTTTTTTTTTTTAGTTAATTTTGTATCCAGCCACTTTGCTGAGGGTGTCTATCAGCTGAAGGAGTTCTCTGGTTGAATTTTTGGGGTCACTCATGTATAGTATCATATCATCTGTGAATGGTGAAACTTTGACCTCTTCCTTTCTGATTTGTATCCCCTTGATCTCCTTTAGTTGTCTTATTGCTCTAGTTAGGACTTCAAATACAATGTTGAAGAGATATGGAGAGAGTGGTCAGCTTTGCCTTGTCTCTGATTTCAGTGAGAATGACTTAAGTTTCTCTCCATTGAGTTTGATGTTGGCTATATGCTTGCTGTATATCGCCTTTACTATGTTTAGGTATGTGCCTTGTATCCCTGATCTCTCAAAGACTTTAAACATGAATGGGTGTTGGATTTTGCCAAATGCTTTTTTAGCATCTAAGGAGATGATCATGTGATTTTTCTCTTTCAGTTTGTTTATATGGTGGAATACACTGGTGGATTTCCATATATTGAACCATCCCTGCATGCCTGGGATGAAGCCTACTTGGTCATGGTGGACGATATCTTTGATGTGTTCTTTGATTCTGTTTTGAAGTATTTTATTCAATATTTTTGCATCAATGTTCATAAAAGCAAAAGGTTCGAAGTTCTCTTGTTTTGGGTCTTTGTGTGGTTTTAGGTATCAAGGTGACTGTGGCTTCATAGAATGAGTTCAGTAATGTTTCTTCTGTTTCTAGTTCATGGAATAGATTGAGGACATTTGGAGTTAGGGCTTCTTTGAATCTGTGGTAGAATTTTGCAGTAAAACCATCTGGTCCTGGTTTTTGTTTTTGTTTTTTTTTTTTTTGGAAGGGAGACTCTTGATGACTCCTTCAATTTCTTTGGGGAATATAGGACAATTCAATCTTTCTACCTGCTCTTGACTTAATTTAGGTAGACGGAATCTATCAAGAAAACTGTCCATTTCATTTAGATTTTCAAATTTTGTGGCATATAGGCTTTGGTAGTAAGACCTAATGATTGTTTGGATTTCCTCAATGTCTGTAGTTATGTCCCCCTTTTTGTTTCTGATTTTGCTGATTTGGATAGTTTCTCCCTGCCTTTTGTTTAGTTAGGCTAAGGGTTTGTCTATCTTGTTGATTTTCTCAAAGAACCAGCTCATGGTTTCATTGATTCTTTGAATAGTTTTATTTGTTTCAAATTGATTGATTTCAGCCCTGAGTTTGATTATTTCCAGCGGTCTGCCCCTCTTGGGTGTACTTGCTTTTTTTTTTTTTTCAAGGAATTTCAGTTGGGCTGTCAAGTTGCTTGTTATAGTAGCTTAATAAAATAAAAAATTAGAAAAAAAAACAAAGGATAGAGAAATTTATCATGTAAAAATTCTTTGTGATTACTGTTAAATTTTCTACTATCACAAATGGGAAAATTATTAACAATCCAGACATGTTATTATATTTTTTTCTGTTTTGTTTCTTTAAGACAGGGTCCCTCTCTATGTTGTTCTAGCTGTATTGGAATTGTTTTATAGACTAGGTAGACCTCAAACTCTTAGAAATCTACCTGCCTGTGCCTCCTGACTGCTGTGGTTATAGGCATGGAAGTATCAGGTATGGACTGCTTTCTTTTTATGTAAATTTATTTATTTTTAAAAATTACAGTTTATTCACTTTGTATCCCATGTGTAGCTACCTCCCTTATCCCCTTCCAATCCCATACTCTCTCCCTCATCTCGTCCCACCCCCCTACCCAAGTCCATTGTAGGGGAGGTCCTCTTCTCATTCCTTCTGACCATAGCCTATCAGGTCTTATCAAGACTGGCTGCATTGTTTTCCTCTGTAGCCTGGTAAGGTTGCTCCTCCATCAGGGAAGGTGATCAAAGATACAGCCACTGAATTCACATTACAGACAGTCCCTGTTCCCGTTACAAGGGAACCCACTTTGCCCAGATTTTTGGCTCTGTTGTTCTCCTTGTGGAGCTCCTGTCCCCTCAAGGTTTTTCAATCTCCTCCTCCTTTCATTAGATTTCCTATACTGTGCCCAAAGTTTGGCTATGTGACTCAGCATCTCTTTTGATATCTTGCTGGGTAGAGTCCTTCAAATGCGCTCTGTGGTAGGCTCTAGTCCTATTACCTGTCTCCTCCCTCTTCCATTATCTGTCCCATTTGCCTTTCTGAGTGAGGATTGATCATCATTCCCAGGGTCCTCCTTCTTGCTTTCCTTCTTTGGGTGTACAGATTTTAGTATGTTTTTGCTATATTACATGGCTAACATCCACTTATTAGTGAGTATATACCATGTGTGTCTTTCTGCTTCTGGGATGCCTCACTCAGGATGATGTTCTCTAGTTCCCACCATTTGCCTGCAATGTCATGAGTTCCTTGTTTTCAATGCTGAGTAGTTATCTATTGTGTAAATGTACCACAATTTCTGTATCCATTCCTCAGTTGAGGGACATCTGTGTTGCTTCCAGATTTTGGCTATTACAAGTAAAGCTGCTTTGAGTGTGATTGAGAAAATGTCCTCATGGTATACTTGAGCATGTTTTGTATATGTGTCTAGGAGTGGTATAGCTGGATCTTGAGCACTATTCCTAACTGTCTAAGAAAGCACCAGATTGATTTCCAAAGTGGATGTACAAGTTTATATTCCCAACAGCAATGGTGGAGCGTTCCCCTTTCTCCACATCCTCTCCAGCATATGTTGTCGCTTCACTTGAGTTTTTGATATTAGCCATTCTGATGGGTATAAGGTGAAATCTCAAGTTTGTTTTGATTTGCATTTTCCTTATAACTAATGTTTTTGAGAATTTCTTCATTTGTTTTTCTGCCTTTCAATATTCCTCTATTGAAAATTCTCTGTTTAGCTCTGTATCAAATTTTATAATTGTTTCCCTTGGTTTGTTGATCTTTAACTTAAGTTCTTTATATATTCTGGATATTAGCCCTCTGTCAGATATAGGGTTGGTGACGATCCTTTCCTAATCTATAGGCTGTCATTTTGTTCTGATGAAAGTTTCCTTTGCTTTACAGAAGCTTCTCATTTTCATTGGGGTCCCATTTATTTTTAATTTAATTATTCTTACTTTTATTAATTATATTTTATTCAGTTTTTATCACCCTGTACCTCCCTCCCTCCTCCCCACCCAATCCCACCTCTTCCCCACTCATGTCCCTCTCCCAGTCCACTGATAGTGATCTTAGAGCCTGTGCTATTGGTGTTCTTTTCAGGAAGTTGTCTCCTGTGCCAATGAGTACCAGGCTTTTCCTCCACTTTTTCTTCTAACAGGTTAAGTGTATTTGTTCATGTTGAGTTCTTTGATCCACTTCAACTTTAGTTTTGTGCAGGGTGATAAATGTGGATATATTTGCATTTTTCTACATGTAGACATCCAGTTCAACCAGAATGATTTATTGAAGATGTTATCTTTTCTCCATTGTGTGGTTTTCACTTCTTTGTTAAAAATCAAGTGTCTGTAGGTATATGCGTATATTTCTGGGTCTTCTTCTTCCAAAATGAATCCCCTAGATATCCTTTAGTTGTCTTATCGCTCTAGCAAAGACTTCTAGTACTATGTTGAAGAGATATGGAGAGAGTGGGCAGCATCGCCTTGCCCCTGATTTCAGTGGGAATGATTGTAGTTTCTCTCCATTGAGTTTGATGTTGGCTATAGGCTTGCTGTATATTGCCTTTACTATGTTTAGGTATGTGCCTTGTATCCCTAGTCTCTCCAAGACTTTAAACATGAATGGCTGTTGGACTTTGTCAAATGCTTTTTCAGCATCTAAGGAAAAGATCATGTGGTTTTTCTCCTTCAGTTTGTTTATATGGTGGATTACATTGATGGATTTCTGTATATTGAACCACCCCTGCCTGGCTGAGATGAAACCTACATGGTCATGGTATATGTTATCTTTTATGTGTTGTTGGATTCATTTCCAAATATTTTATTGAGTATTTTTGCGTTGATGTTCATAAGAGATATAGGTCTGAAGTTCTCTTTTTTTTTGTTGGGACTTTGTGTGGTTTAGGTATCAAGGTGAATGTGGCTTCATAGAATGAGTTTGGTAATGTTCCTTCTGTTTCTGTTTTGTAGAATAATTTGAAGAGAATTGGAGGTAGCTCTTCCTTGATGGTCTGTTATAGTTCTGCTATGAAACTGCCTGGCACCGGCCCTTTTTTTTTTTTTGGAAGGGAGAGTTTTGATGACTGCTTCTATTTCCTTGATTTAATTTTGGTAAATGGAATCTACCAAGAAAATTTTCCATTTCATCGAGATTTTCAAATTTTGTAGTTTATAGCCTTTTATAGTAAGTCCTGATGAGTGTATGGATTTCTTCAATATCTAGCATTGTGTCCCCCTTTTCATTTCTGATTTTGCTGCTTTTGATACTTTCTCCCTGCCTTTTAGTTAGTTTGGCTAATGGTTTGTCTATCTTGTTGATTTTCTCAAAGAACCAGCTCTTGGTCTCATTGATTCTTTGAATTATTTTTTGTTTCTAATTTGTTGATTTCATTGATTACTCCTCTTTGGTGTTTCTGCTTCTTTTTTTCCCTATGGTTTTTGGTGTTCAGTTAAGTTGCTTGTATGAGAAGTCTCAAACTTCTTTCTAGAGGCACTTAGTGCTATGCACTTTCTTCTTAGCACTGCTTTCATTGTGTCTCATTAGTTTGGTTAAGTTGTACCTTCATTTTCACTGAATTTTAGGAATTCTTTCATTTCTTTCTTTATTTCTTTCCTGACCAATGTGTTGTTGAGTGCAGAGATGATTAGTTTCCATGTGTATCTAGGATTTTTTTTTGTTTCTGTTCTTGTTGAGGTCTAGTTTTAGGCCATGGTGGTCTGATAGGATACAAGAGATTATTTTGATCTTCTTGTATCTGTTGAGGCTTGCTTTTTGCCCGACTCTATGGTCAGTTTTTGAGAAGGTACCATGAGGTACTGAAAATAAGGTATAAAATTTTGTGTTTGGGTGAAATTTTCTGTAGACATCTACTAGGTCCATTTGATTTAGGACCTCTGTAAGTGTCATTATTTCACTACGTAGCTTCTGCCTGGATAATCTTTCCGTTGGTGGTAGTGCAATGTTCAAGTTTCCCACTATTAAGGTTTTTGGGATCAATGTGTTATTTAAGCTTTAATAATGTTTCTTTTACAAATGCAGGTGTTCTTGTATTGGGATATAGATGCTCAGAATGGTGATGTCCTCCTATTTAATTTTTCCTTTGATGAGAATGAAGGACCCTTCCTCATTTTGTTGATTAATTTTAGTTGAAAGTTTATTTTTTTAAATAATAGGATAGCTACTCCAGCTTGTTTTCTGTGTCCAATTGCTTGAAAAACTTTTTTCGATCCCTTTACTCTGAGGTAGTGTATATCTTTGTTGCAGAGGTGTGTTATTTAGATGCAGCAGAATATTAGATCCTCTTTTTGTAACCATTCTGTTAGTCTGTATCTTTTTATTGGAGAGTTGAGTCTGTTGATGTTTATAGATAACAGTGAACAATGAAGGTTAGTTCATTTTATTCTGGAGTTTGTGGTGTTACTGCA
Source organism: Pachyuromys duprasi (assembly GCA_028658305.1). Taxonomy (NCBI): domain Eukaryota; kingdom Metazoa; phylum Chordata; class Mammalia; order Rodentia; family Muridae; genus Pachyuromys; species Pachyuromys duprasi. The sequence goes on from CM053742.1 coordinate 72,343,970, forward strand.
TTTCAAAGCTTGTTTTCTATTATTTTTTGTTATGAAGTTATATATATCCTGCGTTTTCCTTGGTGTAGTTGGTTTTGCTGGATTGGAGTTTTTCTCCTAGTACTTTGTGTAGGGCTGGGATGCTGTGTAGATATTGTTTAAGTTTAGTTTTGTCATGGAATATTCTGTTTTCTCCATCTATGTTGACTTACAGCTTTGCAGGGAAAAGTAGTCTGTTTTGGCATCTCTGCTCTCTTATAGTCTGCATGACATCTGTCCAGGCCCTTCTAGCTTTAATAGTTTCTCTTGAGAAGTCTGGTGTGATTATATGCCTTTTCCTTGTTGCTTTTAATATTTTCTTTGTTCTGTAGTTTTAATGTTTTGGTTATTATGTCACACGAAGAGTTTCTTTTTCGGTCTAGTCTACTTGGTGTTCTGTAGGACTCTTGTATATTATTGGACATTTCTTAAATTTGGGGAAATTTTTCTTCCTTTATTTTTTTGAATATATTTTCTTGCCCCTGGAGCCTGGAATCTTCTTTTTTAATCTATTCCTATTATTCTTAGATTTCATCTTTTCATGGCATCCTTGATTTCATGGATGTTTTGTGTTTGGAACTTTTCCAATTTTACTTTTTCTTTGATAGGTGTATCAGTTTCTGCAATTGTATTTTCAGCACCTGAGATTCTCTCTTCCATCTCTTGTATTCTATTGGTAATGCTTACCATGTGGTTTCTGATCTTTTCTCTAAATTCTCCAGCACCAGGGTGTTCTCTCTTTATGTTTTCTTCATTGATTCTAATTCTGTTTTCATGTATTGCACCCTTCCCTTCATCTCTTTGAATGCAGATTCCTGTTTTTCCATGATGGCCTTCATTTTTTTTTATTTGTTTACTCTTTATGTGCCTCTATTTGTTTGACTATTTCTTTGAGAGTTTTGTTCATTTCCTTTTTGTGTGCCTCTAATAACTGGGTAAGAATAGCTTTAAAGTCATTTTCTTCTGTTTCCAATAAATGAAAATATCCATTGCTTTTCGGGGTTACTGGTGAAGCCATGACCTCCTGATTTTTGTTTGATGTGTTCTTAACCAGACCTTTGGCCATCTGATATTTGTAAACTTCACTGTTTGCTCCTGGAGTCTGTGCTTCAAGCTGGGTCTGTTTGTCTCTGGTAGTGCAGCGGTACACCAGTTCAAGAGTGGATGTTGGTGTTTCATCCATAGCTAAAGAAGGAAGGTTGCTGTCACATGTGCCCTAGCATGGGTGTGCACATGGAAGTGTGCCTTGAGGAACTGTGTGCTAAACCATGAAGATGGATGGAATGGTGGGGCCTAAGCAAAGGAAGGGGTATTATACCTGATCACATGTGCAGTGCACATGTGCAGGTGCCCTGAACACCTCAGTAGCCTACAGGCCTGTTTTACCATCCTCCTGGTCTTTAGATCTATCTGGGATTCAAAAATTACTTGCCTGGACTCCACTGGTAGACCCACAAAACAGGGTCTTCAGTGTTGAGAATGCTATCCCATGGATCCTTATGTTGTCCACAGTGGGGATGTGGGTGGGAAGTGTCTGATATCTGCCTGCTAATGTAGAAGGATCATGGATATGGGGCTTTGCATGCACTCACTTGAAGGTGCACTCACTAGCTTGTGGATCAGTTGGAAAGAACAGGGTTTGCCCTGTACTCTACTCTCAGATTTGGGCCTGCAGGGGCAAATGAGAATGTAGGAGATCCATCAGCTAAGTGGTGTCCACTGTTTGCCTGCCAGGCAGGGAGACCTGTACTTGGGACAGCCACCTCTGCTGTTTCAGTCACATATCATGGAAGATCTTGCATGGGCTAGTCAGAGGGGTCAACATGGGAAGCCCATACAGCCAACTGAAGCAGCCAATTAGCCTCTGAGGCCCTTATTACCTCTGCTTCTATTGTCTCAGTCACTGAGCATAGGGACTCCTGCTTGAGGCAACCAGTGCTGCCTAAGCCTAGCAGGGAGGCCTATGTTTGGGGCAAGCGGAAGTGCAGAATGGTTGAATATTTGCCACTCAGTCCCCGGAGATAGCCACAGGTGACTTGGATCCAAACTGTCATCGATTACAAGTTGTTGCCTCTTGTCAATATTCTGGCTTCAGCTGCCCTCCTCTCACCAATTTCAGAGTTTCTCATCCTGTGCCCATGAGATACGGTGTGTGTTCATCTCTGCCATCTTGAATCACCCAGACTGTTTTCTTTTATATTTTAGTTTTATCTTTATATTAATTACAGTTTCTTTACTTTGCATTCCAGCTGTAGCCACCTCTATCATTCCTTCCCAACCCTTCCATCATCCTTTCATCTCCCTCCATATCCTTCTCTAATCCACTGATAGGGGAGGTCCTTCTCCCCTTCTATCTGACTCCAGCCTATAAGGTCTCATCAGGACTGGCTACATTGTCTTCCTCTGTGGCCACTGAGTTCATGTCAGAGATAGTCTCTGTTCCCCTTACTGGTATCCCATATGGATACTGAAATGCCATAGGCTACATCAGTGCAGGGGTTCTAGTTTGTCTTCATGCATGGTCCTTTGTTGGAGTATCAGTTTCAGAAAAGACCCCTGGGCCCAGATTTCTTAGTGCTATTGATCTCCGTGTGGATCTGATTTCTTTTTAATGTATGTTTTGTGTTAATTCTTTGAGAATTCAATAAAATGTATTTTGTTCACTTTAATCACATCCTCCAACTTCTCCAGGTTCAATGTTCTTTCCTTAGCAAGAAAACTGTGTCTTTTTTTAATGTAATTTAATTATTTTTATATCAATCACAGGTTAGGTACTTTGCATCCCAGGCTTAGCCCACTCCCTCATTCCCTCCTACTCTCCCCATCCCTCTCTCATCTCCTCCCTGCCCCCTCCAAGTCCACTGACAGGGGAAGACCTCCTCCTCTTCCATCCGACCCCAGTTCATCTTGTGCCCTCAGGGCTGGCTGCAATATCCTCCCCTGGGATCTAGCCAGGCTGTTACTCCATGGCATGTATGGGGGAGGGTCAAAGAGCCAGCCATTGAGTACATGACTGAACCAGTCCCTGTTCCCCTTACTAGGGTCTTCAGTTGGACACCAAGCTACCATGGGCCACATCTGAGCGGGGGTTCTAGGCCATATCCATACATGGTCTTTGGTTAGAGAAACTGTCTCATTTAAGACCCCTGTGCCCTGCACAGTTTGATATTTGTGGAGCTCTTGTTCTCCAGAAGACTTACTAACTTCCCCTATTTTTTTTAGTTTAACTTTTTTTTAATTAATTGATTAATTTTTATCTCAATCACAGGTTAGGTACTTTGAATCCCAGGCATAGCCCCCTCCCTCATTCACTCCCACCATCCCACTCCCTCCCTCATCTCCCTCCTCCCCGCCCCCTCCAAGTCCACCAACAGGGGAGGACCTCCTCCCCTTCCATCCAACCCCAGACCATCCTGTCTCCTCAGGGCTGGTTGCAATATCCTCCCCTGGGATCTAGCCAGTCTGTCTGTCCCCGGCTTGTATGGGGGAGGGTCAAAGAGTCAGCCATCAAGATCATGACTGAAACAGTCCCTGTTTCCCTCAGTAGGGTCTTCAGTCCTACACCAAACTATCATGGGCCCCATCTGTGCAGGGGTTCCAGGACACATCGACAAATGGTCCTTGATTGTAGAAACCGTCTCATACAAGACCCCTGAGCCCTGCTCAGTTTGGTCTTTGTGGAGCTCTTGTTCTCCCCAAGTCTCAACAACCTCC
>CM053742.1:72348201-72368135 GCA_028658305.1 Pachyuromys duprasi
TGTGGATGTGGACTGGAACCCCCGCACGGATGGGGCCCATGATAACTTGGTGTAGGGCTGAAGACCCTATTCAGGGAAACAGGGACTGTTTCAGTCATGATCTTGATGGCTGACTCTTTGACCCTCCCCCATATAAGCCGGGGAGTGACAGACTGGCTAGATCCCAGGGGAGGACTTTGCAGCCAGCCCTGAAGAGACATGATAAGATGGGGTTGGATGGAAGGGAAGGAGGTCCTCCCCTGTTGGTGGACTTGGAGGGGGCAGGGAAGAAGGAGATGAGGGAGGGAGTGGGAGGGTGGGAGGGAATGGGGGAGGGGGCTACGCCTGGGATTCAAAGTACCCAACCTGTGATTGAGATAAAAATAAATAAATTAAAAAAAAAGAAGGATACTGGGTTTTTTTTTTTTGAGTTAATTTTGCATCCAGCCACTTTGCTGAAGGTGTTAATCAGCTGTAGGAGTTCCCTGGCAGAATTTTTTGGGTCCCGTGGGTATACTATCATATCATCTGCAAATAGTGATGCTTTGATTCTTCCTTTCCAATTTGTATCCCCTTGATCTAATTGAACTGTCTTATTGCTCTAGCAAGGACTTCAAGAACTATGTTGAAGAGATATGGAGAGATTGGGCAGCCTTGCCTTGTCCCTGATTTCAGTGGGATTGATTTAAGTTTCTCTCCATTTAATCCAATGTTGGCTATAGCTGTGCTGTATATTGCCTTCACTATGTTCAGGTATATGCCTTGTATCCCTGATCTCTCCAAGATTTTAAATATCAATAGATGTTGGATTTTGTCAAATTATTTTTCAGCATCTAAGAACATGATTGTGTGGTTTTTCTCCTTCAGTTTGTTTATGTGGTGGATCACATTGATAAATTTCCATATATTCAATCACCCTTGAAGGCCTGGAATGAAGCCTACTTGTTCGTAGTGGATGATATCTTTGATGTTTTGTTTTATTAGATTTGCAAGTATTTTGTTGAGTATTTTTGCATCAATGTTCATAAGGGTGATTAGCCTGAAATTCTCTTTCTTTGTTGGGTCTTTGTGAGGTTAAGTACCAAGGTGATTGTGGCTTCATACAATGAGTTTGGTAATGTTCTGTCTGTTTCTATCTTGTGGAATAGTTTGAAGAGTATTGGTGTTAGCTCTTCTTTGAAGATCTGTTAGAATTCTGCATTGAAACCATATGGCCCTGTGCTTTTTTTGCATGGGAGACTTTGGATGACAGCTTCTATTTCCTTAGGGGATATAGGACTATTTAATTATTTACCTGGTCTTAATTCAGCTTTGGCAAGTGGAATCGATCAAGAAAATTGTCTATTTCATTTAGGTTTTTAAATTTTGTAGCATATAGGCTTTTGAAGTAAGTCCTAATGAGTGTTTGGATTTCCTCAGTGTCTGCTGTTACACCCCCCTTTTCATTTCTGATTTTGTTGATTTGGATCGTGTCTCTCTGCCTTTTAGTTAGTTTGGCTAAGGGTTTGTCTATCTTGTTGATTTTCTCAAAGAACCAGCTCTTGCTTTAATTGATTCTTTGAAGTGTTTTATCTGTTTCTAATTTATTTATTTCAGCCCTGAGTTTGATTATTTCCATTCCTCTACTCCTTTTTGGTGTGTCTGCTTTTTTCCCCCTGGGACTTTTAGGTGAGCCATTAAGTTGCTTGAATGAGATTTAATTCTAGGAAGACTTTAATTTCTTTCTTTATTTCTTCCCTGACACAGCTGTCATTTAGTCATTTAGTAGCAAGTTGTTCAGTTTCCATGTGTGTGTGTGTAGGATTTTTCTTATTTCTGTTGTTGAGTTCCAATTTTAGTCCACGGTGAGCAGATAGGATACAAGGGATTATTTCAATCTTCTTGTATCTATTGAGGCTTGCTTTGTGACCAAGTATATGGTCTATTTTGGAAAAGTTTCCATGAGGTGCTGAAAAGAAGGTAAATTCTTTTGTATATTGGTGGAAAGTTCTGTAGATGTCTGTTAGGTCCATTTGATTCATGACCTCTGTTGGAGTTATTGTATCTTTGTTTAATTTTTATTTTGTTGATCTGTCCTTTGTTGAGGGTGCTGTGTTGAAGTCTCCCACTATTAATGTGTGGTCATGTATTGTGGTTTAAGTTTCATTAATGTTTCTTTTACAAATGTGGGCGCCCTTGTATTGGGGGCATAGATGTTCAGGACTGTGATATCTTCCTGGTGGAATTTTCCCTTGATCAGTATGAAGTGTCCTTCTCCATTCCTTTTGATTAATTTTGGTTGAAAGTCTATTGTATTAGATATTAGAATGGCTATGCCTGCTTGCTTCTTGAGTCCATTTGCTTGGAGAACTGTTTTCCAGCCCTTTACTCTCAGGCAATGTCTATCCTTGTGAGTTAGGTGTGTTTCTTGTATGCAACAGATCACTGGTTCTTGTTTACACATCCATTCTGTTAGTCTGTGTCTTTTGATTGGAGAATTGAGTCCATAAATGTTGAGAAAGATTAATGAACATTGGCTGCTAGATCCTTTGAATTTGATGTTGGCTATAGTAGTGTGTTTGTGTGCTTGGCTACTTTTGGTTTTGCTGTAGTGAAGTTATTTCCTTTGTTTTCTTGAAAGTAGTTCATTTTCTTGGGTTGTATTTTTCCTTCTAGTATCTTATGTAACACTGAATTTGTGTGTAGGTATTGTTGAAATTAGTTTTTGTTGTTGAATATCTTTTTTTCTCCGTCTACGAGGACTGAGAGTTTTGCTTGGTGTAGCAGCCTAGGCTGACATCTGTGTTCTCTTAGGGTCCTATGATATCTGTCCATGATCTTCTGGCTTTCAGAGTCTCTGTTGAGAAGTCAAGTATGATTCTGATGGGTTTGCCATTATATGTTACTTGGCCTTTTTCCCTTGGAGATTTTAATATTTTTTCTTTGTTCTGTATACTTACTGTTTTGATTATTATGTGGTGGGAATATTTTCTTTTCTGGTCTAATTTATTAGGTGTTCTGTAGGCCTCTTGTATTCTTATAGGCCTCTCCTTTAAAGTTGGGGTAATTTTCTTCTATGATTTTGTCAAAAATATTTTCTGGGCCTTGTAGGAGGGAATCTTCTTATTCTTCTATTCCTATTATTCTTAAGTTTTGTCTTTTAATGCTGTCTTGGATTTCTTGGATGTTTTGTGTCAGGAATTGCTTAGGTTTATTGTTTTCTTTGACAGATACATTGATTTCTTCCATTGTATCTTCCACACCTGAGATTCTTTGTTCCATTTCTTGTAGTCTGTTGGTTATGCTTGCCTCTGTAGTTCCTGTTTTCTTTCCTAGGTCCTCCATCTCCATGATTTCCTCCTTGTGTTTTCTTAATTTTTCTAATTCTATATTCAGATCATGAACTGTTTTATTGATTTGCTTCACCTCTATGATTGTATTTTCCTGTTTTTCTTCCCCTGTTTGTTTGAATATTCTTCTGTTTCTTTTATTTCTTTTAGTGATTTAATCATTTCCTCTCAGAAAGCCACAAACTGTTTGGCTTCATCTTCCTGTATTTCTTTAAAGATGGCCATAATCTGTTTTACTATATCTCCCTCTAACTCTTTACACATTTTAATTGTTTCTTCCATTAACCTCTTCATAAGCATAGATGTAAGGTCATCTTCTTGAATTTTACTTATGTTAGGGTGTCCAGAGCTACTTGTCCCTGGGGAACTGTGTTCTGTAGATGCCATACTGCTTTGCCTTTTGTTGGCTGTATTTTTACACTGGCATCTACCAATCTGGATCTCCCAGGTGTTGTCTGTTAATTTCTGGTGCCCTCTGCATCTTGAGGCGTGGAGAATCCCCTTGGCAGGGTTCTGAAGTAGATCTCCTCAGCTTTTTGGGTATACTCAACTGAACGGTGGTGCTTCTCAGTAGTTGTCACAGTTCACCTCAGGCATATGGACCTCTGTGGTAACTGTGGTGTTCAGGGCAGCTCTCCTCTCATCAGGAAAAGTTCTGCAGAGGGCTGCCCTGTTGCTGGGTTCTTTGCTCTGAGTTTGGTGAACTGCAGCTGCTGTTCTTTTTTATTATATTCTTTATAAATTACACTTTATTCATCTTATATACCCCTCTAGTCCCCTCCCTCCTCCAGTCCCAAACACTCCCTTCCTCCCCCCTCTTTACCCATGTTCCCCCGGAAGACCACTGATAGGGGAGGTCCTCCTTTCCTTCCCTCAGATCCCAATCCATCAGGTCTCATCAGGAGTGGCTGCATTGTCTTCCTCTGTGGCCCAGCAAGGCTGTTCCTCCCTCAAGGGGAGGTGATCAAAAAGCAGGCCAATCAGTTCATGTCAGAGACAGTCCCTGTTCCCATTACTATAGAACCCACTTGTACACTGAACTGCTATGGGCCACACCTGTGTAGGAGTCCTAGGCTACCTCCATGCATAGTACCTGGTGCAACTGCTGTTCTTAAGGCACATATATATATATATATATTGGTGCAGCCCTCTTGAAGAACCAGGGACTCAGGAGGTTTTGTCAGTTTAGCTAGAGATAACCAGTTGCAACTTGGACCAGTATCTGAGGGTTGCTGTGGTGTTTCTCGGGATTCTGTAGGTCTGAGGTTGCAGCTGTGTGCCCCTGTGCCCTAGAAGTATTCAAGGGCAGATGAGCAGGACACTCATGCCTGCAATAGAAGTTTAGAGCCTAGACCCTGCATAAACCCAGAAAATCTTCTGGAGCTGGGTGCCCTAAGTGATGGACCTGATGATCCCTTCACTGTGGGGTTTCCTCCCGACAGGGACACCCAGACTGTGTTTTGGTGACTGCAATTCTTTCAGGGATAGTGAGTTGAAACCACTGGCTCAGGTGTGTGCGTGCTTCTGCCTTGCTGGCGATTGGGCGCCTGGACGTCTGCTGAAACTGTAGCTTTTCCTGAGAACTTTTCGGGGGTAGGGGACATATGGGCTGAATGTTCTGAGATGGAACCTGCTGTTCCCTTCTCTGTGGGTCACCGGACAGAGAGCCTCACTCTCTGCATCCCTGGGGCCCACAGTTCTATTCGGGGCAGCTAGTCAGGCATGCAGGCCGGACTGTGCTTTGTGCCTGTGTCCTAGGCTTTTGGCTGGTGATTGGGCACCTGGACTTCTGCTGAAACTGTAACTTTTCCCAAGAAATTTTCAGGGTGTGTGGGGGGGGGTGGTGTTTTCTGAGTGCTCTGAGGTCAAATCTGCTGTTCCCCTCTCTGTGGGTCACCTGATAGAGAGACTCATTCTGTGGAACACTGGGGCCAACAGTTCTATTCGGTGCAGCTAGTCAGGCAAGCAGGCAAGACTCTGCTGGCTCTTGTGTCCCTAGCTTTGGCCTGGTTGCTGGGTGTCTGCTGTACTTGGCTCTTTTTTCAGGGATTATCTGGGTGACTTAAGGTCGGTGCTGATCATTTCCTGCACCGTGGGGTTTTCTCTGGACTGGAAATCCCAGTCTCCTGTGTTGTGGGGCCCACAGTTCAGTCTGGGACAGTGATCAGAGCACGCAGGCGTGTGGCCCTGGACTGGCAACCAAGCACCTGGTGGAACTGGGACCTATTTTGTGATTTAGCTGGGAGAGTTGCAGCTGATTGAATCCCACACCATGTGGTGTCCTCTCACCTGGTGAACACAGGTTGCTGGTGTTTTAGGACTGTGAGTTCTGTCTGCTGGTCACAGTGCAGATCCTGCTGGGCTGCTGGTCAGAAAGAGTATCCTCCAGGCACTGCCATCTTGGAACCCCCAAGAATATTTAAATGTCTTTGATATTAACTCAGTGGCTGGCACTTTGATCACCTTTCTCTGGGGGATGCAGCCTTGCCAGGCCACAGAGGAGGAAAATGCAGCCAGCCCTGATGAAGAGTATCCTCCAGGCACTGCCATCTTGGAACCACCAAGAATATTTAAATGTCTTTGATATTAACTCAGTGGCTGGCACTTTGATCACCTTTCTCTGGGGGATGCAGCCTTGCCAGGCCACAGAGGAGGAAAATGCAGCCAGCCCTGATGAGACCTGATAAGCTAGGGTCAGATAGAAGGCAAAGAAGTCCTTCCTTATCAGGAGATCAGGGAAAGGGGATAGGGAGAGAATAGAGAGTGTGACTTAGAGGACTTGAGGGAGTGGGCTACAGAGGGGATACCAAATGAATAAATTGCAATAAATATATAAATAAAATTTAAACAAAGAATATTTAAATGTCCCTTTAAAATACCTACCACTATTAACCATGAAAATCAAGAACATAAATCATAAAATTATGCTTCCTATTATGAGGAAGATTCTTTTCTTTATTGAGTTATTGGGCCAATGTACAGTCTGCTGTGTATATGCTATATGAGAAAGTGGCAATATTCTGTAAATAATTGAGAAAAATGATGCAGTTTTAAAACTTCTAGTGAATCTTAATAGATTTTATAACATTATCCCTATAAATGCTATGCTCTCAGTTCTGAAAATACAGAACAAGTACACATTGCTTGCTGTATCTAGTATTTATAGTCACAAAACATTTGTTGCCAGAATTTGTGCCTTAGATCTCATGTCCTTATCTGGGCCTTGAAAAATAGCACACAGATTTATAGAAGGCACAGGGTTCAGAGTTTATGAAGAATTTGATGTGTACAAGGCTAAGAGCATAATATTTTGTTATAGAGCACTTGCTTAGAATGTATGAAATTATAGGTCCAATCCTAAGAGTAAAAACAATACAAATATTAGTTATAAAGTAATGTGTTCCTAAGGAGAGAATAAATGTATGAGTGAATAGATGTTTAGCAAATTTTGTACCAAAAAATTCTTCAGTTCTTTGTATGAATTTATTTGCTTCTCTTGTGAATAAAATATAGAATATATTTTTATTTCTTTTCAAAAAACAAAAAAAGTGCCCTTTTATCTCTAATAATTGAGGAGATATATGTGCACTAAAATCAATCATTTTTTTTCAGTAATTCTGATCTTATAGTCTGAATTTTTATGGCATGAGAACAAATTTTGATAAACTATATAATGATCTTCATTTGATCATTCAAAAGTAGTTTCTGATGTAGACTGTTGGTATATTGAAATGAAATATTTTGATGCCATGCAATTGAACTTGACCTATATACTTTTTAACAACTTGAACCAGATAGGTTAACTTTTTTATTGTGCTTATTCTACTTATCTATTACCTGATTTACAAACATATACTTCAAATTGTGCATTGTTTTGGGTGATTCTGATTGAAATTAGGGGAGGCTATGGGATGGAGGAAATCTGTGCCCACTCATAATTAAACAACCATGAAACTACATGCATCAGTCAGCGAAAGCAGGCATCAACATTATGGAGTGAAAATTAAAGAGTCAAACACCCGATTGTCTACTGTATCTGCCTGCTGCTAAACAGTGAAGCATGGAGAACAGGATACACCTCTATGGATGGATAGCTTTCCTTATTAAAAAAACACAGTGGGAAGCACAGTAGGAGAACATACTAAAACAGGGCTTTTTAGCAATTTCCTTGAAAGAAATTTCCCAAGATAGCAACTTGAAAAGCTTTTAATCTTATGACTACCTATAGTGTGTGCTTTGCATTAGGTGGTATTTAAAAATTCCATTAACTTGCAACAGATCTGGTAGTTCTCCAAACTCTTCTTTTTCATTTTTTTCCTTATAGAACATTTGCTATGCAGACTTGTTAAAATGTATACAGATTTGTGAGCCTGAAACACTATGACAAATTTTACCAATGGTACATCAGCTATTTTAATTTTGGGAAACAAAATTTGACTTAGAAGTAGACATAATGGCATCATTAAATACAATAATGAGCTTTTATGGTTCTATTTACTGTTTCATTCACTTAATGTCTCACATTTCATCAGATGAATACTGAAGGCAGTGCAGTGTGGCATCTTTTTCACTTACAAACTGCACAGAAGACCTAAGCTCAATTTTGCATATCTTTCTCAAATAGTTAAAAAGAATTATTTCAATCAACATTTTGATGGCCTGTTCATATCCTGTAATAATACCATTTTATTCTACTCTGAAAAATTTTTAAATATTTTAGTGTAACTTGTGTGTTAGAAATGTTTTTCTTTTAAACTTCAGTGTTTGTTGGTTATTTTTTTCTTTTTAAATTTTTTTCTTTTTTATATTAATTACAGTTTATTTACTTTGTATCCCAGCTGTAGCCCTCTTCCTCATTCCCTCTCAATCTCACCCTCCCTCCCTCATCTCCTCCCTGCCCCTCTCTAAGTCCACTGAAAAGGGAGGTCTTCCTTCCTTTCCATCTGACCCTAACTTATCAGGTCTCATCAGGACTGGCTGCAATGTCCTCCTCTGTGGCCTTTAAAACTACTTAAATGTCATCTTACCCAGGGTCCTCTCAGAAAAGCAAACAGGATGGACATCAGACATTGGAAGAGAGAAAGGGCAGGCAACAGGACAGGCATCTACCACAGGGGACCTCTCAAGGACTCTACCCAGCAGGGTATCTAAGCAATTGCTGAGACTCATAGCCAAACTTTGGACACAGTGCAGGGAGCCTTGTGAAAGAAGGGGAAGATGAAGGATCTGGAGCTGATAGAAGTTCCACAAGGAAAGCAGCAGAACCAAAGGACCTGGGCAAGGAGATCATTTCTGAGACTGATGTTCCAACCCGGACCATGCATGGAGATAACCTAGAATCCCTGCTCAGATGTGGCCCATGGCAGGTCGGTTTCCAAGTGGGTTTCCTGATGATGGGGGCAGGGACTGTCTCTGACAAAGTCTCAGTGGCTGGCTCTTTGATCATGTCCCCCTGAGGGGGGAACAGCCTTGCCAGGCCATGGAGGAGGACATTGCAGCCAGACATTATGAGACCTGATAGGCTGGGGTAAGAGAAAAGGGGAGGAGGACCTCTCCTACCAGTGGACTTGATGAGGGGTATGGGGGAAGATAGGGCAGAGAGGATGGAATTGGGAGGGGAGGAGAGAGGGGGCTACAGCTGGGATACAAAGTGAATAAACTGTAATTAATAAAAATAAATTAATTTAAAAACTACTTAAATGTCTATCGCATTTGGAAGCTGGAAAATACAGGGAACAGGACAGGATATTACCACAGATGATTTTGAAAGACTCTACTGATCCAGGTATCGAAGTAGAGGCTGAGACTCATAACCAAACTTTGGGTAGAGTGCAGGGAATCTTATGAAAGAAGGAGGAGTTAGGAAGACCTGGAGGGGACAGGAGCTCCAAGAGGAGACTGACAGAGCTGAAATAATTGAACACTGGGGGCCCTGCAGAGACTGATACCCCAACCAAGGATCATGCATGGAGAGGATCTAAATCCCTGGCTCAGATGTAGTCCATAGACTCAGTATCCAAGTGTGTTCCCTAATAAGGAGAGCAGGGTCTTTCTCTGGCATGAACTCAGTGACAGGCTCTCTTATCACCTTTCCCTGGGGAAGGGGGGGGGGGAGTGCAGCCTTCACAAGCCACAGAGGAAGACAGTGCAACCAGTCCTGATGAGACCTGATAGGCTAGGGTCAGATGGAAGGGGAAGGAGTCCTCACCTATATGTGGACTAGGGGAGGGACATGGGGGAGAAGATGAAGGGTGGGTTAGACTGGGAGGAGATCGGTTGGGGGCTATAGCTAGGATACAAAGTAAATAAATTATAATAAAAGAACAAAAACTAAATTAAAAAATCATCCAAGAATAAATACTTAGATACATGGATTATTTTCATGAAGAGTTGTGCACACACATCTGCATTTGTCAAACAATTCTGTGTGTGTGTGTGTTTGCACATTTCGTCATTATATACTTATGCTACAAATTGATGAGATCTAATTTCATTTATTTCATATATTTGTGGGTGGGGGATTAAAGAATTCCTGTAGAGAAACAGTTAATCTATTTTTAACTAAAGTTTTAACTTTGTAATCTACCCAGGGCTTCAAGTTCTGTTATTGATCTATGGTTTATGTGACTTAAACCACGTCGTGGCTGTAACACTGGTTTCTGTCCAAGATGCTGAGTTGAATACTGATTACAAGATCAAATTTATGCTATTGGGCTAAGAAGCTGAATGAGTTTTCCAAGAAGGACTCCCTGCTCCATCCCTGCCACAACTGGACCTTTAGGGAAGTTTGTCAGGAAAGAGTAAGGGAAGACTGAAATGATTCTATGTGTTTTACTATATTAAATGATTGTTTTTGGAACACACATAAGCAGTCATGAATGTAAATGGGCTTGTACAGACAGAAACATAACTTGTATATTTATTGCTTCATTGTATATTTTCATGTATAAAAACATTGACTAAATGTTGAAATCAGTATTTATGGTTATATTTAAAAGAAAAATTAATAGCTAGTGTCTACTCCACAGAGTGAAAAGGCCTCCGTTATTTAATTGTATGTCAAAAATTTTAACCATTAGCCAGCATTGAATTATATATGAAAAAATTATTCTATTGGAAATGAGAATCAATTTGTTGAAGGCATAATTTGAGAAATGTAGATAGCTTAGTGATTTCTCCCCCAAGGTAATGGTGTAAACGAAGGGACAATTTTCATCCATTGAGTGATATTTGGCAATATCTTGAGATATTTTTGGTTTTCACAATTTGTATGTCAAGGACCTAGTTTGAATATGACAGCAAGTATATAGGCTTGGGATGTTAAATATTCTACACAGAATAAGATGAGTTCCCATGACAAAGAATAATCAGATGCAATATGTCAAAGGTGACATTGTGGAAAATCTAGGTCTATAAGTCTCATATGCTTGCTAGGCCTTAGGCATATTTATAGATATTGCTGAGAAGTGACAAGAATTGATGCTTTCTCCTTTAAAAAGAAAAGTACTATTAATTTACAAGTGAGGCTCAAAACCACAATTGTAAAGAATCCAAGACATGAAGGGAAAATTCGAAATGTGAATTTTTAAGTCTTGAGGATGAAACATTGCTTCCACTTTAAAAAGACCACGACACCCTTTCTCTAAATGTACATAAATGCAACCTCCAGCCATTTTTCTTTGTACTCATTATATATATATATATATATATATATATATATATATATATGTGTGTGTGTGTGTGTGTGTGTGTGTGTGTGTGTGTGTGTGTGTGTGTGTATGTATTGCTAGTATAGGTATACAACTTTAACATGGAGATCTAGCTCTTTCTATGGAAATGGGTGAAATCCTTTTAGGCACTGTTTAATTCATTATAGAGATAATATCTGTTGTGGTGAGGTGAAGTTATTTTTCGGAAACAGTTGTGTTGTTTAAGTTGTTCTTATTCATCTGATAATTGACTGTTTACTGGTTTGCATTTAGTACTGAGACTCATAACCAAACTTTGGGCAGAGTGCAGAGAATCTTAGGAAAGAAGGAGGAGATAATAAGACCTGGAGAGGACAGGAACTTCACAAGGATAGCAACAGAACTAAAAATTGTAGACACAGGTGTCTTTTCTGAGACTGATACTCCAACCAAGGACCATTCATGTATATTACCTAGAACCCCTGCTCAGGTGTAGTCCATGGCAGCTCAGTATCCAAGTGGGTTTGCTAGTAAGGAGA
Organism: Pachyuromys duprasi; assembly: GCA_028658305.1. Classification (NCBI taxonomy): domain Eukaryota; kingdom Metazoa; phylum Chordata; class Mammalia; order Rodentia; family Muridae; genus Pachyuromys; species Pachyuromys duprasi. Next base: position 72,359,737 of record CM053742.1, read on the forward strand.
ACAGGGACTGTCTCTGACATGAACTCAGTGGCTACCTCTTTGACTGCCTCCCCTGAGGGGAGAGCAGCCTTGCCAGGCCACAGTGGAGGACAATGCAGCCAATCTTGATAAGACTTAATAAGCTGGGATCAGATGGAAGGAGAGGAGGACCACCCCTAAGAGTGACTTGGAGAGGGGCATGGGAGGAGATGAGGGAGGGAGGCTGGAATGGAGACAGAATGAGAGAGGGGGCTACAGTGGGGATACAAAAGGAATAAATTGTTATTAATATCTAAAAATAAAAATTTAATTAAAAAATAAAACTGTATATGTGACAAAAAGTACATGCAAAAATTGTTAGTTTCACATGGAAATGATGATTTGTTAGTAGTCTTATTGGTCTATTAAATTACAGTTCTCTTGGGGTGTGTATGTGAATCAGATGAGGAATAATTGTTTGCATTAAATTTTTGTTTCAAACTTAATGACAACATTTTATTTTCTGCAGTGTACCTTGCTAAAAGGAAATGGAATCTCAAATCACATTGCCTAGCCCTGTAACCTTACACTGGCTATGCTACTACATTTTCCATCTATAATATAAAAATAAGTATATTTATATCATGGTTGCTTATATGTTAAAAATGCCAGCATATTTAAGTCTATATTAAGGAAATAAATTGCCAGTATTTTTATTATTATTAGCCTCTCAAATTTGAAATTTCCATACTGAAGTGAAAATTCTTGAGGGAATATTTAGTTTCCTGATAGCTTACTGAAAGAACAGTATAGTATAACAACTAAAAATAAAATCCAACATGGGGTTACAATTTAGCTTAATATTGCCCACAGCAGCAGAAAATTTGAGAACAGGTGACACTTAAGAGGTTAATAAGCATGGAGAAATTTGATAGCAGAGAAGGTAATCAGGAGGTATGAAGGGATACAACACGGACTATTGTTTATTCCAGATTTTGAAGGGCAACTGACAAAATTCATCTTTAGTGTAAATGGTTATCAAGAAGACTTTAATGCAAAATTTAACTGGAAGTTAATATAGAACATACATTAATGAAAATATGGATCATATCATCTGAAATCTGGTATTACAGTTACTTTGTTGTAAGTGCCTATTGTCTTCAAATTTGCTGTCCCCAATTTTGCTAGATGTTAAAAATAACAATTATTGGTACTAATAAAACAGATATACACAGTCACAATAGTTCATCATTTTTTTCTAAAAATGTCTCTCATCTTGACTTTAATAAACATTTAAAAAATAATATAGTTTGAAGCTTATATTTAAATTTAGCTGAACAATGTTATAATTTGCAAAGGTATTTATTTTAAAATAATAATTATTAATAATATTATTAATTACAAAGTATTCACTTCATATCTCAGCTGTATCACCCTCCCTCATCTCCTCCCAGTCCCATATTCCCTCCCTTTTCCCCCATCCCCCTTCTTTATTCCACAGATAGGGAAGATCCTCCTCCCCTACTATATGATCGTAGCCTGTCAGATCTCATCAAGACTGTCTAGATAATCTTTCTCTATGTCCTAGTAAGGCCACCATGCCAAGGTGAGGTGATCAAAGAGCAGACAATCCAGCTCATGCCAGAGACTTCCTCTGCTCCTCTTACTAGAGAACCCCCATGGAGACTGAGACTAAACCAAGCAGGGTATCAAAACAGATGCTGAGACTCATAGCCAAACTTTGAACAGAGTGCAAGGAATCTTATGGAAGAAGGGGGAAATAGAATGACCTGGAAGGAACATGATCTCTACAAGGAGAACAACAGAAAGAAAAAATCTGGGCCAAGCGGGCCTGTAGAGATGAATAAATCAACCAAGGACCATGAATGGAGAGGACCTAGAACCCCTGCTAAGATGTAGCCCATGAGCAAAGGTATTTAATAGTAAATGTTAAACACAGTGTTTTTAATATATAGAAATCCACCAATGTAATCCACCACATAAACAAACAGAAGGGGAGAAAACAAACAAACAAACACATGATCATCTCCTTAGATGCTGAAAAGACATTTGACACAATATATCATCTATTCATGTTTAAATCCTTGGAGAGATCAGGGATACAAGGCACATACCTAAACATAGTAAAGGCAATATACAACAAGCCAGCATCAAACGAAATAGAGAGAAACTTGAATCAATCCCACTGAAATCAGGGACAAGGCAAGGCTGCCCAATATCTCCATATCTCTTCAACATAGTACTTGAAGTCTTAGCAAGTGCAATAAGACAATTAAGTTAGATCAAGGGAATACAAGTTGGAAAGGAAGAAGCCAAAGTATCACTATTTGCAGATGATATGATAATATACATGAGTGACCTCAAAAATTCTACTGGAGAACCCCTTCAGCTGATAAACATCTTCATTAAAGTTGCTGGATAGAAAATAGTGGCCTCTGAAAGACTCTACCCAGCAGTGTATCAAAGCAGATGCTGAAAATCATAACCAAACTTTGGGCAGAGTGCAGGGAATCTTATGAAAGAAGGGGGGAGATAAAAAGACCTGGAGGAGACAGGACCTTCAAAAGGAGAGCAACAGAACTAAGAAATCTGGGTCCAGGATTCTTTTCTGAGACTGATACTCCAACCAAGGACCATGCAAGGAGGTAACCTAGAACCCCTGCTCAGATGTAGCCAATGGCAGCTCAGTATCCAAGTGGGTTTGCCTAGTAAGGGGAACAGAGTCATTCTCTGACATGAATTTAGTGCCTGGCTCTTTGATCACCTCCCCATGAGGGGGAAGCTGCATTGTTAGGCCACAGAGGAAGACAATGCAGCCAGTCCCAAATGAGACGGGCTTGGGAGGGTGGGATTCGGAGGGAATGACGGAGGGGGCTACAGCTGAGATACAAAGGGAATAAACTGTGATTAATATAAAAATAAAAATTTTAAAAAGAAAACGAAAGAGAGGTATATCTGAAGAGAGGCAGGTGAATATGATCAAAACATGTTATTTAAAATTTTTATATAATTATGTGAGTGTGAAAATAAGTAAACTTTTATGATAGCCTAGAAAACTATTTGACATTATCAGTCATTAATAAACAAATATATAATCTATTTTAGTCATTTTACTCCATGATATCTACTCAACAGTAATGTACATATATGGCTGCAGAAAAGAATATATTCAGAATATGTATGTGAGAGCTGTTTGAATTATGGCCAAATTAGAAAAAATAAACAGATATGTTCATAGAGGACAAGGGTAAATAATTGTGTTATGCATTCAAATTTCAGGAAGCAATGAAAATAAAATATATAAGTTTTTGCAAAAAAAAAGAACATTAACTCAAAAATATCAGTAGCCATCCTGTATATAAAATACAAAAGGGCTGAAAAAGTAATTAGGGAATCAACACTGTTCACAATAGTCACAAATAACATAAAGCACTGTGGTGTGACTCTATCAAAGCAAGTGAAAGACCTGTATGAAGATGGAAAATCTCCCATGTATAGATCGGTATAATTAACATAGGGAAAATGTCCATCTGAACAAAAGCAATCTAGAAAGTCAATGCAATTCCCTTCAAAATACCAATACAGTTATTTACAGTTTTAGGGGATTTTAATCACTCAATGGGCCACCAGGCAAGTAAACATTATAACACATAAAATATTTAAATATGCTGCCTCAAGTACTTTGAGTTGAATTTATTAGTATCTTTTAATTGCAGTTCTTATTATATTTATGTGATACAAGACTTGATAAGGTAAGATATATAGTTGTAAAATTCTTTCCAATGTATTGTATAGAGATATTACTGCAAATATTTAGGTAATCACTTAAACATGAAATTTGCTGATAGAGAAATGTAAACTATAGTCAAATTGTATTACACAATTTTACAGCTTTCATGTTCTCATTATCTTTCACTTGTGTCATTGAAATAACATCTTAATATAGCAACACATTTTCAGTATTTTACCATTCTAATTTACTAATATAAAAGCCAAAATCTGGGTGAGAACACTGTTCTTTTCTTTCAGGACAAACTTAACATTTTGCTAGACATTGTCTAGTAACTTTGTATTTAACAGTCTTCCATCTAACTGTAATGAATGACTTCTCATTGTCATACTGTTAAAAGTAATGATACCCTGGCCAAGACCCAAAATCTTTATCAAAGTTTTCAGCATCCTTTAAAGAACAAAATCATAATATAAATTTGGATATTGTAGGATATTATCTAACATAACAGACCCTAATGTAACTCCTACAGAAAAATTAATTTACATTTATCATACAAAGTCCAAGAAAGCTAATAGACAAGGAAAAAAAGTTTACTCAAAATGGTTCTGTATTTTTTCAGTGAAATTATTGCATTTGTTTCTTTTCTGAATTAACAACAGGTAATCTTGATACTAAGTATAGACAATATTACTATTACTGTATTGTAACTATATGCCTATGATCTAATTATTTCATGCTTCCATTCATCTGGTATACAAATATGCATCCTGTCCCTTATTGTTCCTTTTGAGGCTCTCTAGCATATCTAATTAGAGACTATATTGGTAGATATTGTATAAATGGGATAACATTTTGAGGGGCACTGTGATTTTTGACCACTGTATATTGTTTGGTTTAGTATATACTATAAAGTAGTCAAGTTTTATTTGAACATGTAAAAAGAGACAAAGGGATACAGATTATTGTGATTATTTTTATTAACTAGTTAACTCATCATAGATCCATTTTATAATGGAAGGAAATGTATGATACAGCTTATTTTCACTTTGATATTTGTATCAAATAGTCATACTTCAGCAGCAAAATGCTGCTGTAATTAATTAAAATGTTGTGTATTAGATATTTTGTTTTGATACATGTTTTCTTACTCAACATACCTTTTTTCTGTTAATGGTTCAATACAATGTGTATCTTAAATGTACGTTAAATAAAATATTGTGCTAGGGTTTCTTTTATCAGTATCATTGATCTTAATTAAACATCGATCACCTCTTTATTTTTTCTAATGTCTGTCACCTATTTCACATTTTATATTATCAGGTAAGGATATAAAACCCAAATTAAACAGTATTGATTTTAATCCAATTTTGCATACCAAATGTAAGAAGACTTTTCTGTAGAGCTTAACAAAAATCATGACAGAAATTAAACATTTTCCCACAATTCTTGGCCACTGGGTTTTGGCAACTTGAATGTTCATCTGTAGGCAAGAACATTTGTTGGTTAGCAATATTTATAATGAAACAAAATGTGAATTCACACACGTGTATTTTATTCTAATATCTGCTACTGAGGGATCATTCATATATGTTAATGAAAATCAACCTCAGATACATCCTTGCAGTTGTAACAAGACCTATTACTGTGACAAGAAATCAAAGTATGCTGTCCTAGCTGGAAATTTTTATTAAGCATCCCATCCAAATAACAAGGAACTCACATTTATCAAATAATCACAAAATGGCTGTCTAATATCAAATTAGGAAGAGGTCAATAGAGCTATAAAACATGAAAAGTGGGTTTAGAGAAGTCTGAAAAGTAAGGTATATCATCTTGAAATGAGATTTGAGTGACAACTAGGTACTAAGGAATTGGAGATGAAGAGTTTTTATGAATGCTACAAATTCAGTCTGTGCCATAATGAATCATGGAAGTCTTGAGGAATCGACAATCTAGTGTGACAACAGTGGAAAAATTACCTGGGAAACAGTATAAGAGATGTAAATAGAAATCAGTTTACATGTATACTTGTGGCCTTGAAGGAGTTCTAAGCAAGAATCGGTGAATTGAAATTATGAAATACACATTTTGAAAATAATTATTTTGGCTAATTTGTAAAAATTAATTGAAAGATGCAGAATGTAAACAGAGAGACAAATTATAGGAATGGATGATAATACTTTTAGCAATTTCCTGGCTCCAGGAAAAAAAAATACACAAATTAGAGAGATTTAGGAGATAAAGTTTCATGCTTTTGAAGATTGAGAAGTAGCTCGTGGAAGTACTGGAAGGGAGAGAGGCTTTCTCATGAACTATGAATAAGGAATACATTGAATTTCAGACATAGTTTCCTGTGAACTATTATAGGACTTTTAGAATAGCGGTGAAAGACTTCAAAAATCAGTAAATGGCAATGTAGCTACTCCCGATAAGACCAAATAGAGTAGGATAAGAAGCAAGGAAGAGAAGACCTCCCTTATCAGTGGACTTGGGGAGGGGCATGTGTGGATACGGGGAAGGAAGAGAGAGATTGGGAGGAGAGGAGGGAGGGAGCTACAGGGGGATACAAAGTGAATAAAGTGTAATTAATAAAACATTTTTTAAAAAGTGCAACTGCAAGTTAGAATTTTAAAAATCAGTGAATAGGAAAATTACAACAGTCAATAATTTGATAGTCTAGTAGATGATTAAACACTTAGGTATTATGGATATGTTAGAAGGGGATACAAAAATTCTACCATCACTTTCATGAGCGTGATTATTGGGACTTGAGAATTCTAGAAGTGTAGTACGTCTGCTTTGTAAGCTGCTAACTCACACAGATAGAAATAAAAAAGAAACACCGTACCTATAACAGACATTAAAGCCGCTCTTCGTTCTATCAATGCTTGAAATACTGGGAAATAGGATTTACAGGGGATTTAAGAGCAGTTACCTTGAATTGTCGGCACTGATTACTCAAAAATTTTCAGTTTTTATCAAATAGCAAGTTACAAAAAACCTAGAAGCACTACTCAGAATGATCTAAAAAGCAAATAATACCCAAGATAGGAAGGTCTCAGCAAACATTCACCCACAAGTTAGTCTTGATTGCCCTCAGTGGGAACTGTATCAGATCAAAGCATCCCAGATGTAACAATGGATATCCCCAGGCAGCTCTATCTCAATTTCTCCTATTCAGGGATTATCTCTCATAAAATGTAATCTCACTGATGAAAATGAGCCCAGGGGAAAAAATGATGGTAAGAATAACAAGAACAAAACACTATTTGTCTTATTATTCTTTAGAATGAAATAATTATTTGACTATTTGATTATATATTCTGAATTATTCCAAAGCTTCTTATGAAAGTCAACACTTCCATATTTAAAAAGTGGAGTGTTTAGGTATTAAGTGGCTTCGTTGATCATTACAGACTTCATTGAGAGGAAAAATATTAAAATAATTGCTTACGAAATTACTTCTCTGTGTAAAATGATTTTGAATTTTATTAGAGTAAGGATACTTTGATATAAACAGTATTTATGTCACCTGCCTGCTACACTCCTTGACCCCATTAGGAAGCAACACCTCAGTCAGTGTGTGAGAATGCGGGCCAGTCTGGGAAGGTGCAGGGATCTGCTTCAACCAGCAGGTGTACAGCAGGCACACTCCAATCACCACTGGAACCATCTCAGACTGAGAGGGACCAAGACCATTTTGACCAGACTGCACACTACAGGCGCACTCTGCTCGGGGCCTCCAGCAAAAACCTAAGTCCCTGTGTGAGCCCATGGGCCAGTCTAGAAAGGACACAGGTCCTGGTTCAACCAGCGGGTATACGGCAAGGCGCACTCCAATCCCTGCTGGAACCACCTCAGACTGAGAGGGACTGGGGAATTGTTTTGACCAGACTGCACACTGCGGTTGCACACTGCTCGGGGCACCAGCAACCACCTTGATCTGTGTGTGTGTCCACAGGCCGGAGAAGGCCTCGGGCACCACTTCAAACAGGCGTACATACAGCGGGTCCACACCTCTCTGCAACACCTGCAACCAAACCAGACCCACTGTGTGTGCCCCAAATATCATCTCAGACCGTGGTTCACAGCCCTGGCCCAGAAGAAGGCACCAAGTCTCCAGTCCAGGGGAGAGCCCTTAGCAGCAAGCTGAGGGCTGAGCACAAAGACCCCAGCTGACATCTCAAAAGACTGAGGAGCTAAACCTCCAGAGCAGAGGGGTGACCAGCCTGCAGTGCTCACAGCTTCTAGCATAGAGCACGAAGCCGGGCACACAGAGCCCACAACAGAGTTCAACTGTGACAACAACACACACTAACAAACCACTGGAAATCCCTGATCTTCTTAAAGAATACTCCTGACACAAGAGGTTGACAGTTCCAGACTGAAGCTCAGCCTTAAAGCGCAAACAGCTCCTTGATTATATATAAACAAATGCCCAGAAATTGGGGAAAGAACTCACCCAACAAAAATCAGGACACCATGGCCCCACCAGAAACACCCAAAAGCAGGGGAGATTTTAATTCAGCGGAGACACAGGAAAATTATCTTAAAGCTTTGATTATGCAGATATTAGAGGAAGAAAAAGAGAGACAAAAGAGAGGAAATGAACAAGGCTCTCAAAGAAATGGAGAAGAATTTAACTGCCCACATAGAGGAACAATCAAAGATAAACAGAGGAAACAAC
>CM053742.1:72368635-72385158 GCA_028658305.1 Pachyuromys duprasi
CATGACTGGATTTTTACTATAGATATAAACTTGAACTTTCCCCCTCATTTTCCTCTTTGCTATTCTTATATTCAACTTCATTATCTCAGGAAAATGTGTATCATAGAATTATAAATGAAAATTTCTACTTTTGTTTCTGAATATTCTGTCTATTGGATGACCTAAATTTTGAGGAAACATTATTGAATGTTATATAGATTTAACTTTGACTTTTTCCTTTTGTTGCCCACATGCTAATCCACATCAAGAATCTGATAAATTCATAATCCACTACAATAAATATATGAAACCACACTGTTTCCTCTTCAGTTTACTATCTAGTTTGTGTTCTGTGTGCTTCTTGCTCTTATATGGGAATGTCTTCTCTTAGTTCAGGAAAGTGTTCTTCTATGTCTTGGTTGAAGATGTGGTCTATGTCATTCACCTAGGATTCTTCTCATTTCTTTATGTTTACAATTTATTTCCTGACATTTCGTACACAGTCTTACCTTGTTTTTTTTTTAAATTCACCTTTCTTTCTTTCTTTCTTTCTTTCTTTCTTTCTTTCTTTCTTTCTTTCTTTCTTTCTTTCTTTCTTTCTTTTGCTTTCTCTTCTTCTTCTTTGTTGTTGTTGTTGTTTTTTGAGACAGGGTTTCTCTGTGTATCTGCAGAACTCACTTTCTACATCAGGCTGGCGTCAAACTCTAATTTCCTCCTGTCTCTATCTTCTGAGTGCTGGGATAAAAGACAGGCATCACCAACCCCTGGCAAGTTTCTCATATTATTGGCTTGAATGTTCTAATTTCTCTATATTATATTTTAATATTTATTTTCTATCTTGTACTTGACTTGTAAGGCTTTCCTCTGAGTTTTCTAATTGTGTTTTTTAGTTTTCTCAACCACGCTTTAATTTCAGCTTGGATTTTCCTCAGTATTTCTCTTTACTGTGTTTGTTTTTCCAATACTGTAATTGTCTACAGAGAAATTTTAATCCAACAACATTGCTTCTCTGGAAGTGGATCACGTCCAAAGGCCTTCTAGGTCTATGTGGTCTGGCTGGAATACTCACACACCATCAATACACATCTTTAATCCCAAACAATGAAGGTAAATTTAGTTTGTAAAAGGAAACATCAATGTTTGAATGTGACATCTAATTGAGGGGCAGACAAAGTGACAAATCAGAGAAAGATTTGACAGAATAAGTAAGAGATGAGATACGCTCAATTATGGCAAGAACAAACAAGAAACAGAAGCTACTTAAGAGCAGCACAGTAGGATTAAGATCTTAGAGTTTTGTAGAGAAAGAGCAGAGAAGACAATACTGTAGAGTTGAGTACAGCGGAGAGTTCAGTGGAAAAGACAGTACTGTAAAATTGAGTTCAGTACAGTAAAGTGCAGGTAGTTTGGTGTAGTTCAGTTCATGGAATTCAGAAGCAGAGCAATTTAGGAGAAGCTGAGGGAAGCTAGTTTGAATCATTCAGCTTGTAGAGTAGTTTTTAGCCAGAACAACTGAGGTGAAAGAGCTATCCAGAGTCCAGGAAGTACTAGGAAGGGTAAGCTGATTCAGCAGTCATTAACCACTGAACCATCTTTACATCTCCCTGTTAAATATATTGTTACATATATGAGGGGGGAGGGGATGCTGAGTTTATTCATTGTTGGAGGTATATAAATAAGTTTATGGATGACTCCATGGGATTTGATAACCTATCAAGGGACTTGTTTCTGGATAACATTGATTCTTTCTCTTTCAGTATCCATTAAATTTCTGTCCTGCTGGAGTGCCCCTTTAACCCAGCATATGGGGGCAAAAGCAAGTAGATCTCTGAGTTTGAGGCCATCCTGATTTATAGTTAGTGCCAGGACAGCTATACAGAGAAACTGTCTCAAAAATAAAAACAGAACCCAAACAAAACAACCAACCATTGATCAGCGGTAGCTCTTCATCTAGAGGTGGGGCCTTGTGAGATTTCTCATATACACTTTAGGTCTCAACTGGCATATGCATCATCACTAAGTTGAGTATATTATTAAGCTTTCGTGGGTGTAGTCACCCACCATGTATAGGAATTATCTCACAGCAAATATACTGGTTTTCTTGGTCTTGAGATCTTTCCACCACATTATATGTCGTGTTTCTTGAAACTTTGGTGTGGGCATTGTGTTAATAGATGTATCAACTAAATATGACACTGTACTGTTTTTATTTTCCTGTCAGATTAACACAAATTAGAGTTATTTGGGAAGAGGAATCTCAATTGAGAAAAATGTTCCCTTCAGATTGCCTGTAGGTAAATTGATGGGACATTTTCTTGTTTATTAATCTTAAACAATCTTGTTAATCTTAAATATCTTATTTAATGATATGGAAGGGTCCAACTTACTGTGTGCAGTGTAATCCCTGAGTGCATGGTTCTGAGTTGTATAAGAAAACAGGCTGAGAAAGCTATGAGGAGTATGACAGGAAACAGCACTAGTCTACAGCCTTCACTTTCTTTTCTGTCTCCAGATTCCTGACCAGTTTCTGTCTTGAATTTTCTCAATGATGAAATATTACCTGACAGCTGTAAGCTGATATAAACCATTTCCTACCTAATTTGCTTTTAGTAACATTGTTTTATCACATCAATAGAAACATTAAGACAGTCAGCTGTTCTGTACATTTCACCAGTTACAGATTTCTGTGCTCTATCTTCATCTAAAGCAAGTTTCTTTGGTGATGAGTGAAACCTATGCTTCTCTCTCTCTCTTTCTCTTTGCGTATGTGTGTATGTGTGTTATAAATCATATATTCAATAGGTATTTATGGTCCAATTGTGAATTATACTGGTTTAGGAATGTGGCTGTAGTAGGTTTTATAGTAGAGTCTGCTAACACACAAGGAACAAGTAGTAAGGTAGGTTGCAATACCGGGTTTGAATTCTCTCCCATATTGTAGGCATTAAGTCCAACTAGGTAGCTGTTGATAATCCTCAAGCTATTCCTGTCACTAGTGCACCTTTGGATATATCTTGCTGTGTTATTGTTACATGTGTGTCTTTACAGCTAATTAGGACATTTAATTTCAGTTGACAACTTAAATAGCAGCTTTGATTGCTATGAAAGCTAGTCCTCAAGGAAAAGATTGGCAGCTTATGTTTTGCTTGATTCCTTCAAGTCCTGAGTTCGAAGATATATAGTAATAGGGATATATTCTTCAACATTTGGAATGTATCTTCAACCTCTGGGAACCAACCTAAGGCAATAGCAATAGCCTGTGTTGTTTTGAGAGTCTCCATAAATGGATATAGTTATCAAACATGACTCTATTTGTCTTTTTGTGGACATGGATACTAAGTTCATTTGGCACCTTCTGTGAGCACAGTTAATAGATCTATTGTGATGTGATACATTCCAGTTATTCTTCCTGACATAGATTTTTTCAACCTGTTTCCCAAAATATAGTTTCCTGAAACATGTTCTTGGTTCTCAGAGTGAACTCTGCAGAGAAGGACTGTTACCTTCACAGTTGCTTAGCTGCTGATTTACACAGGATCTCTTAAAAATATTTTCTTTCATTTTCCTTTCTTAAAAATCACATTTATTTATTTATTTCAATTTATTCACGTTGTACCCCACTGCAGCTCTCTCCCTTGTCTCTTCCTCATCCCACCCACACTCCCTCTTTTACCCCTATGCCCTTTCTCTAGTTCCCTGAGAGCAGAGAACCTTCTCCCTTTCTATCTGAACCTAACCTATCAAGTATCATCAAGGTTGGCTACATCATCTTCTTCTGTGGCCTCTAAGGCTGCACTGCCCAGGGGCAGGTGATCAAAGAGCTGGCCACTGAGTTCATGTCAGAGACAGTCCCTATACCCCTTAATAGAGAACACAGTTGGAAACTGAGCAGCCTATGGCTTCCTCTGAACAGAGGGGTCTGGGACCTCTCCATGCATGGTCCTTGGTTGGAATACCAGTCACTGCAGGCTCCCCTGGCTCTAGGTTTTTGGATAAACATACTAAAATCTATAGTCATAAAGAAGATAAACAAAAAGGAAGACCCTAGGGAAGATGCTTAATCCTCATTCAGAAGGGCAAACAGGATAGAATAGGAGAAGACAGGAGCCTTCCACAGAGGACCTCTGAAAGACTCAACCCACCAGGATATCAAAAGAGTCATAGACAAATTTTGGGCAGAGTGCTGGAAAACTTATGGAAGAAGAGGGAAATAGAAAGACCTGGAAGGTACTGTAACTCCAAAAGGAGAAAATATTTTTTTTTATATTTCCGTTTTTAATTTTTTTATTCATCTCAATTTATTCACTTTGCATTCCAGCTGTAGCCTCCTGCCTCATCAGCTTCCAATTCCACACGCCCTCTCTTTTCTATTCCCATAACCCTTCCCCAGTACACTGATAGACAAGGTCCTCCTTTCTTTCCATCTGACCCTAGCCTATCAGGTCTCATCAGCAATGTCTGCATTGTCTTCCTCTGTGACCTGGTAAGGCTGCACTCCCTCTGTACCCCCTCTGGTGATTAAAGAGCCAGCCACTGAGTTGTTGTCACAGACAGCCCTGTTCTGCTTACTGGGGAGCCCATTTGGATACTGAGCTGCCATGGGCTACATCTGTGAAGGGTTCTAGGGTATCTCCATGAATGGTCCTTGGTTGGAGTATCAGTCTCAGGAAAGATCCCTAGGCCCAGATTTTTTTTGGCTCTGTTGGTCTCTTTTTGGAGCTCTTGTCCCCTCCAGTTTTTCCTATCTTCCCCTACTTTCATAAAAGTCCCTGCATTCTGCCCCAGATTCGGCTGTGATTCTCAGCATCTGCTTTAATACACTGCTGGGAAGCCTGCCCTCTGTGGTAGGCTATTGTCTTGTTCCTTATTTTGAACTCTTCTCATGTCCACTCATTCACATTTCTGAATGAGGTGTGAGCATCTTGTCCAGGGTCCTCCTTCTTGCTTAGCTTCTTTAGGTGTACAGATTTTAGTATGTTTATCCTACATTTATGTCAAATATCCACTTATAAGTGAGTATATGCCATGCATGTCTTTCTGCTTCTAGGATACTTCACTCAGGATGATCTTTTCTAGTTCCCACCATTTGCCTGCAAATTTCGTGATTTCCTTGTTTTTAATAGCTGAGTAGTATTCCATTGTGTAAATATACCACAATTTCTGTATCCAAATTTAGGGACATCTGTGTTGTTTCCAGCTTCTGGCTATTGCAAATAATGCTGCTACAAACATGGTGAGGCAAAAGTCCTTGTATACTTGAGTATATTTTAGATGTATGCCTAGGAGTGGTATAACTGTATCTTTAGGTAGCATCATTTCTAATTTTCTGAGAAAGCGCCAGATTGATTTCCAAAGTGGCTGTACAAGTTTACATTCCCACCAGCAATGGAAGAGGGTTCCCCTTTCTCCACAACCTCTCCAGCATGTGTTGTCATTTGAGTTTTTGATCTTAACCATTCTGATGGGTGTAAGGTGAAATCTCAGGGTTATTTTGATTTGTATTTCCCTGATGGCAAAGGATGTTGAGCATTTCTTTTTTTTTTCTTGGAAAAGCAAATTTTTATTTTATTTCCCATTTGTAGTCCATCATCCAAAGAAGGAACTTAGGACAGAAATCTGAAGTCAAGAACCGCTTTAGAGCCACAAACACGTGCTGCTTATTGACTTTCTCACATGACTTGCTCAGTGTGCTTCTTCACACAACCTAGGGCAACTTACTAATGCGTGGCAATTACCACAGTAAGTGGAGCCCAGCCACATCAGTCATTAACGGGGAAACTCAACCACAGACTTCCAACTGTTCAATATTAAGGAAACATTTTCTTAAGTGAGATTCCCTCATCTCAGATGCATCTAAGTTTGTGTTATGTATATGAGAACAAGCAGTATTGATGCACATGCTGGTGCACTGTAGCTGCTGAATGCTAGATGCTGTCAGTGGTACTTAAAGGTTGTAGCAGAGAATTTCTTTAAGTGTTTCTCTGCTATTCCAAATTCTACTATTGAGAATTCTCCGTTTATCTCTGTACCCACTTTTTTTATTCGATTATTTGATTTGCTGCTGTGTAACTTCTCGAGTTCTTTATATATTCTAGATATTAGCCCTCTGTCAGATATTGGGTCGGTGAAGATCTTTTCCCAACCTGTAGGCTGTCATTTTGTTCTGATGACAGTGTCCTTTGCTTTACAGGAGCTTTTCAGTTTCTCGAGGTCCCATTTATTGATTGTTGATCTTAGAAACTGTGCTGTTGGTTTTCTGTTTAGGAAATTGTCTCTTGAGCCAATGAGTTCAAGACTCCTTCCCAATTTTTCTTTTAACCGATTTAGTGTGTCTGGTTTTATGTTGAGGTCTTTCATACACTTGGACTTCAGTGTTATGCAGGTTGGGAAATATGGATGTATTTGCACTTTTCTACAATTAGACATCCAGTTAGGACAGCACCATTTGTTGAAGATGCTGTATTTTTTCTATTGTATGGTTGTGTCTTTTTTAAAAATCAAATATCCAGTATCTGAGGTTGTGTGGGTTTATTTCTCGGTCTTCTGTTTGATTCCACTCATCCACTAGCCTGTTTCTCTTCCAGTTCCATGCAGTTTTTATTACTGTTGCTCTGTAGTACAACTTGAGATCAGGGATGGAGATACTGTCAGAAGATATTTTATTGTAGCAGATTATTTTACCAATTCTGGGTATCTTGTTATACCATTTGAAGTTGAGAATTTTCTTTCTCGAACTGTAAAAAATAGTTGGTGATTTGACGTAAATTGCATTGAATTTGTAGATTGCTTTTGGTAACATGGCCATTTTTACTATGTTAATCCTGGGAAGCCATGAGCATGGGAGATCTTTCTATCCTCTGATATCTTCTTCTATTTCTTTCTTTAGAGACTGAAAGGTTTTTTCATACAAGTCTTTGACTTGCTTGGTTAAAGTTACAGCAAGGTATTTCATGTGCTTTGTGGCTATTGTGAAGGGTGTTGTTTCTCTAATTTCTTTCTCAGTGTTGTGTATACAGGGGGGCTACTGATCTCTTTGAGTTAATTTTTTATCCAGACACATTGCTAATGGTGTTTATCACCTGTAGATGTTCCCTGGTAGAATTTTTGAGGTCACTCATGTATACTATCATATCATCTTGAAATAGTGATACTTTGACTTCTTCCTTTCTGATTTGAATTCCATTGATTTCCTTTAATTTTCTGATTGCTTTAGTAAGGACTTCAAGAACTATGCTGAAACAATATCGAGAGAGTGGGCTGCTTTGCCTTATGCCTGATTTCAGTGGTATTGATTTAAATTTCTCTCCATTTTGTTTGATGTTGGATTGCTGTATATTGCCTTTACTATGTTTAGGAAAGCGCCTTTTATCCCTGATCTCTCCAAGACTTTAAACATAAATGGATGTTGGATTTTATCGAATGCTATTTCATCCTCTGTGGAGATTAGCATGTTTTTTTTTTCTTTCAGTTTGTTTATATGGTGGATATATTGAAACACCCTTACATACCTGGGATGAAGCCTACTTCCTCATATTGGATGATATCTTTAATGTGTTCTTGGTTTCAGTTTGTGAGTGTTTTGTTTTTATTTTTGCATTAATGTTCATAAGGGAGATTGCCCTGAAATCCTCATTCATTTTTGGGCTTTCTTGTGATTTAGATATGAAGGTGACTGTGGCTTCCTAGAACAAGTTTGGCAATGTTCCTTCTGTTTCTATTTTGTGGAATAGTTTGAAGAGTATTGCTATTAGCTCTTTTTTGATGATCTGGTAGAATTCTGACCTGAAAACACCTGTTCCTGGTCCTGTTTTGGATAGGAGACTTTGATGACAGCTTCTATTTCCTTAGGGTATATAGGAGTATTTAATTTATTTACCTGGTCTTGATTCAGCTTTGGTAAGTGGACTCTATCATGAAAATTGTCCATTTCATGGAGATTTTCATATTTTCATGGAGATTTTCATATTTTGTGGCTTTTGAAGTAAAGCCTATTGAATGTTTGGATTTCCTCAGTATCTCTTGTTATGTCCCACTTTTCATTTCTGATTTTGTTGTTTTTCTGCCTTTTAGTTAGTTTGGCTAACAGTTTGTTTATCTTGTTGATTTTCTCAAAGAATCATCTTTTGGTCTCCTTGATTCTTTGAATTGCTTTCTTTGTTTCTAATCATTGATTTCAACTCTGAGGTTGATTATTTCCAACAATCTACTCCCCTTGGATATTGGATATATCTGATTCTCCCCCCGCCCCAGGGCTTTTAGGTGTGGCAGTAAGTTGCTTGAATGAGATATTTCGAATTTCTTCTTGAAGGCACTTGGTACTATGAACTTTCTTCTTAGCACTTCTTTCATTGTGTCTCATAAGTTTTGGTTTGTTGCACTCTCATTTTCATTGAATTCTAGGAAGACTTTAATTTCTTTCTTTCTTTATTCTTTGACCCAGCTGTCATTAAGTAGCAAGTTGTTCAGTTTCTATGTATGTGTAGGCTTTTTGCTCTTTCTGTCATTGTTGAGATCCAGCTTTAGTCCATGATGGTCAGATAATATACAAGGGATTATTTCAATCTTTTTGTATTTGTTGAGGCTTGCTTTGTTTCCAAATATATAGTCTCTTTTGGAGAACATTCGATGAGGTGCTGAGAACAAGGTAAATTCTTTTTTGTTTGAGTGGAAGGGTCTGTAGATATCTGTTAGGTCAATTTTATTTATGACCTTTGTTAGAGCCATTGTTTCTTTGTTTAATTTTTGTTTTGTTGACCTTTCCTTTGTTGGGTGTTGAATTCTCCCACTATTAATGTATGGGGATCTATGTGTGGTTTAAGTTTTATTAATTTTTCTTTCACAAATGTAGGTGTCCTTGTACTTGAGACACAGATGTTCAGAATTGTGATTTCTTTTTGGTGGTATTTTCCTTTGATAAGTATGAAATGATCTTCCCCATAACTTTTCATTAATTTTTGTTGTAAGTCTATTTTATTAGATATTAGAATGGCTACCCCTGTTTGCTTCTTGGGTCCATTTGCTAAGAAAACCATCTTCCTGCCCTTTACTCTCAGGTAATGTCTATCTTTGTTACTTAGATGTGTTTCTTGAATGCAACAGAAAGTTGGGTCTTGTTCACACATCCATTATGTTATTCTGTGTCATTTTATTGTAGATTTAAGTCAATTGATGTTGAGAGAGATTAATGACCAGTGAGTATTTGACCTTTTATTTTGATGTTGGTTGTGGTAGTGTGTTTTTGTGTGTTTGGCTAGTTTTAGTTTTGCTGTAGTGAGGTTATTTATTTCCTGTGTTTTCCTGAATGTATTTAACTTTCTTGGGTTGTATTTTTCCTGCTAGTATCTTCTGTAACACTGGGTTTGTGGGTAGGTATTATTTAAGTTTGTTTTTTGTCACTGAATATCTTGTTTTCTCCATATATGATGGCTGAGAGTTTTGCTGGGAACAGGAGCCTGGGCTGGCATCTGTGTTCTCTTGGAGTCTACATGATATCCTTCCAGGCTCTTCTAGTTTTCATAGTTGCTATTGAGAAGTCAGGTTTGATTATCATGAGTTTTCCATTATATATTACCTGGCATTTTTCCCTTGTAGCTTTTAGGTTTTTTCCTTTGGTCTCTATACTTACTGTTTTAATTATTATATGATCAGAGTTTTCTTTTCTGGTCTACCTTATTAGGTATCCTGTAGGCCCCTTGTATGCTTATAGGCTTCTTCTGTAAATTGGGAAATTGTCTTTTATAATTTTGTTGAAAATATTTTCTGGGCCTTGGAGACTGGATCTTCTTTTTCCTCTATTCCTATTTTTCTTAGGCTTTGTCTTTTCATGTTGTCTTGGATTTCTTGGATTGTTTGTGTCAAGATTTTTTTTTAGATTGAATATTTTCTTTTACAAATACATCAATTTATTCTATTGAATTTTCCACAGCTGGGGTTCTTTCTTCCATCTCTTTTAGTCTGTTGGTTATGTTTACCTGTGTAGTCCCTCTTTTCTTCCTTAAGTTCTTCCTCTCCATGATTTCCTCCCTTTAATTTTTCCAATTTTATTTTCAGATCTTGAAACATTTTCTTGATTTCCTTCACCTGTCTCCCTATATTTTCCTGTTTATCCTTCAATTCCTTTACCTGTCTGTTTGAACATTCCTCTGTTTCTTTTATTTCTTCAGTGATTTATTTATATCCTTTCTCAAGGCCATGAACTCTTTGGTTGCATCTTCCTGTTATTCTTTATGGATGTCCATACTTTGTTTGACTTTATCTTCTATTTCTTTAAGGCTGGCCCTAATCTGTTTGACTTTACCTTCCTTTATTTCTTTGTTTGTATCCTCCATTATCTTCTTCATAAACATAGATGTAATGTCTTCTTGAAGTTCATTTATGATAGGGTTCCAGGACTACTTGCCCCTGGATAACTGGGTTCTGAGGTTCCACATTTCTTTGGCTTTTGTTGCTTGTGCTTTTATGCTGGCCTCCACCCATCTGGCTTTCTCAGGTGTTGGCTGTTAGTTTCTGGTGCATGCTGGAATCCTAGAGTGGGGACAATCCCCTTGGCAGGAAGATGGTTGTTCCTGAAGGAGGTCTCCTCAACTTTTTTGTTATGGTCACCAAATGCCGATGCTTCTCAGGAATTGCCACAACTCACCTCAGGCATATGGACCTGTGTGGTAGCTGTGGTCATTGGTAGTCAGGGGGCCTGTCCTCTCACCAAGTAAGTCCTGGAGACAGTTGCCCTGCTGCTGGATTTCTTGCTCTGAATTTAGTGAGCTGTTGCTGCTGCTGCTGCTACTGCTGTTGCTGTTCTTATACTGTTTTGCTAGATGCAACCCTCTTAAAGAACCAGAGAGCCCTGCAGTTTGGTCAGTTTGGCTACGGATACTGGATAATCCTTTGAGCAATAACTGTTGGCTGATCCCATAGATCTCAGGCTTCTGTAGGTCTGAGATTGGAGCTCTGTGCCCTAGTACCCAAGATGTAATCAGTGACAGGTGAGCACAGCACTCATGCATGTGGCAGAAACCTAGAGCCTAGAGCCTGAGGGAACCCATAACCTTTTCTGGAGCTTGGTGTTCTGAGGTAGGGTCTGATGATTGCTACACTGTGGGGTTTCCTCCACATAGAGAGACTCAGTCTGTGGTGTTTTGCTATGCACATTTCTGTCTGGGATGGTTAGTAGAGCATGCAGGTGCACAGAAGTGGCTCCATGCTGGCAACTGAGTGCCTGCAGGATCCCGGGAACTTCTGGAAAACTTTTGGAGGAAGGTGGTTCAGCCTAATGCCCTGAGGTTAGACCTGATGTTTTCCTCAGTGTGGGATTTCCTACAGAAAGGGAAACCCAGTCTCTGGTGCCCTGGGGTCCACAGTTCTATCTGGAACAGCGAGTCAGGCCTGCAGGCAGGTCTCTAGGCTGGCATCTGAGTGCCTGTCAGAGCCTCAGGCCTTTGCTAGGGATAGTCTGGGTGACCTGAGGTAGGTCCTGATTGCTCCTCTAGACTAGAAATCCAGGTCTCTGGTGTTGTGGGGCCCACAGTTCAGTTTGGGTTGGTGATCAGAGCACATAGACATATGGCTCTGGGCTGGCAACCAAGCACCTGCTAGAACTCAAGAACTATTCCAGGTTTTAGCCTGATGACATGAGAATGGACATTGTGGGGTTTCCCCTCACCTAGGAAGTAAAATTGCTGATGTTTTAGGACCCAGAGTTCAGTCTTTTGGTCGCTGTTCTGCTAGTTAGACATAGAGTCCTCTCTGTGCCACCATCTTGGATTCACCTATTTCAGTTTTTAATGTAATAATTACTTTTATATTTTTTATTTATTACAGTTTATTCACTTCTATCCCAGCTGTAGCCTCCTCTCTTTTCCCCTCCCAATCCCACCTTTCCTCCAAAAATATTTTCTTAATGCTGTTCCCACCCATTGTTTTGCCAACCTTTTCTTTCTATGCTAGTATAGTGGTAAAGCCTGTTCTTTAGCTTATATTCTCTGTCTCTCTCTGCCTCTCTGTCTCTATCTCTTTATCTCTCTTCTTTTGTCCTTTTAAAAATGTTCATTTCTAAAACACTTTGTTGTTTTTCTGTAAGCTGTGATTCTGACTCAGTGTATTTGCATTCAGACTCGTGGAAAAGATGTCACTGCCAATTGGTGCTGGGTTCTCTAAATAGCCTTTGCATTTTTCCCTCATGGTATACTTTCCAAAGTTTTCTTTATTCTGTTGATGATAAAATACTACTTTTCTTCAATTACTGTGGAAGTTTGAATGGGAATAACTCCCATAGACTTAATGTTCAAGTACTTGGATCCTAGTTTTTGGAACTGTTTAAGAAGTATTTGAAAGAGGAACCTTGTTTGGAAGAGGTGTGTCATTGGGAAGGTTTTAAGATTTCAGTGCCATTTCCAGTTAGCTCTTTCTGACTCTTTGCCATGTCTCAAGATGTAGGCTCTCACTCTGATTTACTGCTCCAGCACCATATTTGCCTTTCTGTTGCTGTGCTCTCTGACTGTGAAACTCATAGATTCTAACCCTCTAGAACAGTGAGCTCCAAATTAAACACTTTCTTTTACAAACTGCTTCAGTTGTTGTGTTTTGTCATCACAATAGAAAAATAACTAAGACAATTACCTGTGTTATACAATAGCTGTTCTCTAATTTATCTAGGTCTCCTTTCCTAGAGATTCTAGCTTCTTTTCATGGGTGTTGCCCACCACCATACTGTTCTTTATGTTTTGGGGAACCTGCATTTCAATTTGAGTTTTTATCATTTATTATACAGACTTGAATCTGATACTTACCTCAGCATTTAAGACCTAATTTGTTAACAGAAACTTGCTGTGGTTATTTTACTCAAATTTTCTGTTTCACAAAAATTAAATGTGTCATAATTATTATCAGTAATAATAGAATGATGAATAATGATATTTCTTATAACGCTCTGTACTTATATCCTGAAAATTTATATGTATACATGAATATGTAACTATATATCTGGAAAAATATCAATAATTTTCTGCTTTATACCTTTGATATAGGCCATATTTTGCTTACTGAAATAAAGTACAGAAGGAAAGTAACCATGCAATGTGGTACTAAAATCTTATTTGTATGTGGTGGAAATACACTGTTGGAAAAACCAAATTACTTCCATCTAATTCTACTACCATCTCTCTTAAGCACAAGAGTAGAAACTTTTGAAAAGTTTATTCCTAGACTATAATATTTATGGCCTTGGGACAATTAATTTAGCTAGAGTAAATTTGTTCAGATCTTAAATGGGCAAGGATGATACTATTATTCCTCATGGATTATTTTGAGGATATATGAACCTTGCAGAGGATTTGTTATGTGTTGTGGGGTATGTGGACTATGCTACTAGGAAGACCTGTAGGGAGCTCGAAAGACATTGAGCCATATCCAGACATAGAAAATCTCCGTCTTGAGATGACAGTAGTAAGGATCTCTCCCTCCCTGTTCTGTGCGTAAATGTCTCTGTGCTTAACCCCTAACTTCTGCAATTCTTGAGATAGTCACATGGCCTAGCACCTGGAATTCCTCTCCATGCAATATCAGCTCAAGCCAATGAGGTGCACCCCTCAAAAAGTCTCTTCTGACTCCTCAGGGTTCATATTGCCCTTTTTCACCCCAAATAAAGCACACTTGCTATTTCACTGAATATCATTTAAGAGTTGCAGTGTCACTAGGAGAGCTCTGAGCTAAAAGGCTGTAACACTGGAAGAGCTGTTTGAAGAAAGCTTTCTCTCTCCAGGCCTTCTCATCAAGATTGGACTGGGACCCTCAGACCCACCTGCCTGGCTAGGCTTCCTTCCTTCCTTTGTGGGTGGTTGCAGGATTTGGCGCCTAGAAACTCAAAAAGGAAGAATCAGACCCTGGCCTCTGTAGCTTAAAAGAGCTGTAGCACTAAAAACCTCTGAGATGTCTCCACCCACCCATATCCTCACTCAAATCTAGGTAATGATCCTGTGGATTCACCCTGTCCTGCTCCACTTTTTCCTTCCAAGCCTGGTGAGCAGCAGTGTTTGGATACCCTGAGGGAGTAAGCAAAGCAAGGAACCACAGTATAATGCATTCTTAAACTATTCCAACATTGTTTTTTCCTTCTGCTATGCCATTACAATTCTTTGATTGGTAGCAAAACATTTTTACAGTCATTGACTATCATCTTCTTGCTACCTTGTGGCCCCTGCATTTACAATTTTTCAACCTAAATTCATAATCAGATAAATGATAACCTGTCTGTTTTTGAAGAATGTTGATGGTCTTATAGAAAACAGTGCATTGGTTTGCTTCTTCAGAATTGTTTTCTTTCGCCATAAAGAAGGCAACACTGCATTAATCAGTGGGGTGAAGGGAAGAAGCTGGAATAAGTGTGTATTGAAAGTTCATTTAAGGAAACACTTTAGCTGTTGCACTGGTTTGTAAAGTGCAGGATGTGATAGAGATTAGATCGTGATCTTTTGACCAAATACTAGCTGGCATAACTTTTAGTGAACTCTAAACTGAATAAAATCTTTAATAAATCTGCTGATCAGCTTTATGTCAACTTTATACAAGCTAGAGTTGTCTGAAAGGAAGGAACCTCAATTGAGAAAATGCCTCCATAAGGTCCAGCTCCATGGCATTTTCCTAATAGTGACTGAATGGAGAGGGATCAGTCCATTGTGGGTAGAGTCATGCCAGGGCTGGTAGTCCTGGCATATATATATATATATATATATATATATAAACAGGGTGAACAAGCCATGAGGAGCAAGCCAGTGAGCAGCACCCTGTAATAAATTCTGCATCAGCTCCTGCCTCCAGGTCCCTAACATGTTTGAGTTCCTGCCCTGACTTCCTTTAATGGTGGGCTACAATGTTGAAGTATAAGAAAAATAAGCCCTTTCCTCCCCAACTTGCCTTTTCATCATGGTGTTTCAACAAAGCAATAGAAATCACAACTAAGACAATAAGCATACACACAAATTTTAGTTTGTTCCATTTTGAAAGGTTAATCCTTTTGCAACCTTTAAAAGTAAATCCAAATTAGAATATTTCAGTTAACTTTAAATACTACCAAAATCCGTATGGTTTGATTTGTATTCTTGGTAGAGAAAATTAAAAGTGAAACTTAATTTTTAGTTTAGGAAAGTTTCCACAAATCATTTTTAGGTTTTTTTAGGAGTAAGTAGTCAAAAAAAAAAAAAAAAAAAAGAGATGTACTTCATCCAGGACATTGTCTTCTAACATCTATAAACTCCAATTCCATAACCGTTGTCATCAACGATTATGCTCTATATTTTAAATTTTTAAAAAAATATATATTTCATAAAATATTCCTAGGAAAAGGGAAATACAATGAGGCAATAGACAGCAGGTTCCCTGGTAAAAGGAGCAGGAGTTTTCTCTGACAGGAACTCAGTGGCAGACTCTTTGATCACCTGCCCCTGGGGGTGCAGCCCTACCAGGCCACAGAGGAAGACAATGCAGACAGTCCTGATTAGACCTGATAAGCTAGAGTCAGAGAATATGGGACCAGGACCACCCCTATGAGTAGACTAGGGGAGGGGTATAGGAGAAAAAGAGAAAGGGAGGGTGGGACTGGGAAGAGACAAGGGAGGGAGCTACACCTGAGACACAAACTGAATAAATTGTAATAAATAAATAAAGAAAGAAAGAAAGAAAGAAAAATTCCTAAAACCCAAAAATGATATATTAATAAGAATATCTTCACCTTTTAAGAATAAAGTATAAATATGTCCAAATATATCATTAAATCCCATAAGAATATATAATTTGAAATATATAAATAAATATTTTAATAAAATATTTTCAAAGCTTCTTGGATATGTAAGGACATTTTAAGCTAGATGTGATGGCTCAGTACCTTAATGTTAGCAATTGTGAGCTAAAGCAAACATTACCATGTGTTTGATGTCATCCTGGGTTACATAGTGAATATGACAGTTGGGAAGTGGTTTTATATTAGTGAGCTGAAAAAGCATTTGACAAAATCCAACACCCATTCATGTTTAAAGTCTTGGAGAGATCAGGGATACAAGGCACATACCTAAACATAGTAAAGGCAATATACAGCAAGCCTATAGCTAACATCAAACTCAATGGAGAGAAACTTAAATCAATCCCACTGAAATCAGGGACTAAGCAAGGCTGCCCATTGTCTCCATATCTCTTCAACGTAGTACTTGAAGTCCTAGCTAGAGCAATAAGACAACTAAAGGAGATCAAGGGGATACAAATTGGAAAGGAAGAAGTCAAAGTATTTGCAGACAATATGATAATATACATGAGTGACCCCAAATATTCAACCAGAGAACTCCTTCAACTGTATCCAGCAAGGTGGCTGGATACAAAATCAACTCAAAAAAATCAGAAACCCTCCTGTACACCAAAGACAAAAGGGCCGAAAAGGAAATTAGGGAAACAACGCCCTTCACAATAGCCACTAATAACATAAAGTACCTTGGGGTGACTCTAACCAAGCAAGTGAAAGACCTATATGAAAAAAATTTCAAATCTCTGAAGGAAGAAATTGA
>CM053742.1:72385658-72415792 GCA_028658305.1 Pachyuromys duprasi
GATGAGGAAGGGAGTGGGAGGGGAGGAGGGAATGAGGGAGGGGGATACACCTGGGATTCAAAGTACCTAACCTGTGATTGAGATAAAAATAAATAAATTTAATTTAAAAAAAGGAGGTAATCATGAAATTCGCAGGCAAATGGTGGGACCTGGAAACGATCATCCTAAGTGAGTTATCCAAAAAGCAGAAAGAAACATATGGTATATACTCACTTATATAGTCCTATAGGATACGAAGGTCATGCTGAAATCTACACACCTAGGGAGGATATACAAGAAGGAGGACCCAGGTGGGTATGATCAATGCTCGTTTGGATGAACAAATGGGATGGACATTGAGTGGAGGAGAAAACAAGCAACAGGACAGGAGCATGCTAAGGAGGACCTCTGGGGGATGGGGGTTCAACGTAAAGATGTATCAGTGCAGACATTAAGACTCGCAGTCAAGCCTTTGGCAGAGGGCGAAAAGTGATGATAGAAATGGAGGAGGTTTGTGAGACTTGGGGAGAACAAGCGCTCCACAAAGACCAAACTGAGCAGGGCACAGGGGTCTTGTATGAGACGGTTTCTACAACCAAGGACCACGTGTGGATGTGGCCTGGAAACCCTGCTCAGATGGGGCCCATGATAGCTCTGTGTCAGACTGAAGAAGCTATTGAGGGAAACAGGGACTGTTTCAGTCATGAACTTGATGGGTGACTCTTTGACCCTCCCCCATACATGCCGGGAGTGACAGACTGGCTAGAACTCAGGGGAGGGCATTGCAGCCAGCCCTAAGGAGACAGGATGAGCTGGGTTTGGATGGAAGGGGAGGAGGTCCTCCCCTGTTGGTGGAACTTGGAGGCGGCGGGGAGGAGATGAGGGAGGGAAGGGAAGGGTGGGATGGAATGAGGGAGGGGGCTACGCTTGGGATGCAATGTACCTAACTTGTGATTGATACAAAAATAAATAAATTAATTAAAAAAACATTTAGCATTAATTCTATGGGGACTCAAGTAAATGAACATATGTAATGTCCTATATATTTCTTCCTTTTACTGCAAATGACGTTACTTCATTTTATCCATTATTACATCAGGGATATTATGGTATTTTCTATATTAACTCATATGTTGATATATTCTTACGTTGATGACACCTGTTAACCACTGCAAATAACGGTGAAATAGCATGAAACTGCAGGTATCTATTTTAAAACACTTATTTAATTTCCTCTCAACACTAGGCAGTGGTACTTCTGAATCACAGGTAAATATACTTTTATTAGTGGGGATTTGACATAGGATTTTCATATAGATTTTACATATCTACAGCATATTATGGAGTGTCAGGGATCCATTATCTTCACAAAGGCCTAATATATGGCTTTCACAAACTTTCATAATCTTATGCCACTAAGTCCAACTGTATGTGCTTATATACAATTGTGGAGAATGCATGTTTGAGAAATTACTGGATGCTTTTATGCTGAATATTAATTCAACTTAAATAAATTTAGCGTTCTTTGCATCCATTGCTGATTTGATTTTGAAGAAAACCAATTTTAATTTGTAGTTTAAATAGATGTTAATGCTGTATATGGCCTAATATACTTAAATACATTATATACTTCCTAAGCAACCCATTGTGCTTTGGATCTTAAATGCTTCATGCATTGAAGGTAGATTGTTTAAAAATAAGTTTTTAGAGAGTTTATTAGCTACTGAGGGCTCTGTCTTCATGAATGAATTAAACAACTTATGGGATCATATATTAACCAGTTCTGAGAGAAATACTTTGTTATAAAATTAAATCTTCTTTGCTTCCTGGAGTCCATGAATTGAATAAATTTACCCTACCATGGTGTTTGGTTTCATTACAGGAACAGAAATAAAAAAGACATGTGACCAAGAAGTAAGGATCTTCACCAAACCTATATCAGACAGAGGGCTAATATCCAAATTATATAAAGAAATCAAGAAGATAAAAAGCAGGAAATCCAGGAATCCAATTGAAAAATTGGGGTTCAGAGCTAAACAGAGAATTCTCTATAGAGGAATAACGAATGCCAGAGAACACTTAAAGAAATGCTCAACATCCTTAGTCAACAGGGAAATGCAAATAAAAAAAAAAAGACACTGAGATTTCACCTTAGACCCATCAGAGTGGCTAAGATCAAAACTCAAGTGACAGCACATGCTGGAGAGGATGTGGAGAAAGGGGAACTTTCCTCCATTGCTGGTAAGAATGCAAACTTGTGCAACCACTTTGGAAATCAATCTGGTGCTTTCTCAGACAATTAGGAATATTGCTTCCTCAGGATCTGGCTATCCTAATCCTAGGCATATGTCCAAAATATGGTCAAGTACACAGCAAGGACATTTGCTCAACCATGTTTGTAGCAGCTTTATTCTTAATAGCCAGAATCCAGAAACAACCCAGATGTCCTTCAATTGAGGAATGGAAACAGAAATTGTGGTACATTTACACAGTGAACTACTACTCAGCAATTAAAAACAAGGAAATCATGAAATTTGCAGTCAAATAGTGGGAAATAGTAAAGATCATTGTGGTGAAGTTTCCCAGAAGCAGAAAGACACACATGGTACATACTCATGTAGAAGTGGATATTAGACATATAATATAGGATAAACATATAACATCTGCACATCTAAAGAAGCTAAGCAAGAAGGAGGACCTTGGGTAAGATCACCAATCCTCATGCAGAAAAGCAAATGGGATGGACATTGGAAGAGGGAGAAAACAGGCAACAGGACAGCAGCCTACCATAGTGGGCATTTGAAAGTCTCTACCCAGCAAGGTATCAAAGCATATACTGAGACTCATAGCCAAATTTGGGCAGAGGGAAGGGAAATTTATGAAAGAAGGGAGATATAGAAAGACCTGGAGAGTACAGGAGCTCTACAAGGTGAGAAACAGAGCAAAAAATCTGGGCACAGGGTTGTTTTGTGAGAATGATACTCCAACCAAGGACCATGCACAAAGATAAGCTAGACTGCTTGCAGTCTCCGAGTGGGTTCCCTAGTAAGGGAAGAGGACCTGTCTCTAACATGAACTTAGAGACTGCCTCTTTGATCACTTCTTCCCTGAGAGAGGATCAGCCTTACCAGGCCACAGAGGAAGACAATGCAACCAGTTCTAACGAGACCTGGTAGGCTAGGCAAAAATGGAAGGAGAGGAGGACCTCCCATATCAGTGGACTTGGAGAAGGGGCATGGGAGGAGATGAAGGAGAGAGGGTGGGATGGAGAGAGAATGAGGGAGGAGGCTACAGCTGGGATACAAAGTGAATAAACTGTAATTAACATAAAAAATAAAAATAGTAAACAATGGAAATTCAAATCCAAAAAAAAAAAAACCAACCAAACAAACAAAAAATCCAAGCATACTTTATTATCTTCAGTTTCATCTACCTATCTCAGAGGCTATCTTAAACCCATAAAGCTTGTTACTGAAACAGAAAATTTACAAATATTGTCATCAGAGTATTATGTTCATTAACTATAGTTTCTGTTTTTAGAATTGTTACTTACTTACCAAACCCTTTCTCAAGTAGTGACTGGGGAATATTTCATGTAAAATCCTGTCATTATAAGGAGAACCCCATGTATTATATGTATTCTTCAGAAAACCAGGAACAACATGGGTATATACATAGAGAAAATTCTTTAAATGAATTGATTGACATGATCATAAATGATCTTAATTCCAAAATCTTCCAGGTAAGCTATTATGTTACATATCCAAGAAAGAATCAATTTTGCATTTTAAGCTCAAAGATAATCTATTGGCTTCATTATCAGTTAGTCCAGTTAGATCTTCACCTTTTTGGATATGGATTAACACCCACTTTGTGAAGGAAACTCTGACTTATCTGAAATGCAGATTTAAATTCCAATCTTATCTTACAACATCAACACAGAAACATACAAAATAATATTAGAAAAATACCTTAGTGGTCCCGCCAATTGGACACAAATGTAACTAAATCACCCTGTGATTATATCCCATTAAAGAAGACTAAGAGATGTAGCTTAATGGTCAAAGAGTTATCTCTAACTGTCTTCTGTTGAATCTTTATGTAGTAGTCAAACATTAAAATTACACCTGTGGCTAGAAGAGACTGAAATGTATCTATGTTTCCCCTTTATCTATTTCCATTGCTATAAAACTGAGGTACTTGTGAGCACTCATTGTTTTATGATTCTGGTCCTACGTCTTCCTTTTCCATAAATATTTCACGTTACTCCTTGCCTCCAAGCCACTCTGGATCCATTCCCTTTCTGTTTCTTATTAGAAAAGAACAGGTATTTTTCTTATAAATTCTTATATATTAATATATATTAATAATTTCTAAATATATAGGGAAAGGGCATATCTCAAGATTCTTAATATTCTATTTTTTATGATTTTTAAAATTTTTTATATTAATTACACTTTATTCACTTTGTATCTGAGCTGTAGCCCCCTCCTTTTGTTCCCTCCCAATTCCACTGTCCTTCCCTATCTCCTCCTATGTCCCTCTCCAAGTCCAATGATAGGAGAAGTCCTCCTCTCCTTCCATCTTACCCTAGCTTATCTTATCAGAACTGGCATTGTCCTCCTCTGCGTTCTGGCAGTCAAATAGCTAGCCAGTGAGTTCATGTCAGAGACAGTCCCTGTTCCCCTTACTAGGGTACCCACTTGGATACTGAACTGCCCTGGGCTACATCTGAGCAAGGTACAAGATTATATCCATGAATGGTCCTTGGTTGGATTACCAGTCTCAGAAAAAAACCCACAGCCCAAATATTTTGGTTCTGTTGCTCTCCTTGTGGGGCTCCTGTCCTCTCTAGGTCTTACTATCTCCCCCTTCTTTCCAAGGATTCCCTGCACTCTGCCCAAAGAATATATTTCTAAGAGATAACAACTAAATGTGACAAAATACAATGAAAATCTTTTGTCTCAGAGTTGAAGCCAATAACTGAACAAAAGGAAAAAATTTCCAGAAGTGGTCAAAAGAGCGGGAGACACACTCAGTCTCATAATTAGGATTCCCATTAAAAAATACTAAGCTATTAACTATAATATATATGTGGAGAAGACCTGGTGCAGATTTATGTAGGTTCTGTGATTCATGCTTCAGTCCCCTTGAGTTCATATGATCCCTGTGTATAACCAAGGTTATGATTGTCCTAGAGACCTCCATCCACTCTGAGTATTACACTCGTTCTATGTCCTCCTTTGCAGGGTTCTCTGTGGTCTGAGGAAAAGGATTTGATGAAAAACACCAAGTTTCTGCTCTTTCTGAATAATGTCAGGTTGTGGATCTGTACCTATTTCCATCTGTTGTAGGAGGAATCATCTCTGTTGATGACTGGATAAGTTACTGATCTATGACTATAACAAAATATCATTAGAAATAATTTATTATTATTATTATTATTATTATTAGTAGTAGTAGTAGTAGTAGTAGTAGTATTTGATCTGTTATATTTGGGTTTTCCTAAGTTTTTGGGCTATCTAGTCTGTTATTCCTGGTTACCCAAGCAGTGTCAGGTATGGGCTCTTTCTCATGGAGTGGGCAGTAAGTCAAATCATATTGGTTGAGTACTTACAAGTTTTCTGCCACCATTGCCCTAGCATATTTTGAAGGCCTGGCATATTGCAGATCAAAAGGGTTTTGTTGTTGTTGTTGTTTTTATTTATTTTATTTATTTATGAGTTTGCATCCATGTTTCTCTTTTGTAGGTTCCATGTATGTGCTAGCTAAACTTCTCCATGTTCAAAGACTTGTGTGGTTGTTATCCTTCACAATGAGGCTCTAGTGCTTCACTGTCAGTTTGCTGATAGCAAACTTATGTCTTAGAATCAGCTTGGGTTGTTTGGGGATTTCCATGGGACCTTGTTAACCAACAACTCAATTGAATACAACCCAGACCTGCCAATGGAAAATTTTTCAGGCTATAAGAGATGACCAATTGAGATCCTGAATCCCTCATTACTAGAAACTGTTAATAGGATCACCTTCATAGATTTTAGGAAATATCCACTGAAGTAGGTTTCTACATAACCCCATCTATGTCTCCCAATTTCATCTGTCTCTCCCAACACTCACCCCTCCAGCCAAACACTATTCCCAGCTTATTACTCCAGTTTCTGACAAAACTACTCTTAACCCACCTTCTTGGAACTTTTCCCCTGATATGGGTTCTCATAATAAATAAATAAATTTTCTCCTTCCTAGAGAAACCCACTTGGTTACTGAGCTACCATGGGCTACATCCAAGCAGCGGTTCCAGGTTATATCCATACTTGTTCTTTGGTTGGAGGAACAGTCTCATAGAGGACCCTCATGCCCATATATATTTTGTCCTCGTGGAGCTCCTATCCTCTTCTGGTCATATTAACTCCCCCTTTTATTGCATGATTCCCTGAACTCTGCTGAAGGTTTGGTTATGAGTCTCAGCATCTGCTTTGATACAAATAATAATAATAATAATAATAATAATAATAATAATAATAAATTTTAAGGAGAATTAAAATTTTAAGTTGAGTGGAAACAAAATTGAGGTATCATTGATGTGTTTGAAAAAGAAAATTGTGGCTATAAAGCCTAAATTATAAAAGGAGCTCCTGTACCCTCCAGGTCTTACTAACTAGCTCTTATTTCATATGATTCCCTGCACTCTGCCCAAAGTTTGGTTATGAGTCTCAGCATCTGCTTTGATGTGCTGCTAGGTATAATCTTTCAGAGGTCCTCTGTGGTAGGCTCCTATCCTATTTCCTGTTTTCTCCTACTTCTAATGTCCACCCCCTTTGTCTTTCTAAGTGAGGAGATCCACAATGAGAGCAACAGAACCAAACTGTCTGGGTTCAGGGGTGTTTTCTGAGACTGATGCTCTAACCATGGTCCATTCATGGATATTGACTAGAACCCTTGCTCAGAGATAGCCCATGGCAGCTCAGTATCCAAGTGGGTACCCTAGTAAGGGGAACAGGGGCTGTCTCTGACATGAACTCAGTGGCTGGTTCTTTGACCTCACCCCCCCCCACGGATGAGGGAGAAGCCTTGTCAGGCCACAGAGGAGGGCATTGCATCCAGTCCTGATGAGACCTGATAAGCTAGTTTCACATGGAATGGGAGGTGGACCTCCCATATCAGTGGACTTGTGGACTTGGAGCATGGGAGGAGATGAAGGATGGAGGATGTGATTTGGAGGGAAGGAGGGAGTGGGCTACAGCTGGAATACAAAGCAAATAAAATGTAATTAATGTACAAAAATAAAAATGTAATTAAAAATTGTAAAAGGAGACATTAGTATTCTAAGCTGTCATTTCTTAAATCTATGTAACAGTACAAACCAAATTGACAACAGGCAAAGAAAGTGAAAATTAGAGAATAAATTAGTGAAGTAGAAAACTGTTGAAGAGTTGAATAAGATAAGAAAGGGTATATGAAATATAGCTGTATGAAATTGTTGATCCTGTACAAAAACTAGCTATGTCAAAAAAAAGATACAGATAATATGAATTATAAGTCCAGGAAAGGACATGCCATTAGAATTTTAGAACTAGAAATACTTATAAGTGAGTACCTTGAAAATATGTCAATTGTTTTTTTAAATACAAAATTCACAATAAGTGACAGATTACCATGAAAATTAACTCCGGAAATAAAGTATAAGATGAAAAATATTCATAGGTGAATTTTGGCTGGATGTGGTGATGTATGCTTTTAACTCTAGCATATGGAATACAGAAGAAGCTTGATCTCTGTGATTTCAAGTCCATAGTGATCAACATTGAGAATTTCAGAGCAGCAAAGTCTATACTACTATCTCAAAAAATGATATTCTTCTTTGTGTGTATGTAATGATCATATGCCAAGTGTTTAAGTGTTCATGATTGGCAGAAAGTAGCAAAAGGGGCATAAATATCTCTGTAACTGAGGCTATAGAGTGTTATAAGTTGTCCAATGTGGGGAAACAAACTCAGGTTTTCTGAAAAAGCAGTAAGTGCTCCTAACTTTTAAGCTACTTCTCCAGGCATGAAAAAAAAATAGTGATAAAGAAAGAGTGCACTCACAAAGATATGGATTTTGTCCTATTTTTTGTTAGTTAATTTTATCAATTGTTCAAATAGTACAAACATAACAAAAACTCAACTAAATTAACTGAACTTTAAGGAGACAGAATGGTTCAGTGCCTATTCTATGTATCAAGAATCACTTTAT
Source organism: Pachyuromys duprasi (assembly GCA_028658305.1). Classification (NCBI taxonomy): domain Eukaryota; kingdom Metazoa; phylum Chordata; class Mammalia; order Rodentia; family Muridae; genus Pachyuromys; species Pachyuromys duprasi. The sequence goes on from CM053742.1 coordinate 72,393,873, forward strand.
CATGAAAGCAAGCCAAAAGTCACCCTATAGAAAAATATCTGCCTTAGCTAAAATGTAAAACACTATGAAAACATTTATTTAACCAAATTTAAGACATATAAAATTTTAATATGTTTATCCTATATTATATGTTTAATATCCACTTACAAGTGAGTATATACCATGTGTCTTTCTGATTCTGGGATACCTCACTGAGGATGATCTTTTCTAGTTCCCACCAGTTGTCTGAAAATTTCACGGTGTCCTTGTTTTTAATTTCTGAGTAGTATTCCATTCTGTAAACCTACCACAATTTCTGTATCCATTCTTTTGCTGAGGGACATCTGGGTTGTTTCCAGCTTCTGGTTATTATAAATAAAGCTGCTACGCCTTAAGAAGCTAAGCAAGAAGGAAGACTCTGGGTAAGAAGATCATCAATCCTCACTCAGAAAGACAAACTGGACAGACATTAGAAGGGGGAGAAAACAGGAAACAGGACAGGAGCTTACCTCAGAGGGCCTCTGAAAGACTCTACCCAGCTGGGGTATTGAAGCAAATGCTGAGGCTCATAGCCAAACTCCAAACTTTGTGCTGAGTGCAGGGAATTTTATGAAAGAAGGGGGAGTTGAAAGACTGGCAGGAGACAGGAGCTCTAAAAGCAGAGCAAGAGAACCCAATATGTGGCCACAGGGGTATTTTCTGAGACTGATACTCCAACCAAGACCACACATGGATATAGAGTAGAACCCCTGCACAGATGTAGTGTATGGCAGCTCAGTCTCGAAGTGGGGTTCCCTAGTAAGGGAAACAGGGACTGTCTCTGACATGTAATCAGTAACTGGCTCTTTGATCACCTCCCCCTGAGGGGGGAGCAGTCTTACCAAGACACAGAGGAAGACAATGCAACCAGTCCTGATGAGACCTGCTAGACTCAGATCAGATGGAAGGGGTGGAGGACCTCGCCTATCAGTGGACTAGGAGAGGAGCATGGGAGGAGATGAGGGAGGGAGGATAGGCTTGGAGGGAATGAGGGAGGAGGCTACAGCTGGGATGCAAAGTGAGTAAATAGTAATTAATATAAAAAATTAAAATTAAAATTAAAAAATTACAAGGCTATTATATACCATGACCTTTGATATTTGTCCCTGAAATGTAAAATTGTTTGTCAGGTCAAAATAAATTAATATAATTCATTATATTAATTGAAGAAAATATATAAACCACACAAGCATATAAATAGATTAGGAACATACAGTTGATAAATAGGAACAACCACCAATGTTAGAGTATTTACACAACTGGAACAAAAAGGAAATATTTTTAACCTGATAAAAATGTGATCTCTTTTCTTCTGAACCTACTCAAACTTTTGTGATCAGAGAGGAATAATCGTTCCAGTTAATCATGACTATCTTACTATGTTATAAAAAAGTTATAATAAAATAAAATAATAAAATCTATGAGAAAGATTGCAGTTGTTTTAGACAATTGTAATAAAAAATGAATAAATTTTCATTTGAATGTGAGTCATATGATGTTTTTTTAATATTTTACAAAATAGTTTAGGTTCTAATCAGTGTGTTTCAATCACCTTATATTTGTTATTTCTTGCCAAGGTGCTTCAGACAAGACAAAAAGCCAAAACATAAGACAGCATGACAAACAATCCTTAAGTTTTCTCTTTTTCTCACACTTCAAGGTTGTGACTCCAGAATCTATAAAGCTTTCAAATGCTATAGTCAGGACACAGCAGACTCCCAGCACATGGTCAAGGCAGAATTGCCTATTTGTTCCTGTTCTTTCTTTCCTTTCTATTTTCTACCCTTATTGATGAACAAGACTGTATCTAATTGATGTTAAATCAACTTCACCTGTTTTTAATTTACATTTTTTGCACAAACTGCACTCTGCTTCATTTGTTGGTTTCTCATGTGAGTACATTCTTAAATGATTTAAAAAGGTGAAGTGCATCGTTCTAATTTTTCAAAGTCCTGGAGCTCCTTTACTGAACATGAATAAGTGAGGAAAGTGTGTTTTAGGTAGCATTGTCATGTAGTCAAATTCTGAGCAACCTAAGATTCTATGTTTTCTGAAGCACTGGAAAATCATTTGTCACAGATGGAAAAACCTCTCATCTGATACTTTAAGCATTCAGGTTTGCCTCTACACGTTGCCTTAAGCCTAATTCTGGGAATAAAATGATTTTAATATCTGTATCAACATTAAAATTCCCACAATTAATTGTTCTTCTCATACACTCAGTAGGAGGTTAATATATTATGTCTTTATTAGTTACAATACTTTCAGTGTTGTTAGTGTGTCATATTAGTTCTGTCTATTTCAGAAAAGAAAAAAATGCTACAAAACAAAGAAAAGGAATATAGATATCTTAGTTTGACTTGTGTTATTGAGATAAAACACTGCTCAAAAACAGCTTTAGGGAAGAAAGGATTTGTTTTTGCTTAACAATTTACAGTCCAGCATAAAGGAAAGTCAGAATAGCAGGAACCAGGAGGCAGCAATAAATGAAGCAATGTTGCCTACTGACTCCCCATCCATGGCTTTCTAGTCCTGCTTTTTAATACAATCAAGAACTGCCAGCCCAGGAGTGGGCTAGGTCCACTCCTATCAATCATTAATCAAGATAATATCTTCAGACTTGCTTACAAGAAAATTTGATGAAAGCTGTTCCTCAATTAATTGTCACTCTTCCAGGATGTCTCTACTTTGTGTCAATTTGACAAAACCTAACCACCACAGTAGGTAAGTGGAAAAAAAATAAACAACAACACCTTAGTTGAACCATATAGATACTTCTTGCATGGAGAGTGAAACCTCTTAGTATGTGGAATGTTATTATATAGAAAATTTTGTTTGGATGGGGGTCATAACCTCTGCACAAATGTAGCCCACGGCAGCTCAGTATCCAAGTGGGTACCCTGTTAAGGAGAACAGGGACTGTCTCTGACATGAACTCAATGGCTAGCTCTTTCACCACCTCCCCCATCTTGATGGGGGAGCAGCCTTGCCAAGCCACAGAGAAGAACAATGCAGCCAGTTTTGATGAGACCAAATACACTAGGGTCAGATGGAAGGGGAGGAGGACCTCCCCTATCTATGCACTTGGAGAGGGGCATAAGAGGAGATGAACGAAGGAAAAGAAGACCTCCCTTATCAGTGAACTTGAAGAGGGACATGCGTCCAGAAGGGGGAGGAAGGGAGGCATTGGAATGGGAGGAGGGAGGAAACTACAGGGAGGATACAAAGTGAATAAAGTGTAATTAATAAATAATTGAAATAAAAAAGCAAAAGAAAAAAAGAGGAGATGAAAGAGTGAGGGTGATGAGACCAAATAAATTAGGATCAGATGGAAGGGGAGGAGGATCTCCACATATGTGCACTCAGAGAGGGGTGTAAGAGGAAATGAAGGAGGGAGGGTGGGATTGGTAAGGGTGGAGGGAGGAGGTTACAGCTGGGATCCAAAGTGAATAAACTATAATTAATAAAAAAATTAAAACTCAATAAAAAGAAAACCAAAAAGAATGAAGATAAGACAGAAGTTTTGATAACCACTCTGCTTGAGAATGAAATTCTGAGGATGGTTAATGTTGCAACTAGGCCTAAGAGCTTTGGTTATTTCTATGATTCCTATCCAGGAAGATCCACTCACTGCCTTTGCATTGCAAGACATCCTGAGCATCATTTCAGTTCAGTCATGCCTAGGTCACTGTTCTGTGTTTTACAAGACTGAGTAATGGGGATCATCGTCATATAAAACTTTGTCATTCCCTTTCTGGAATTCCATTTGTTGTGAGCAGATACCCTATTTCCAAGCTTTTTGGTTCTTTATTATCTATTAAACATTAAGAAATACATGTATTCTCTTCCTTTATGATCCAATTTCTCCTTTGAAATGGTAATAAATCTTTCACAAGTTTATTGGAAAAATGTAGTGGGGTAAAACTGGTAAAAGTTTGAATGAGTTATCTAAATAACACATATTACAAGTAACAATGAAAATAATAATGCATTTAAAATATCTAGAACCTAGTAGGTATGCTGCAATTATTTATTATGAGAGGTTCTACTGATATACATGATGGTTGCAGCTTGTGTTATTTTTAAGAGGACTCCACTGTCATCGTGAATACTACGACTGGATATCCTAATAGTTTCCCTGTTGCTCTTTCTTCTCAATTTTCTATGACCCACTCTCCTTCATATGACAAAGGCTCGCAGTAATACTAATAGTTCAATAAATGTGTAAGAATTATGTGAGGAAAAAATAAAAGGTACTCCTTTGGTCACAGAAAAAATATTCTGATTTAGTAGTTCTAGCAGTACTTCTAAGAATATTTTAGTAGGTACTGATGCAAGTGATTTGGAGACTGTATTTGAAGATACTGTTGACTAGAAGCTCACTAATTACCTTTTAGGAATATGGTGGCTTTCTGGCTTATTTTTTTTCATGTCTATTCAGACTCCTCCCAAACTGTCATATCCATGAGAAGAAAAGTCTAAAAAACATTCCCATGAAGTCAGCCAGGATACATGGGAAGGATTAATAGATACCCAGGAAAAAATATTTGAAGAGGGCAAAAAAAGAGACCCTTTTTTATTAGATCCATGTGATTTTCTCTGGCACAGTGGGTATCCCTGGAATGATAGGGATTCTCACACTCAGTGAGTTGGAGAAGAGGCCAGAGCACAGGTGGAGATTGGTATTCAGTGGCAACAGCTTTGGCAGAGCTTAGTGAACAAAAATGTGGTAACTCAAAACCTTAGTAATTCATTCTAATTTGGGGCCTGAATAATTTTTTAATTAAAAATTTTTAATTAAAAAGTGATAGAATATTTGAAAGGTAATTTTATTACAGTCAAGGAGCTACAGCAACCCGAACCAGACTAAAAAAGTGTTGCCAAGTAGAGGGCCTCTGGGAGCTAGTGTAATGAATTGAGAATTATTTGTCATCAGGAATTTGTATATAAATGGATTTCTATGTAAATGCATGCTTCAAAAGTGCTTGAAAACAGTTTGTTCTTCTAAGGGGGATAAACATGCCCCTGGTAATCATATTTGCTTCATTTTACTCACAATGTGCTCCTACAATTCCTCCATCAAATAGCAAGTCCAGCTTAATTTTTCAGTAGAATTCACCTAAGTTATTTTGTAAAGGTCTTGAATTACTAATATTCACCAACAGATATTTTGAGTAAAATAAAAGGAACTCTGAACTGGAAGAAAGCTAAGAGATCATTAAGCTGAATACCTTTATTTTACAAATGAGGAGACTAAGACTTAAAGTGCAGGTGTGGTTAAAAGAAATACAGGATGCAGGTAGAAAAAAATTGGCACTAGATCCTGAAACATCCTGCATCCTGCCACATCAACTTACAGCCTTCTGATGACTGTTGCTTACTAAAATGTATACTGACATAAATAAGATTTAAAAAGCAGACTAATATTTTGATCTTAAAATATAATAAGACTGCTAATAAATGACTATGTACTGTTATTTGAAAGTATAGATTAAACACAGAAAAACAGAAAACGATGAGGTATATAAATGACTGAGATCTAATTGGAGGAACAATAACCTTCAGCAAAGCTATGTCAGGAAGGTGTATCTTCAAAAGCTTCAAACTCATTAAAATATTTATTTCTTTTTTGTGAGATATAGAAAAGATGAAACAGCCCTTAGGGTAGAAGCTGTGGCATGTAAACACAGGACTGGAAATCCACTATATATTAAGTGAAGACTTCTTGTTATTCCATATGAAGTTGTGAATTTTTCTTTCAAGGTCTGTAAAGAGTTGTGTTGATAATTTGATGGGAATTGTATTGAATCTGTAGATTGCTTTTGGTAAGATGGCCATGTTTCCTATGTTAATCCTGCTACACCGTGAGCATGGGAGCTCTTCCCATCTTTTGATATCTTCTATTTCTTTGTTCAGAGACTGAATGTTTTTTTTTTCATACAAGTATTTGACTTGCTTGGTTAGAGTTACACCAAGGTACTTTATGTCCTTTGGGTCTCTTGTGAATCATGTTGTTTCCCTAATTTATTTCTCAGCCCATTTGTCTTTTGTATTCAGGAAGGCTATTAATTTTTTTTTAGTTGGTTTTGAATCTAGCCACATGGCAGAAAGTGTTCATCAGCTGTAGGAGTTCCCTGGTAGAACTTTTGCCATCACTCATGTATATTATCCTATCATCTGCAAATAGTGATACTTTGACTTCTTTTCTGATTTGTATCTTATTGATCTCCTTTAATTGTCTTATTGCGCCACCAAAGACTTCAAGTACTATGTTCAAGAGATATGTAGGCAGTGGGCAGCCTTGCCTTGTCCTTGATTTCGGTGGGATTGAGTTAAGTTTCTATCTAGTTTGATGTTGGCTATAGGGTTGCTGTATATTACCTCTGCTATGTTTAGGTAAGTCCTTTGTGTCCCTGATCTATCCAGAACTTTAAATATAAATGAATATTGGATTTCATCAAATGCTTTTTCAGCATCTAAGGAGATTATCATGTGGTCTTTTTCTTTCAGTTTGTTTATATAGTGGATTACAATGATAGATTTATGTATATTCAACCATCCCTGCATACCTGGGATGAAGTCTACTTGGTAATTGTGGATGATATCTTTAGGCATCAATGTTCATAAGAGAGATTGGCCTGAAATTTTCTTTCTTTGTTGGGTCTATGAAAGGTTTAGGTATCAAGGTGACTGACTGTTGTTTCATAGAATGACTTTGGTAATGGTCCTTTTGTTCCTATTTTGTGCAATAGTTTGAAAAATATTGGTGTTAGCTCTTCTTTGAAGGTCAGGTAGAATTATGCACTGAAACCATCTGGTCCTGGGCTTTTTTTTTTTTTTTTTGGATGGGAGACTTTTGATAACAGCTTCTATTTCCTTAGGGATATAGGACTGTTTAACTGATTTGCCTGTTCTTGATTCAGTTTTGGCAAGTGGAATCAATCAATAATTATTTTCTTTGTTTCTAATTTACTGATTTCAGCCCTGAGAAACCCAGAATCACTAAAACAATCTTCTATAATAAAAGATCTTCAGGAGGTATCTCCATACCTAATCTCAAGATGTAATAAAAACTGCATGTTATATTCATAGAAATAGAAAGGTGGATTAATAGAATAGAATAGAAGACCCAGGAATAGACTCACACAATTATGGACACCTGATTTTTGATAAAGATGCCAAATCCATACAATGGAAAAAAGATAGCATCTTCAATAAATGGTGCTGGTCTAACTGGATGTCTACCTGGAGAAAAATGCAAATAGATCCATACTTATCATCCTGCACAAAAATAAAGTTCAAGTGGATCAAAGACCTCAATATAAAAACAGACACACTAAACCTCTTAGAAGAAAAATGGGGAAGAGCCTTGAACTCATTGGCACAAGAGACAACTCCCTGAACAGATCACCAACAGCACAGGCTCTAAGATTAACATTCAATAAATGGGACCTCATGAAACTGAAAACCCTCCATAAAGCAAAGGATACTGTTGTCAGAAAAAAAAAAAAAACAGCGTACAGATTGGGAAAGGATCTTTACCAACCCTATATGTGATAGAGGGCTAATATCCAGAATATATAAAGAACTGAAGAAGTTAAACAAACACAAATCAAGTAATCTAATTAAAAAATAAGGTACAGAGTTAAAAAGAATTCTCAATAGAGGAACATAGAATGGCAGAGAAACACTTAAAGAAATGTTCAACATACTTAGTCATTAGGGAAGTGCAAATGAAAACGACCCTAAGTTTTCACCTTATAAGGATCAGAATGGCTAAGATCAAAAACTCCAGTGACAACACATGCTAGAACATTTGTAGAGAAAGAGGAACTGTACTTCATTGCTGGTGGAAATGTAAACTTGTACAACCACTTTGGAAATCAATCTGGCACTTTCTCAGATAATTAGGAATAGCACTTCCTCAATATCCAGCGATACCACTCCTAGGCATATGTCCACAAGATGCTCAAGTGTAAAAAAAGGACATTTGTTCAACCATGTTCATAGCAGCTTTATTCTTAATAGCCAGAACCTGGAAACAACCCAGATGTCCCTCAGTTGAGCAATGGATGCAGAAATTGTGGTACATTTACACAATGGACTACTACTCAGCAATTAAAAACAAGAAATCATGAAAACTGTAGGCAAATGGTGGGATCTAGAAAAGATCATCCTGAGTGAGTTATCCCAGAAGCAGAAAGACACACATGCTATACACTCACTTATAGGTGAGAATTAGATATGTAATGTAAGATAATCATACTAAAATTTGTGCATCTAAAGAAGCTAATTAAGGAGGACCCTGGGTAACATGCTTGATCTTCATTCAGAAAGGCAAATGAAACCGACATCGGAAGAGGGAGAAAACAGGGAACAAGGCAGGAGCCTATTACAGAGGACCTCTGAAAGACTCTACCCAGCAGAGTATCAAATCATATGCTGAGACTCCTAGCCAAACTTTGGGCAGAGTGTAGAGAATATTATGAAAGAAATGGGAGATAGAAAGACCTCCAGGGGACAGGGGCTCCACAAAGAGAGCAACAGAACCAAAAAATCTGGGCATAGGTATCTTTTGTGAGAGTGATACTCTAAACAAGGACCCTGCATGGAGATAACCTAGTACTCCTGTACAGATGTAACCCATGGCAGTCTGTGTCCAAGAGGGTTCCCCAGCAATTGGAATATGGACTGTCTCTGACATGAACTCAGGGGTTGGCTCTTTGATCACCTCCACTTGAAGAGGGAGCAGCCTTACCAGTCCAAAGTAGACTACCACAAAGCCAGTCCTGATGAGACCTGAAAGACTAGTGTCAGATGGAAGGGGAGGAGGACTTCCCCTATCAGTGGACTGAGGAGGGGCATAGGAGAAGAAGAGGGAGGGAGGGAGGGATTGACAGAGGATAGGGGAAGGAGCCACAACTGTGATACAAAGTGAATAAAGTAATTATTAAAATAAAATAAAAATTTATAAAAAAAGTGGAGGCAACCTCATATCTCAGAACAGAACAAATTAAACTAAGATAACAAGTACCAAATCCCTCTTTACTTTAGTTTTAGCCAATGTTAAATTAAAGGAGGGAGACTGATGCCAAAATATTATCCTAAACTCATTCTTCTTGAGTAAGAATGTGGTTATTATCATTTTTAAATTTTTTTGAAGGGGAGGGGCTTTATTGATGTTATCTAGTAAGAACCCACTAGACATTCTGAAATGGATTTAGAGGTTCATGTTGTAACAATACAGATAAGTCTAGAAAATTTCATGCAGATCTAAAAATATCAAACTTAAAGAAACAGAATAAAATAAGGCATTGGTGGTTTTGAGTATTACATGGTAGGAGAGGTTTTGGATGTTGGTATGTAGAAAAAGTGGCATAAAGTACAAGATTTCAGTTAGCGGGAATTTGTTTCAATGATTTATTTCATAGATTACTGACTATGGTTATTATTACTATTGGGGGTTGGTATTTTTTGCCTGCCTTGGGATCCCTTTCACCTAAATGGGTCGTCTTGTTTTGCCACAATGGGAGAAGATGTGCATAATCCTACTGCAACTTGATAAATAGAGGATGATTGATATCCATGGGAAACCTTCCCTTTTCAGAGGAAAAACAGATAGGAGAATGGGGATGGGTGGGGAAGTGAGAGGGAGGGAGTGGGAGGAGAAAAGAGATGAGAAGGTACTATCAAAGTGCAAAGTAAGTTAATTCATTATTTAAAAATGAAAGAACCCCTCCCCCCACACAGAAACTTAAATGTTTGAACTATTGGTCTCTAACAAATAACTCTGTTTTGGGATGTTGTGGATCTTTGGGAGACAGGACCCTCCTGAAGGAAATGGGCCCCTGGGTAACAGGTTGGGGTGGGTCCCAAGACCTTTGTTTCCTTATCAATGTCATATAGCAATCAGTTGTCTCATTCTCTTATTGCCCTATGCATGAGTCATTTTTGCTCCCAAGCATTCTTTCCCATGATATCCTGTATTCTCTCAAACCATAAATCAAAAACTCAATAGGCCTCAGACCTAGACAAAAAACTATAGTCTGCTAAGGAATGCTTCCCCAATGAAGAATATACCAATTAGTTATCCGATTTTAAATGGATGCCTGAAAACGTATACATACAGGTAATGATCAGAATATAGACTGAACAGGTTGAATTTACATATTTATGAATATACAAACACATATACATATACCACCACCACCATCACCACCACCAATAACAACAACAACTTTAAAAAAAGATAAATTTGAAAGAAAACAACAAAGGGGATACATGGAAAAATTTACAGTGAAAAAGAGAGGGGAATATATATTAAAATATAAAAACATATATTTTATAAAAGAAAATTTTCAAATTGCTTCTTTCAAACATTTTAACTAATTAACTAAGAATGTAAGAGAAAGCAATAAAAAAACACCATAATAAAGTTGATTAGGTTTTAAATTATCGTATGACAAAAATTCAATGAACATGAAGGGTAATAGCTTGATTCCATTATTGTACAATGTATACAAGTGTCATTGTACTGAATAAATATGACTGCTTAGTGTGTTTAGTTAAAATAAAAAATCAGAAAGTAAACTGAACAAGACTACACGTCTTTTTTACCATGTGAGGGCACAGTTGAAAATTGCCTCTGTGAACTAGAATGTGGGCCCTTATAATGTATTGACTTTATTAATATCTTGATATTAGACTTCTTATCATATGAATCTAAAAGAAAATTTCTGTTACTTATGCTACCTGCGTAAAGCTGCTTTAGCAACTCAAACAAAAGGAATAAAAGCACATTCTTCTAAAACTTTAAAACTTCACATTTTCTTCATGACTATCAACATACCCTTCAGGATCTTTCATACTTCTCTATTCTTTGTCCCGTTTCTTCTTCACAAAGAATTCAGTCCATTGTTCAAAACTATAAGAAAAATCTTGCATTTTCTGCTTAAGTTCCATGAAGTTCAAACCCACTGTACTTAGAATTAGATATAAACAGCACATCACATCCCTTCATAATTTGAACTTTGCTTACCTTTCTACCATCTTTTAATCCTGGTTTCAATCTCACATGCAGTATGCCTGTGACACAGGTTTCCTGTTTTTGCTCAAATTCATACTTATTTTGTGACCTTTTTAGTCTCTCTCTCTCTCTCTCTCTCTCTCTCTCTCTCTCTCTCTCTCTCTCTCTCTCTCTCTCTCTCTCTAGCTCTTGTTCTTACTCTCTCTCACTCTCTCTTGCTCTCTTTTGCTCTTACTCTGTCTTTGTTCTCCTGGCTGTGTTTCGCTGAGATCTTTATTTGGATGGCTTTATATTTGCCCAAATGCCGTTTCCTTGGGGTGGCTTCTATAAAACATAGCCCACAGTTCAGTAGCCCATTTCATTAAAAATTTTATTCTAGACATTTTAGTGACTCGAAATTGATCTAAGCAACCTTATTTGTGCATTTTCTTCCCTGACCTATTAAAATAAAAATTATTTGAGAAAAAGTACATTATTTGTTTCATTCTATGTTGTGTCCCTAAAACTAGAACAATGCTTAGCCCAGGTTTAGGTACTTTATAAATAGTATTGAACAAATGGTTATATATAAGCATATTTTATAAAGTAAAAGAATATAGTTTGTTATTCAGAACATAAAATGCCTCTCATTATGACAAATAATGTTATCCAACACTGGAGATATTTAATGGAAGTCTTAGTCCAAACTGTATAACAATGGATTTTGTTAGAAAAAAAATGGTAATCTAATAAAACTTCTCTGTAGACCTTAGTTTTCAGTTACTGAAATTTATTTGATGTCATATTTATACTATTCAAAATAACTTCTCTAGGAACTGCTAGAATCAAATATATTGTCTAAACTTGGAATTAATTAATGTTCAAAATTTATCACCTTACCCTTGCGGGGAGGACAAACTTACCAGGCCACAGAGGATGACAATGCAACCAGACATTATGAGACCTGATAGGCTAGGATCAGATGAAAGGGGAAGAGGAAAACCCTTATCAGTGGACTGGGGTAGGGGCAGGGAGGAAAAGAGGGAGGGAGGGCAGGATTAGGAAGGGATGAGGGATGGGGCTACAGCTTGGATACAAAGTGAATAAAATGTAATAAATAAAAATTAAAATAAATAAAAATGTAAACATACAACTCTGAATTGAATACCTCAGTTCTAGAAGACAGCAATCTACAGTAGTATTATGTGCTGTCAATTCTAGTTGCCTATTTTCTTATCCACCACACAGCATAACTTCACTGACAGTTATACATATTTAAGTTGCTTCTGTTTATTCCATTACAGGATATATTCAAATGGCAACGTATCAATGGATATGTATGACATATCCAAATGTTTAGTTCTTTAAAATGGCAAATGGAAAACTTACATACATTTGTTAAAAAAAAAACACAAAAAAACCCCACGTCATCCTTGCAGTGGCCTTCAAGGAAATACATGGTTGCTAGTTCTAGCTATTTCCTTATTTTATAACTCAAGAATCTCAGGGATGAACCATCCTATGTAATTCTAGAATATATGATGACTATGTCTTGTTGATATAACTGAATACACCAAGAAGTTATGCTTGTAATGGCTTAAGCTTCTGAAAGGCTGATTTCAATCCCACTAATTTCTAAGAGCTAAGCAACATATTTTCCATTTTTGAAACTAATGCTAAAGAGGTTTAGTTTTCTCTTTCCTTCATCTCATCCTTTCTCAATGTCCCACTTCCCCTCACTTCCTCTCAACTTCAATCTGTTTCTCCTGTTCTTTATCCATATGCTTACTCACATCTCTAAGTTGCTTATAACCTTAACTTCTTTGGAGAAAAAATGTTTATTCCTGTGTTATTTAAATTTTTTCTATAAATTAACAATGTGATGAATTATGCCAATATTGTTAGTTCATCTTATGTGAATATTAATGTATAGGACTATTGAGCCAATTTTGAATCATTTTGAAACCTCAAGGAAATGAGAAGGTACTAGCTAGGGAACAGGGTACAGATTTTGAGTTCAAGTGGAGAAGTATATAAAATCTCAGCCATAAACACTGTTTTTTTTTAGATTTGTATAGTTTTTGGATTTATATTTTATGTAATATATATATATATAAAATTTTATTGTCATTATGTGTATGAGTGATTTTTCTTCATGTATGTGTGTATAATACACATGCATGGTGCCTGTGGAAGCAAAAAAAGAGGGAATTAGATAACGTGTGTACTGGAATTATTGAGAGCCATGAGTCATCAAGTGATGGTAGGAATCAAACATCAAACTCCCTCTAGGAGTTCAGCCAGTGCTCTTAACAATGAAGTTAATCTTCCAGATTTTTATGTTAGATATTTTACTTTAAAACATTTTTGAACATCAAAAAAGATTGAAATGTATTAAAATTGTGGAAAAGGGTATTAGATAAAAAATCAAATTTTACTTTGAACTCTCTGATATTGCCAAACTGCATAGCCTTTAGTATATAAATTGCAGTCTCGATTCTGTTTTTACAGTGTTGAAGACGTGTTTGTATTCATTCATTTATTCATCCATTTTCTTACCTTCAAGTATGTACCTGTACATACATGCATTCCTAAGTACATGAAGTCAGAAGACACATGGAAATTGTTTCTCTCCATCAAGCCTGGGACTTGAACTCAGGTCAATAGGCTTACTTGCCTATAGTTCTTTGTCTAGGGTAGGGATTCCTAAGAGAGTACCCTCAGCCATGTTAGGATGTCCATTGTTGTCATTAGTTTTAGGCAGTCATATTTTCAAGGTATTGAGGCATAGCTTCCCTGTCACTCTTTTTTTTAATAAGAGAAAGCATGGCAGCAGGAAGGAAGACATGGTGCTAGAGAAAGAAGTGAGAGAATTACATCCTGATCCACTGGCAGCAGGCTGAGTAGGAGAGAAATAATGGACACAGCATGGACTTTAGAAACCTCAAACCTGCAACCAAACAATACTATACTTCCTAAACTTTCTCAAGTAGTGCTACTCCCTGGTGACTAAGCATCCAAATATATGAGCATATTGGAGCCATCCTTAGACAAACCAAAACAGTCTTCAACATAAAATGTTCTGTGGATTATGAATTTGCGGAAAAACTATCATAAATATTTTTCAGGTGTCACTAACTACATTCTATTTTACTTTGTTTTATTTTATGTATTTTTTATATTTTTAAATTAATTACAGTTTATTCATTTTCTATCCCTGTTCCAGGCCCCTTCTTCTTTCCTAATCCCACCCTCTCTCCGGCTTCTTCTCCTATGCCCATGCCCCAGTCCACTGATAAGGGAGATCCTCCCCCCCCCTTTCATCTGACCCTAACCTATCATGTCAAATCAGGACTGGCTGCATTGTCTTCCTCAATGGCCTGGTAAATCTGATCACACCTGAGGAGTAGCTGATCAAAGAGCTAGCCCCTGAGTTCATGTCAGAGATAGTCCCTATTCCAATTGCTGGGGAACCCTCATGAACACTGAACTGCCATGGGCTACATCTCTGCAAGGCTTCTAGGTTATCTCCATGCATGGTCCTTGTTTGGAGTATCAGTCTCAGAAAAGCCCCCTGCGCCCAGATTTTTTGATTTTGTTGCTCTCCTTGAGGAGCTCCTGTCACCTCTAGATCTTTCTATCTCTCCCTTCTTTCATAAGATTACCTGCACTCTGCACAAAATTTTGACTATGAGTCTCCACATCTGCTTTGATATTCTGCTAGGAGGAGTCTTTCAGAAGCCCTCCATGGTAGGCTCCTGTTCCCTGTTTTTTCTCTCTTCTGATGTCTGTTCCATTTGCCTTTCTGAGTGAAGATTGAGCGTCTTACCAGGGTCCTCCTTCTTGATTAGCTTTTTTACTTGTATAGGTTTTAGTATGATTATCCTATATTATATGTCTAATATCCCCTTGTAAATGAGTATATAGCATTTGTGTCTTTCTGCTTCTGGGATAATTCACTCAGGATGACTTTTTCTAGATCCTACCATTTGCCTGCAAATTTCATGGTTTCCTTTTTTATTGATTGCTGAGTAGTATACCACTGTGTAAATGTACCACAATTTCTGTATCCATTCCTCAATTAAAGGACATCTGGGTAGTTTCCAGCTTCTGGCTATTACAAATACAGCTACTATAAACATGGTTGAGCAAATGTCCTTGTTGTATACTTGAGAATATTTTGGATATATGTTCGGGAGTGGTATAGGTGAATCTTTTTTATTTTTTTATTAGTTACACTTTATTCACTTTGTATCCCCCCATAAACCCCTCCCTCTTCCCTTCCCAACCCCACCTTTCCTCCCCCTTCTCCACACATGCCCCTCCCCAATTCCACTGATAGGGGAGGTATTCCCTTCCTTCCTTCTGATCCTAGTCTATCAGCTCTCATCAGGAGTGGTTGCATTGTTGAGGAAGCGCTATCCCTAATTTTCTGAGAAAGCACAGGATTGATTTCCAAAGTGGCTGAACAAGTTTACATTTCCACCAACAATGGAGGAAGGTTCCCCTTTCTCCACATCCTCTCCAGCATGTATTGTCACCTGAGTTTTTGATTATAACTATTCTGATGGGTGTAAGGTGAAAACTCAAGGTTGTATTGATTTGCATTTCCCTGATGACTAAGGATATCGGCCATTTCTTTAAGTGTTTCTCTGCCATTCGATACTCATCTCTTTAGAATTCTCTGGTTAGCACTCTACCCCATTTTTAAATTGAACTACGTGATATGTCTTTAAGATTTCTTTCTCATATTAATCTACAGTGTCTCAAGTTGACAGTTAATATTATCCATTAGGATCAGAAAAATAATTTCAGGGAGACACAATGTCCTAAAATCATCACTGGCTTTAGAGTAATGTAAATGATTCCAAGCTGAAGAAGAGGGTTTTTTGTTTGGTTTGGTTTGGTTTTTTGTTTCTTTTTTCTCCCCTTACTTATCCACTGTCCTTGGACAACTTTTTCAGCTTTTTCTATTTATTTCCTTAGAACAACCTTTTTTTCACTGTGTAGTTCTTAATGAAGTAGAATAAAAGTCAGCCTTTCCTATATGCCTTTCATTTATAAGGTTTGAATTTAACGGTAGAATTTTCAAGCTAAGCTTTTACCTTACATCAAGATTGTATGAAGAGCATCTGCGATGTATATTCCTTAACATTTGGAATTTTATTTTACTTTAGAGTGTTTTAGGATTTTCAAAGATATAACTTTAATATCATTACAGAACACTAAATTATAAATGTATCCAAGTTTTTCCATGTACAATTCATCAAAGGCTTCATTATGAAATTCTACAGATTCACATGGCTCTCAAATAGATTAAGCATGCTAAATTTGCGAGTTTATGAATTCAACTCCTCTTATTGATTATAGTAAAGCATAATCATTGTTGTCAGCAGACTCTCTTTGAGAGTCTTCGACTCATTCTCATTTTTTTTCTCAAATAATTCTTTACTCATGAGATAGTTGCATTATAACATAGCAAGGGAAAGGATTAAATTCTTTAAGTACCATTTAAAATGAATTTATTTTTTATTAATTACAGTTCATTCACTTTGTTGCCAGCTGTAGCCCCCTCTCTCAGCCCATCCCAATCTAACCTTCCTACCCTCATCTCTTTCCTTTCTCCTCATCAAGTCCACCTATCTCCCCTTTCTCTTTGAACTTAGCATATCAGGTCTCATCAGGACTGGCTGAATTGTCTTCCTCTATGGCCTGATAAGGTTGCTCCCCCCATCAGGGGGAGGTGATTAAAGAGCCAGCCCCTGAGTTCTTGTCACAGACAGTCCCTGTTCCCTTACTAGAGACTAAGAATTCATGAGCTTCATCCGTGCAGGGGTTCTGGGTTATCTTCATGAATTGTACTTGCTTGGACTATCAGTCTCAGTAAAGACCCATTTTGCACAGACTTTTTGGTTGTGTTGCTTTCCATATGGAGATCCTGTCAACTCTAGGACTTTCTTTCTCCTTTTTCTTTCATTAGATTCCCTACACTCTGCTCAAAGTTTGACTATGAGTCTCAGCATCTGAATTGATACTCTGCTGGGTAGATTATTTCAAAGGTCATCTGTGGTAGGCTACTGTCCTATTCCATGTTTTCTCCCTCTTCTGATGTCCATTCCATTTGCCTTTCTGAATGAGGATTGGTCATCTTACCCACAGTGTTCCTTCTTGCTTAGCTTATTTGGGTGTACAAATTTTAGTTTATTTATCCTATATAATATGGCTGATATCCAAATATAAGTGAGTATATACGATCTGTGTCTTTCTGCTTCTGTGATGCCTCATTCAGGATGACCTTTTCTAGGTCCTACTATTTGCCTGCAGATTTTATGATTTCCTTGTTTTTAAATTCTGAGTTGCATTCCATTGTGTAACTACCACAATTTCTGTATCCATTCTTCAGTTGAGGGACACCTAGCAATTATGAATAAAGCTGCTATGAACATGGTTGAGCAAATGTCCTTGTTGTGTACTTGAACATATTTTGGATATATGCCTAGGAGTCGTATAGCTGGATCTTGAGGAAGCACTATTCCTAATTGTCTGAGACTGTGCCAGACTGATTTCCAAAGTGGTTGTAAAATCTTTCATACACAGCAACAATGGAGGTAGGTTCCCATTTATCCACATCTTCTCCACCATTTATTGTTAAATTTTTGATTTTAGCCATTCTGACAGGTATAAGGTGAAATATCATGATCATTTTGATTTGCATTTTCCTGTTGACTAAGGACGTTGAACATTTTTTAAGTGTCTCTCTGCTGTTCAGTATTCTTCTATTGAGAAATCTCTGTATAGTTCTGTAACCCATTTTTAATTTGGATTACTTGATTTGTTGCTGTTTAACTTCTTGGGTTATTTATATATTCTGGAGATTAGCCCTCTGTCGGATATAGGGTTGGTGAAGATCCTTTCCCAAACTGTAGGCTATAGTTTTGTTCTGATAACAGTTTCTTTTGATTTACAGAAGCTTTTGAGTTTTACAAGGTCCCATTTATTGATTGTTGATCTTAGAGCCTGTGCTGTTGGTGTTCTGTTCAAGAAGCTGTCTCCTATGCCAATGAAATCAAGGCTCTTCCCCACTTTTTCTTCTAACAGATTTACTGTGTTTTGTTTTAGATTGAGGTCTTTGATCCAGTTGCACTTTAGTTTCCTGTTGGATGATAAATATGGATCTATTTGCATTTTGCCATATAGACATACAGTTAGACCAGCAGGGTTTGTTGAAAGTGCTGTCTTTTTTCCATTGCATGGTTTTGGCTTCTTTGTCAAAAATCAAGTATCCAAATGTGTGTGGCTTTATTTCTGTGTCTTCTATTCAATTACGTAGATCCATCATTCTGTTTCTATGCCATTATCATGCAGTTTTATCATTATTGCTTTGTAGTACAGCTTGAGATTAGGAATGGAGATACCTCCAGATGAGCTGTTGTTGTACAGGATTGTTTTAGCAGTTCTGGGTGTTTTATTTTTTATATGAAATTAGGAATCTTTCTTTCAAGTATTGTAAAGAATTGTATTGGCATTTTCATGGGAATGGCACTGAGTCAGTAGGTTGCTTTTGGCTGGATGGCCATTTTCACTTTGTTAATCCTACCAGTCCATGAGCATGTTAATTCTTTCCATCTTATGATATTCTTCAATTTTATGACTCAGAGATTGAAATTGCTCAGATCTTTCAATTGCTTGGTTAGAGTCACACCAAGGTACTTTATGTTATTAATGGCTATTGTGAAAGCTGTACTTTCCTTAATTTCTTTCTCAGTTGTTTTTCTTTTGTATACAGGAGGGCTACTGATTTTTGAGGTAATTTTGTATCCAGCCACTTTGCTGAAGGATTTATCAACTGAAGGGGTTATCTGGTTGAATATTTGGTGTCATTCATGTGTACTACCATATTATCTGCAAATAGTGATACTTTGGTTTCTTCCTTTCCAATTTGTGTCCCCTTGATCTCCTTTAGTTGTCTTATTGTTCCAGCAAGGACTTCAAATACTATGTTGAAGAGCTATGTAGAGAATGAACAGCCTTGCCTTGTCCTTGATTTTATTGGGGTTGATTTAAATTTCTCTCCTTTAGTTTGATGTTGGCTATAGGCTTAATATATATTGTCTTTACTGTGTTTAACTATGTGAATTGTATCTCTGATTTCTCCAAGGCTTTAAACATGAATGGGTGTTGGATTTTGTTTAATGCTTTTTTTGGCATCTAAGGAGATGATCATGTGGTTTTACTTTTTCAGTTTGTTTATAAGATGGATTACATTGATAGATTTCCATGTATTGAACCACCCCTGCATGCCTGGAATGAAGCCTATTTGGTTATGTGGATGATATTTTTATGTGTTATTGCATTTGGTTTGCTAGTATTTTCTGTAGTATTTTTGCATCAATTTTTCATAAGAGAGAGAGAGGTCTGAAATTTCCTTTTTTGGTTGGGTCTTCGTGTGGTATAGATATCAAGGTGACTGTGGCTTCATAGAATGAGTTTGGTCATGTTCCTTATCTTTCAATTTGTGCAATAGTTTGAAAAGAATTGGAGTTAGCTCTTCGTTGAAGTTCTGGCAGAATCATGTGCTGAAATCATCTGGCCCAGTGCTTTTGTTGGAAGGGAGCATTCTGATGAATGCTTCTATTTCCTTGGGGGATATAGGAATATTTACTCTATTTACCTGATCTTGATTCAGCTTTGGTAAGTGGAATCTATCATGAAAATTGGCCATTTTCTTTAGATATTCAATTTTTTGTCATATAGGCTTTTGTAGTAAGACCTAATCATTGTTTAAATTTCCTCAGTGTCTATCCTTATGTCCCCCTTTACTTTTCTGATTTTGTTGATTTGTATAGTTTCTCTTTGCCTTTTAGAAAGTTTGTCTATGGGTTTGTCTGTCTTGTCGATTTTCTCAAAGAACCAGCTCTTGTTTTCATTGATTCTTTGAATTATTTTCTTTGTTTCTAATTCATTGATTTCAGCCCTGTGTTTGATTATTTCCAATTGTTTACTCCTCTTGTGTGTGTCTGCTTCTTATTTTTCCCCCTAGGACTTTTAAGTGTGCCATAAAATTGCTTGTATGAGATTTCTGGAACTTCTTTCTGGAGGCACATAGTGCTATGAACTTTCCTATTTGTACTGCTTTCATTGGGTCCCATAGGTTTGGGAAAGTTGTGCCTTCATTTTCATTGAACTTTAGGAAGTCTCTAATTTCTTTTGTCATTTCTTCCCTGACCAAGCTGTCATTGAGTAGAGAGCTGTTAATTTCTATGTGGGTGTAGGCTTTTTGTTATTTCTGTTGTTGAGATCTAGTTTTAGGTCATGGTGGTCTGATATTATACATGGGATTATTTTGATCTTCTTGTATCTGTCAAGGCTTGCTTTGTGTCCGAATATATGGTCAATTTTTGAGAAGGTTCCACGTGGAACTGAAAAAAGGTGTACTCTTTTATGTTTGTGTGAAAAGTTCTATAGACATCTACTAGGTCCATTTGATTTAGGACCTCCATAAGTGTCATTATTTCCCTATTTAGCTTCTGTCTAGATGATCTGTCCCTTGGAGTGGATTGTTGAAGCCTCCCACTATTAAGGTTTTGAAATAGAAGTGTGATTTAAGTTTTAATAATGTTCCATTTACAAAAGCAGGTGCTCTGTTATTTGGGGCATAGATGTTCATGATTATGATGTCCTCATGGTGGATTTTTCCTATGATGAAAATGAAGTGCCACTCCTCATCTTTTTTGATTAATTTTGGTTGAAAAACTATTTTATTAGATATTAGGATAGCTATTCCAGCTTTTTTCTGGGTCCATTTGTTTGAAAAACTTCTTTTTTCCATCCCTTTACTCTGAGGTGGTGTTTATCTTTGTTGTAGACGTGTGTTTCTTGGATGCAGCAGAATGTTGGATTTTGTTTCTGGAACCATTCTGTTAGTTTGTGTCCATTGATGTTGATAGATAATAGTGAACAATGAATGTTAATTCCTTTTATTGTGGAGTTGGTGGTGTTACTATGTCCTCTGTTTTCTTGGGTGTAGTTGATTTCTTTGGATTGGAGTTTTCTTTCTAATATCTTCTATAGGGCAGGGATGCTGTATAGATAGAGTTTAAGTTCAGTTTTGTCATGGAATACTTTGTTTTCTCTATTTATGTTGATTGAAAGCTTTGCTGGGTATAGTAGACTGGGTTTCCATCTGTGGTCCCTTAAAGTCTGTGTGACATCTGCACATGACCTTCTGGCTTTCACAGTTTCTGATAAGAAGTCTGGTGTGATTCTGATAGGTCTACCATTATATGTTACTTGCCCTTTTTCCCTTGCTGTTTTTAGTATTTTTTTCTGTTATTAAATATTTTTATTTTATTTTATATTAATCGCAGGTTATATACTTTATATCCTCTGTATCCCAGCCATAGCCCCCTCCCTCATTCCCTCCCCCTTCCCCCCATCCCTCCCTCAACAGCTCCTTGCCCCTTTCCAAGTCCACTGATAGGAGAGGACCTCCTCCCCTTCCATCTAACTCTAGCTAATCAGGTCTTTTCAGGACTGGCTGCAATGTCCTGTTCTGTGGTCTAGCAAGGCTCCTCCTCCCTTGGGGGGGGCGGGTTCATGTCAGAAATAGTCCCTGTTCCCCTTACTAGGGTATCTACTTGGATGCTGAGCTACCATTTGCTACATTAAAGCAGAAGTTCTAGGTTATATCCATACATGGTCCTTGGTTGGAGAAACAACCTCAAAAAGACCCCTGTGCCCTGACATATTTGATCTTTGCAGAGCTCCTGTCCTCTGCAGGTCATACTACCCCCCCCCCCCCTTCTTTCATATGATTCCCTGCATTCTGCCAAAAGTTTGATTATGTATGTTTTTATTTTCTTTTTTTACCCCCTCCACCATTCCCTCCCTATCCCCC
>CM053742.1:72416292-72445861 GCA_028658305.1 Pachyuromys duprasi
ATTTGCCTGCGAATTTCATGATTTCCTCCTTTTTAATTGCTGAATAGTATTCCATTGTGTAAAAGTACCACAATTTCTGTATCCATTCCTCAACTGAGGGACATCTGGGTTGTTTCCAGGTTCTGGCTATTACAAATAAAGCAGCCACGAACATGGTTGAGCAAATGTCCTTGTTGTGTACTTGCGCATCTTTTGGATACTGATAACTTCTTCTAATTCTTTCTTTAGAGACTGGAAATTTTTTCATACAAGTCTGACTTGCTTGGATAGGTTCACAGCAAGGTACTTTATGACTTTTGTGGCTATTATGAAGGGTATTGTTTCACCAATTTCTCTCTCAGTCCTTTGGTCTTTTGTAGACAGAAAGGCTACAGATTTTTTTGAGTTAATTTTGTATCCAGCCACTTTGCTGAAGGTGTTAATCAGCTGTAGGAGTTCCCTGGTAGAATTTTTGTGGTCCCTCAGGTATACTATCATATTATATGCAAATAGTGAAACTTTAACTTCTTCTTTTCCAATTTGTATCCCCTTGATCTCCTTTAATTTTCTTATTGCTCTAGCAAGGACTTCAAGAACTATGTTGAAGAGATATGGAAAGAATGGGAAGCCTTGCCTTGTCCCTGATTTCAGTGGGATTGACTTAAGTTTCTCTCCATTTAACTTGTTTTTGACTATAGGGCTGCTATATATTGCCTTTACTATGTTTATGTATGTGCCTTGTATCCCCAATCTCTCCAAGACTTTAAACATCAATGGATGTTGGATTTTGTCTAATAATTTTTCAGCATCTATGGAGATTATTGTGTGGTTTTTCTCCTTCAGTTTGTTTATGTGGTGGATCACATTGATGGAATGCCATATATTGAACCACCCCTGCATGTCTGGGATGAAGACTACTTGATTGTAGTGGATGATATCTTTCATGTGTTGTTGTATTCGATTTGGAAGAATTTTGTTGAGTAGTTTTGCATCGATGTTCATAAGGGAGATTGGCCTGATATTATCTTACTTTGTTGAGTCTTTGTGAGGTTTAGGTACCAAGGTAATTGTGGCTTCATAGAACGAGTTTGGTAATGTTCCTTTTGTTTCTATTTTGTGGA
Source organism: Pachyuromys duprasi (assembly GCA_028658305.1). Taxonomy (NCBI): domain Eukaryota; kingdom Metazoa; phylum Chordata; class Mammalia; order Rodentia; family Muridae; genus Pachyuromys; species Pachyuromys duprasi. The sequence continues at coordinate 72,417,393 of CM053742.1, forward strand.
ATAGTTTGAAGGGTATTGACATTAACTCTTCTTTGAAAGTCTGTTAGAATTCTGCATTGAAACCATCTGGGCCTGGGCTTTTTTTGCATGGAAAAATTTTGATGATGGCTTCTATTTCATTAGGGGATAGAGGATTATTTAATTGATTTACCGGGTCTTGATTTAGCTTTGGCAAGTGGAATAGATCAACAAAATTGTCCATTTCATTTAGATTTTCAAATTTTGTAGCATGTACGCTTTTGAAGTAAGACCTAATGATTGTTTGGATTTCTTCTGTGTCTGTTTTTATATCCTCGTTTTCATTTCTGATTTTGTTGATTTGGATAGTGTCTCTCTGCCTTTAGTTTAGCTAAAGGTTTGTCTATCTTGTTGATTTTCTCAAAGAACCAGATCTTGCTTTAATTGATTCTTTGAATTGTTTTAATTGTTTCTAATTTATTGATTTAGCCCTGAGCTTGATTATTTCCATTCATCGACTCCTCTTTGGTGTGTCTACTTCTTTTTGTTTCTAGGTCTTTTAGGTGAGCCATTAAGTTTCTTGAATGAGATTTTTTGAGTTTCTTCTTGAAGGCACTTAGAGCTATGAATCTTCCTCTTAACACTGGTTTCATTATGTCCCATAAGTTTGGATATATTGTGCCTTCATTTTCATTGAATTCTAAGAAGACTTTAATTTCTTTCTTTATTTCTTCTCTGTCCAAGCTGTCATTTAGGAGCAAGTTGTTCAGTTTCCATGTGTGTGTGTGTAGGCTTTTTCTTATTTCTGTTGTTGAGCTCCAATTTAAGTACATGGTGATCAGATAGGATACAAGGGATTATTTCAATCTTGTTGTATATGTTGAGGCTTTCTTTGTGACCAAGTATATGGTCTATTTTGGAAAAGTTTCCATGAGGTACTGAGAAGAAGGTAAATTCTTTTGTGTGTGGGTGAAAGGTTCTGTAGATATCTGTTAGGTCCATTTGATTCATGACCTCTCTTAGAGTTATTATATCTTTGTTTAATTTTTGTTTTGTTGATCTGTTCTTTGTTGAGAGTGCTGTGTGGAAGTCTCCCACTATTAATGTGTGGGCATGTATTGTGGTTTAAGTTTCATTAATGTTTCTTTTACAAATGTGGGTGCCCTTGTATTGGGGGCATAGATGTTCAGGATTGTGATATCTTCCTGGTGGAATTTTCCCTTGGTGAGTATGAAGTGTCCTTCTCCATTCCTTTTGATTAATTATCGTTGAAAGTCAATTTTATTAGTTATTAGAATGCTATGCTTTCTTGCTTCTGGGGTCCATTGCTTGGAGAACTGTTGTCCAACCCTTTACTCTTAGGCAATGTCTATCTTTGTGAGTTAGGTGTGTTTCTTGTATGCAACAGATCGCTGGGTCTTGTTTATGCATCCATTCTGTTATTCTGGGTCTTTTTATTGGAGAATTGAATCCATAAGTGTTGAGAAAGATTAATTGGCTGTTAGATCCTTTGAATTTGATGTTGGCTATGGTAGTGTGTGTGTGTGTGCTTGGCTACTTTATGTTTTGATGTAGTGAGGTTATTTATTTTCTGTGTTTTCCTGAAAGTAGTTCATTTTCTTGGGTTGTATTTTTCCTTCTAGTATCTTTTGTAATGCTGGTTTTGTGTGTAGGTATTGCTGAAATTTGTTTTTGTCCTTGAATATCTTGTTTTCTCCGTCTATGAAGACTGACAGTTTTGTTGGGTATAGTAGCCCAGGCTGACATCTGTGTTCTCTTAGTGTCCCATGATATCTGTCCAGACTCTTCTGGCTTTCAGAGTCTCTGTTGAGAAGTCAGGTGTGATTGTGATGGATTTGCCATTATATTTTACTTGGCTTTTTCCCTTGGAGGTTTTAATATTTTTTCTTTGTTCTGTATACTTACTGTTTTGATTATTATGTGGCCAGAGGTTTTTTCTTTTCTGGTCTAATTCATCAGGTGTTATGTAAGCCTCTTGTGTCTTATAAACCTTTCCTTTAAGTTGGGGAAATTTTCTGTATGATTTTCTTGAAAATATTTTCTGGGCCTTGGAGGAGGGAATCTTCTTTTTCCTCTATTCCTATTATTCTTAGGTTTTGTCTTTTTATGTTGTCTTGGATTTCTTGGATGGTTTGTGTCAGGAATTTCTTAGATTTATTATTTTCTTTGATGGATACATCGATTTTTCCATTGCATCTTCCACACCTGAGATTCTTTCTTCCATTTCTTGTAGTCTGTTGGTTATGCTTACCTCTGTATTTCCTGTTTTCTTTCCTAGGTTCTCCCTCTCCATGATTTCCTCCATTTGTGTTTTTTTTTTTTAATTTTTCCAATTCCATCTTCTTTCCCTGTATTTCCCTGTTTTCCCTTCAATTCCTTCCCCTGTTCGTTTGAACATTCTGCTGTTTCTTTTATTTCTTTCAGTGATTTAATCATTTCCTCTCAGAAAGCCACAAACTGTTTGGCTGCATCTTCCTTTATTTCTTTAAGGATGGCCATAATCTGTTTTACTATATCTCTCTCTAACTCTTTACGCATTTTAATTGCTTCCTCCATTAACCTCTTCATAAGCATAGATATAAGGTCAGCTTCTTGAATTTTACTTATGTTAGGGTGTCCAGAGCTACTTGTCCCTGGGGAACTGGGTTCTGTGGATGCCATACTGCTTTGCCTTTTGTTGGCTGTATTTTTACACTGTTATCTACCCATCTGGCTCTCCCAGGTGTTGTCAGTTAATTTCCAGTGCCCTCTGTGTCCTGGGGTGGGGAGAATCCCCTTGGCAGGGTTCTGAAGTAGATCTCCTCAGCTTTTGGGGTATAGTCAACTGAATGGTGGTGCTTCTCAGTAATTGTCACAGTTCATCTCAGGCATATTGACCTCTGTGGTAACTGTGGTGTTCAGGAAGACTGTCCTCTCATCAGAAGAAGTCCTGGAGATGGCTGCCCTTCTCCTGGGTTGTTCACTCTGAGATTAGTGAGCTGGAGCTGCTGTTCTTAAGGTGTATTTTTGGGGGTGCAGCTTTCTTGAAGAACCAGGGAGTACCGTGGTTTTGTCAGTTTAGCTATAGATAACCAGTCGCAATTTGGACCAGTGTCTGAGGGTTGCTGTGATGATTCTCAGGCTTTTGTAGGTCTGAGGTTGCATCTGTGTGCCCCTGTGCCCTAGAAGTAATCAATGGCAGGTGAGCAGGGCACTCATGTCTGCAGTAGAAGGCTAGAGCCTAGAGCCTGAGTGAACCCAGAAAGTCTTCTGGAGCTGGGTGCCCTGAGAGATGGACCTGATGATTCTTCTGCTGTAGGGTTTCCTCCTGGCAGGAACACCCAGACTGTGTTTTGGGGACTGCATTTCTTTCCGGGATGTTGAGTAGAAACCACTGGCACAGGCACATACGTGCCTCTGCCTTGCTGGCGATTGAGCACCTGGATGTCTGTTGAAACTTTCCTGAGAAGTTTTCAGCGGGGGGGTGGGAGGGAGTTGGGGACAGTGTTGTGGGCTGAGTGTTCTGAGATCAAACCTGCTTTTCCCCTCTCTGTGGGTCACAGGACAGAGAGGCTCAGTCCCTGGAGTCCTGTGGCCCACAGTTCTATTCAAGGCAGCTAGTCAGGCATGCAGGCTGAACTGTGCTTGGCACCTGAGTCCCAGGCTTTGAGCTGATGGTTGGGCACCTGGAAGTCTGCGGAAACTGCAACTTTTCCTGAGAACTTTTTTGTGGGGGGAGGGGGGATGTCGGCTGAGTGCTCTAAGGTCAAATCTGCTGTTCTCCTCTCTGTGGATCACCCGAAACAGAGACTCAGGCTCTGGGGCCTTGGGGCCCACAGTTCTATTTGGGGTAGCTTAGTCAGGCTGGCAGGAAGGACTCTGCTAGCTCCTGCATCCCCAGCTTTGGTCTGGTTGCTGGGCCTCTGCTGGACTCCAGTCTTTTTCCAGGGATTATCTGGGTGACCTAAGGTCGGTCCGATAGTTTCCTGCACCATGGGGTTTTCTCCTGACTGGAAATCCCAGTGTCCCTTGTTGTGCGGCCCACAGTACAGTCCTGGACACGTAGGGGAGTTTCTCTGGCCTGCGACCAAGCGCCTTGTGGAACCAGAACCTCTTTTGTGAGTTAGGTGGGAGAGTTGCAGCTGATTGAATGCCACACCGTGGGGTGTCCTCTCACCTGGGAAACACAGGTTTGTGGTGTTTTAGGACCATGAGTTCTGTCTGCTGGTCACAGTGCAGATCCTGCTGTGTTGCCGTTCAGAAAGTGTGTCTTCTGGGTGCTGCCATCTTGGAACACCCCTCCCCGCCCCCCCGCCACCTTGACCAATTTTAAAGTACCTGAAATAATGCACATAGAGAAAAGTTAATTGACATTCTAGAAAATTTAAAGTAATTCTGTGATCTGAAGAATAGAAGAATATGAGGATTATTCAAACAGAGTTTAGAATCAATTAGATTGCCTGACTTGCTTCAGGATAACTGCCAGAGGAAACTAACTTTTAAATTAAAATTGAATGTAGTAATAATTAATACTGGTAGCTATAATGAAAGCATATTTAATAAAGTAATCAAGTATATACCCAAAGGCCATGCCTTTATGTTGAATACTTTAGTGTACTTGATTAATTCTGTGCCATTAGAACAATCAAAAGACTTTTCTTTTGCTAATCATCATATTTCTTTTTTTAATTCTTTATATTATTTACAGTTTATTAAATTTGTATCCCAGCTATATCCTGCTCTCTCATTCCCTCCCAACCCCACCCTTCCTCTCTCATCTCCTCCCATACCACTCTACAAGTCCACTGATAGGTGAGGTCCTCCTCCCCTTTCATCATATTTCTTAATTTTTTTATTTTTCTCAATCAGTTAAACCATAACAAAGAGTTTGTAATGCACATTCAGTAAACTCTTTTTTCAAGACAAGGTTTCTCTGTGTGGCCTTGATTGTCCTGTACTCACTTTGTAGACCAGGCTGGCATTGAATTCACAGCAATCAACCTTCCTTTGCCTCCCTGAGTCCTGGGAGTAAAGTCATATGCCAATATGTCCTGCTCCAGTAACTCTTAACAGAGGCAATCAAATGAATGAGAAATTTTTAGCTCAAGAAGCCTAATATGTAGAAATAGAAATGTAAACATGTAACAATGTAAATAATACAAAAGCATAGAAATCCAGGAAAGCTAAAGCTCAACTTGCTGCAAAACAATGTGGTTGTTTGTCTGTATCACAATAAAAATCAATAAGTAAAATGAATAAGATCCAGATAAGTTCCAAGGAGGACAGATGGATTTGAGCCAAATAGCCCGAGAAAATCCTGGGGAAAAACAACGGTAAATATAAACAAAACAATACAAAAAAAGAAAAGAAAAGAAACATACCAAACTACAGGATTAGAATTTGTTTTGAAGCATAAGTAGAATTTTGAGCTTTTGAAATATTCTTAATTATTATTTTGTTATTTTTCACAAGTAATTCATTATATATCTCGATTGTAGCCCCCAACTTCAACTCCTCCCAGTCCTACATTTTCTCCCTCTTCCCTCCTATTCCCTACCCTTCATACACAGAAGCATGGAGTGGGGGTTCTCCTTTTCTGTCATCTGCCCATAGCTTAGCAAGTCTCATGAGGACTTCCTGGGTCCTCTTTCTCTGTGGCCTGAAAAAGCCTCATTGCCAGAAGCAAGTAATGAAAGAGCAAGCAACCGAGTTCATGACAGAGACAGCCAGTTCTCCCTTATTCAGGAACCCACAAAGAGACTGAGCTGCCAACCAGCTACATTTGAATAAGCGGTCTAGGTAATCTCCATACATGGTCCTTGGTTGGTGCTTCAGTCTCTGCAGAATCCCATTGGGTCAGATTTTTAAGGTTTGTTGGTCTCCTTGTGGAGCTCCTGTTCTTTCCCTATCCTTCTACCCCCTACCCCTTATTCTATAAAGCTCCCTATGTTTTTTTTCCCAAAGGTTGGCTGTGAGTCTCACCATCTGCTTTGATCCCCTGTTGGGTGGGGCCTTTCACGGGACTCTCTATACCAGTCTCCCATCCTGTTTTCTCCATGCCACTGGTTCCTGTGTCTCTCCTATTTGCCATTCAGAACGAGATTTAAGCATCCACGCTATGGTCCTCCTTAGTGTTTAGCTTATTTAGGACTATAGATTTTAGTAAGTTTATCTTATATTATACAGCATATATCCATTTATAAGTGAGTATATACCATGTGTGTCTTTCTCATTCTGGGATGCCTCACTCAGAATGATCTTTTCTAGATCCCACCATTTGCCTGCAAATTTCATGATTTCCTTGTTTTTATTTGCTGAGGAGTATTCCATTGTGTAAAAATACCACAATATCTGTATCCATTCTTCCATTGGTGGGCATCTAAGTTATTTCCAGGTTCTGGCTATTACAAATAAAGCTGCTACAACATGGTTGAGCAAATGACCTTGCTGTGTACTTGAGCATATTTTGGATATATGCCTAGGAGTGGTAGAGCTGGATCTTGAGGAATCACTATTCCTAATTGTTTGAGAAAGCACCAGATTGATATCCAGAGTGGTCTTACCAGTTTATTCTCCCACGAGCAGTGAAGAAGGTTCCCCTTTCTCCACAACCTCACCAGCATGTGTTGTCATTTGAGTTTCTGAGTTTAGCCATTTTGAAGGGTGTAAGGTTAAATCTCAGGCTGTTTTGATTTTCATCTCATTGATGGCTAAGGATGGTTTGAGCATCTCTTTAAGTGTTTCTCTACCATTCTGTATTCCTCTACAAAGAATTCTCTATTTAGCTCCGTACCTCATTTTTTATTTGGATTGCTTGATTTATTGCTTTTTAATTTCTTTAGTTCTTTATATGTTCTAGATAACAGCCTTCTGTCAGATATAGGGTTGGTGAAGAAGCTTTCCCAGTCTGTAGGCTGTTTATTTTGTTCTGATGACAGTGTCTTTTGCCTTACAGAAGCTTTTCATTTTCATGTGGTCCCATGTATTGATTGTTGATCTTAGTGCCTGTGATGATGCTGTTCTGTTCAGGAAGTTGTCTCCTGTGCCAATGAGATCTAGGGCCTTCCCCACTTTTTCTTCTAACCGGTTAAGCGTGTCTGGTTTTATGTTGAGGTCTTTGATCCACTAGGACTTTAGTTTTGTGCAGGGTGATAAATATGGATCTATTTTCAGTTTTCTGCATGTAGACATCCAGTTGGACCAGCATCATCTGTTGAAGATTGTTGAAGGCATTTTTCCATTGTAGGGTTTTGGCTTCTTTGTCACAATCAAGTGTGCATAGGTGCATGGGTTTATTTCTGGGTCTTCTATTCATTTCCATTGATCCTCCTTTCTGTTTCTATGCCAATAACATGTGGTTTTTATTACTATTATTCTGTAGTACAGCTTGAGGTCAGGGATGGAGATACCTCCAGATGATCTGTTGTTGTACAGGATTGTTTTGGAAATTCTGGGTTTTTTGTTTCTCCATATGAAGCTGAGAACCTTTCTTTCAAAGTCTGTAAAGAACTGTGTTGGTATTTTGGTAGGAATTGCATTGAATCTGTAGATTGCTTTTGGCAACATGGTCATTTTCACTATGTTAATTCTATCAATCCATGAGCACAGGAGATCTTTCCAACTTCTGATATCTTCATCAATTTCTTTCTTCGGAGACTTGAAGTCTTTTTCAAACAGGTCTCTAACTTGCTTGGTTAGAGTCACCACAAGGTAACTTTATGTTATTAGTGGCTATTGTGAAGGGTGTTGTTTCCCTGATTTCTTTCTCAGCCCTTTTTTCATTGGTATACAGGAGGGTTTCTGATTTTTTTTTTGAGTTGATTTTGTATCCAGCCACTTTGCTGAAGGTGTTTATCAGCTGAAGGAGTTCTCTGGTTGAATTTTTGGGGTCTCTCATGTTTATTTATCATATCATCTGCAAATAGTGAAACTTTTACCTCTTCCTTTCCAATTTGTATTCTTTTGATCTCCTTTAGTTGACTTATTGCTTCAGCTATGACTTCAAGCACAATGGTGAAGAGATATGGAGAAATTGCCTTGTCCCTGATTTCAGTGGGATTGATTTAAGTTTTTCTCCATTTAGTTTGATGTTGACTTGCAGTATATGCCTTTACTATGTTTAGGTATATGCCTTGTATACCTGATCTCTCCAAGGCTTTAAACATGAATGGGTGTTGGGTTTTTTCAAATGCTTTTTCGGGGTCTAAGGAGATGATCATGTGGTCTTTCTCCTTCAGTTTGTTTATATGGTGGATTACATTGATGGATTTTCATATTTTGAACCAGCCTTGCATACCTGGGATGTAGCCTACTTGGTCATGGTGGATGATATCTTTTATGTGTTCTTGGAATCAGTTTGCAAGTATTTTATTGACAAATTTTGCATCAATATCCATGTGAGAGATAGGTCTGAAATTTTCTACTTTTTTTTTGGTTGGGTCTTTGTGTACTTTAGGTATCTAGGTGACTGTGGCTTTATAGAATGAATTTGGTAATGTTCCTTCTGTTTCTATTTTGTGGAATAGTTTGAAGAGAATTGGAGTCAGCACTTCCTTGAAAGAATGGTAGAATTCTGCACTGAATCTATCTAGCCTAGAGCTTTTTTTGGAAGGGAGACTGTCGATGACTGCTTTTATTCCCTTGGGGTATTCAATCTTTCTACCTGATCTTGACTTAATTTTGGTAGATGGAATCTATCAAGAAAATTGTCCATTTCATTTAGATTTTCAAATTTTGTGGCATATAGGCTTTTGTAGTATGAGCTAATGATTGTTTGGATTTCCTCAGTGCCTATAGTTATGTCCCCCTTTTCATTTCTGATTTTGCTGACGTGGATAGTTTCTCTCTGCCTTTTAGTTAGGTTGGCTAAAGTTTTTTCTGTCTTGTTGATTTTCTCAAAGAACCAGTTTTTTGTTTCAGTGATTCTTTGACTCGTTTTATTTGTTTCTAATTGATTGATTTCAGCCTTGAATTTGATTATTTCCAGATATCTGTTCCTCTTGGGTGTATCTACTTCTTTTTTTCCCCCCTAAGGTTTTCAGTTGGGCCATTAAGTTGCTTGTATGAGATGTTACAAATTTCTTCTTGATTATTTCTAGCCATTTACTCCTCTTGGGTGTGTCTGCTTCTTTTCTATGTAGGGCTTTCAGGTAAGTCATTAAGTTCCTTGTATGAGATGTTTAGAAATTTTTTATGAAGACACATAGTGCTGTGAACTTTCTCTTAACACTGCTTCCATTGTGTCCTGTAAGTGTGGGAATGTTGTGCCTTCATTTTCATTGAATTCTAGGAAGTCTTTAATTTCTTTCTTTATTTCTTCTCCGACCCAGCTGTCATTAAATAGAGTTGTTTACTTTCCATATGTGTGTAGGTATTTTGCTATTTCTGTTGTAGTTGAAGTCCAGCTTTAGTTTATGGTGGTCTAATAGAATACTAAGGATTATTTCAATGTTCTTGTGTCTGTTGAGGCAGGCTTTATGACCAGCTGTATTGTCTATTTTGGATAAGGTTACATGAGGTGCTGAGAAGAAGATAATTTTTTTTGTTTGTTTGGATGAAAAGTTCTATAAATATGTTAGTTTGATTTGATTTTTGACATCTGTTAGTGTCATTGTTTCTTTGTTTAATTTCTGTTTAGTTGACCTGTCCTTTGATGAGAGTGGAATATTGAAGTGTCATAGTATTAATCTGTGGGGATCTACGTGTGATTAAATTTTATAAATGTTCCTTTTACAAAAGTGTGTATCCTTGTATTTGTGGCATAGATGTTCAGAATTCAGATGTCTACTTGTTGGACTTTTCCTTTGATGAGTATGAAGTAACTTCTCCCATCTCATTTGATAAATTTTGGTTGAAAGTCCATTTTATTAGATATTAAAATGGTTACTCCTAATTCCTTTCTGGGTCTATTTGCTTGAAAAAAACCAATTTCCTGCCCTTTACTCTCAGGCAATATCTATCTTTGTGACTGAGGTGTGTTTCTTTGTTTTTTTTTAATGCACTTTATTTATTTTTATATTAATCACAGGTTAGGTACTTTGTATCCCAGTCGTAGCCCTCTCCCTCATTCCCTCCCACTCTCCCCATCCCTCCCTCATCTCCTCCCTGCCCCCCTCCAAGTCCACTGATGGGAGAGGACCTCCTCCCCTTCCATCTGACCCTAGCTTATCTTGTCTCTTCAGGTGTGTTTCTTGTATGCAACAGAATGTTGGGTCTTGTTTACTCATCCATTCTGCTAGTCTGTGTCTTTTTATTGGATTCCAGAGTCTGCTGATGATGAGAGAGATTAACAACCAGTGATTGTTAGATCCATTTATTTTGATGTGCATTTATTTGGTAATGAGTTTGTGTGCTTGGCTACTTTTATTTTTGCTGTAGTGATGTTATTTATTTCCTGTGTTTTCCTGGGTGTAGTTAGCCTTCTTGGGTTGTATTTTTCCTTCTGGTATTTTCTGTAAGGCTGGGATTGTGGGGAGATACTGTTTAAATTTGTTTTTGTTGTTGAATATCTCCATCTATGTTGATTGAGAGTTTTGCTGGGTATAATAGTCTGGGCTAATATATCTTGCCTCTTAGGGTCTGCATGATATGCATCTAGGCCTTTGTGGCTTTCAGAGTCTCTAATGCGAAGTCACGTGTAATTCTGATGGGTTTGCCATCATATGTTACTTGGGTTTTTTCCTTTGCAGCTTTTAACATTTTTTCTTTGTTCTTATACTGACTGTTTTGATTATTATGTGGCAGGAGTTTTTTCTTTTCTGGTTGAATCTATTAGGTGTTCTGTAGGCCTCTTGTATGCTTAGAGGCCTCTCCTTTAAATTGGGGAAATTTTCTTCTATGATTTTCTTGAAAATATTTTCTGGGCCTTGAAGATGGGAATATTTTTTTCCTCTATTCCTATTATTTTTAGGTTTCGTCTTTTCATATTGTCCTTGATTTCTTGGACAGTTTGTGTCAGGATATTTTTAGAGTTAACATTTTTTTGACAGATACATCAATTTCTTCCATTGTATCTTCAACACCTGAGTTACTTTCTTCCATCTCTTCTTATTTGTAGGATATGCTAACCTCTGTAGTTCCTGTTTTTCTTCCCTAAGTTTTCTCTGTCCCTGATTTCCTTAGTGTGTTGATTTCTTTAATGTTTCCATCACCATCTTCAGATATTGAACTGTTTTGTTGATTTCCTTCACCTGTCTGACTGTATTTTCCTTAAATTCCTTCAATTGTTTGTTTGAACTTTCCTATATTTGTTTCATTTCTTTCAGTGATTTAATTATTTCGTCTCCAAAAGCCACAAACGTTTTGACTGTATCTTCTTGTATTTCTGTACAGATTTTGTTTTCATTTCCTCTATAATCATTTTCATAAGCATAGATTTAAGTTCATTTTCTTGCATTTCACTTATGTTAGGGTATCCAGAGCTACTTACCTTTGATGACTGGGTTCTAGAGGTGACATATTTGTGCTTTGGCTTTTGTTGATTGTGCTTTTAAGCTCACCTTTACCCATCTGGCTGTCTCAGGTGTTGGCTGTCAGATTGTGGTGCCTGCTGGATTCTAGGGGGCATGTTTGGGTAGGGGAAAATCCCTTGGTAGGAAGATGGTTGTTTCTGAAGGAGGCCCACTCAGAGTTTTGGTTATGGCCAGCAAATGGCTAAGGCTTCTCAGGGAATTGCCTCAGTTCTCCCCAGCTATATAGTCCTTTGGACTAACTGGGCTCATTGTGAGCCCAGGGGCTCTCCTCTCACCAGGAGAAGTCCCAGAGACAGCTTCCCTGCCACTGGATTCCTTGCTTTGAATTTAGTGAGCTGCTGCTTCTCATACACTGTTTGCTGTGTCCAGCCCTCTTGAAGAATCAAGGAGGCCAGAGGTTTGGTCAGTTTATCTAGGAGGACAGGTTGAGCTTTGGAGCATAGTATGGGGTTAATCTCTTGTGGTCCAGGTGTCTGTAGGTGTGAGGTTGGAGCTCTGTGCTCCAGTTCCCAAAAGGTAATCAGTGGCCAGTGAACACAGCACACAGGTGTGTGGCTTGCAGCTAAAGCACCCTAGCCTGTGGGAACCCAGAAAGTTTTTCAGGGATTAGCTGGGTGCCCTTAGGTCAGATCTGATATTTCCCTCATTGTGGGTTTTCCTCAAGATGTTGAGAGCCTGTCTGTCGTGGTTTGGTGTCCACAGTTCAATCTGGAATGGTAAGTAGAGCACACATGAGTTTGGTTCTGTGCTAGTGACTGAGTACCTGCTGGAACCCAAGAACTTTTGGGGGGGGGGTTGGGAGCTGGCTGGATGAATTGAGGTTGGACCTGATATCTTCATTTACTATGCAGTTTCCTCTCAACTGTGAAACCCAGTCTCTGGTGTTGTGGGGCCCACAGTTCAGTCTGGGCAGGTAATCAGAGCATTCAACCATGTGATTCTGGGCTGGCGAATGAAGGCCTATAAGGAACCCAGGAACTCTTCCGGGGTTTAACTGGGTGACCTGAGATCTGACCTGATTGCTTCCCACCCTGTGAGGTTTCCTCTCACCTGGGGAACACAATCACTGGTGTTTTGGGTCCCATAGTTAGGTTTGTTGATGCCTGTGCAGTCACTGCTGCCCTGTTCAGAAGACACAATGTGCTCTTAGTGCTGCCATCTTGGATAGAATCCGAACATATTTTTATGTGTTCTACAAATGACTATTCTTAACTCCCTGTTTATATACTAAGAAGCCTTTCAGAGTTTCTAAGAAGAATGATGTCAAAAAACAAAGGATGGGTAGCCATAGATCTTGTGACCCAGACTTTCTTGATACACCTCCTGAACAGCTGTCAAGAATTCTGGCATGACCATCTCCACATTGCTCTTTTTCAATTTCTCAAGAGTTTTCCTTAGAATTTTTATCTATAAAACACTAATCATTTTCTCACTTAGCACAAGAAATTCTGAAGAAATATTTGAAATATACTCATGTCCCTGTTATGATGAAAATGGGAAGCTTCCTTAATCCAAAGGAATGTTGGGTCACAAGGGAGTAGGATACTGTAAAGTATGTAAAATTGACTGCACATGCTCATTCCTTGTTTTCCTCATTGCTGACAATACACAGCTTGCTACTGCTCCCGCATTTTCTAGTTATTCATATTGAATTGCCTGAGCCAGATGCAAATCACTTCCTTCTTCTCTTTCCTGGGCTCCAGATGTTGTTTACAAGACAAAAAAAAATGTGTGGTGAGCTCCATACTGTTTGAAAACATCTGCATTTGGATAAAGGCATCAAAAATTTTAAAACATTGCATATGGTTTATTGGTGGTTGTTTTCTACACTATGAAACCTTTAAGGTAAAAATATTTCTGTTTATCCATGGATTATTATCAATTTAGATGAAGAACAAATTAAAATCTAATTTACAACTGGACTGAACCCTGGCAAATGTAAATTCTTTGCTTCTGTAAGTCTGCTACTCAGCATGAAAAATGAAACCAGTTAGGGGAAACAATGTTTGTTGTGCTAAATTAAACTTGCGAGCTTTGAGATTTCTACTTGAAATCTAGCGTAGGATACATAGCCTTCTAAATAACTCCAAACTTTATATATGGTCAGTTCATTTCATGAGAGCTCAGTGATAGACATGGGTATGATTTCAAATTTCCTACAAAGTGTAAATGAAGATTTGATTGCACATGGGTAGCACATTTGTTTCAATGGAAAAATTAATCTTATGTAGTGGAAGAAGCTGATTAATGATATTGTCATCCTATATTCTAGCAGAGCCAGCGTTACATGAAAGTAGCATTTAATTAAACATTTTAGTTTTTATGAAAATTTTCAGGAAATTAATTGACAGAAGCTAATGGGTCACTATCTAATAGACTCCATTCACAGCAATATTGGGGATGATTGCAGAATGCTGTTTAATTAAAACAGTTGATATTGACATTCATATTGTCATTTAAATACATAAAAATAATCTATAAACCATGTGTGCTTTCTGGTAAACAATACAGAATTAATAACTCTGTTATAAAGGACTTTAGTAATTATAAAACATTAATTTTCTCTCTTTTGACCATAAATTTTAAAATAGGTACTCTGAATTTAATAGTTAGGAAAGTGTATTACAACTTAATAAAATGTTGACTTTCTATAAGTTGACAAATTATGAATTAAAACCATATATTTTTATTGAAAAGGAGCATACTTCTATAAGCAACATGATGTTCTTACAATGCGATGTCAAACCCATTTTAAGTATATTCTTATTTTACATTTATTTAACTGATACATAAAATAAATTAAAACCCATATTTATATTGCATCTCATCTTTTTTCTTTTTTTATTTCTTTTTAAAATTTATATATTTACTTTATAATCCAACTATAGTCCTTTCCCTCCTCCCCTCCCAGACCCTCCCTCTTATCCTGTTTACCCTATCTCTATTCCCCTTGTCCTCAGAAGAGGGAGACAACCCCATCAACCCATCCTAGCATACCAAGTTACATCAGTACTGAGTTCTACCCCATCTGCTATGTCCAGGCAAGGAAACCTGGCTAGGGAAAATTGATCAAAAGCAGGCAACAAAAACTGTTTCATAGACAGCACCCACTCAACTTAGGGAACCCATGTAAAGATTAAATTGCCCATTGGTTACAAATGTATCAAGGTTCTTTTAAGACATGGAATCATAATATACCCTTTCATTCTACTAATATAAATCTGCTGAGACAAAGGAATGAGAGTAACTTATTGACAGCATATTCTCAGTTAAGTCACAAAAAGATTCCTGGTTCTATGGCTCATAATTAAAAACATCCCATCATCTCATTTGCGGCTCTTGAAAAGAACACAAATAAGTTACTACATTTTAATGTTATTTAATAAAACTCTTGGATTCTTAAAATAATGGTGATTAATGCTGTGTTCTATTCCTTGTATACAATTTGAATTGGTTCTCAAAGAAAAAAGAAAAAAAAGTTGGAAAAAGTATTGATGATATGGATTATAATCCATACAGTATGTATGTGTATATGCTACCTCAGTAAATAGTTTAATAAGTAAATACATGGAGAATTAGAAGTATATGCTCAGTCAAATTAAAAACAATACTTATGTAATGAATGGTACAAAGAAAAAATATCACAATTCTTAGTCAATATCTTTAACGATGTATAAAATTGCTTGCAATTCTAATATGATAAATAGGTAATTTTGGGAATTCAATGGATCCTCCCAAAAATAATAGTAACCACGGAAGAGAAATAAAAACATATGATATTTCTTTTTAAAATATTTTAATTGAAGTCAAATTTATCATTCTCTCCTTTCCTTTTCTTCCTCCAGCTGTCTTCCAAATCCCTCCCACATTTCCCCATCTTTTAATTTCATAGCCCTTCTTTTTTGGATTATTGCTGTTAAGTGTGTGTGTATACAATTGCATATAAATATAGCCTGTGAAACTTTTGATGTTTGTGAGTATATGATTTCAGTTAGAGGGCTTTTTCCTGTAAAAGGCTAAATCTCATTCTCCCACTTGTTATTGGCTGCCTGTAGTTCTTTATCTATGAGTGGGACTGCACAAAATTTTCCCCCTCTCACATGAATATGTTCATTGACACTAGCATTTTTCTTGACTTGTTTATAAAGTCATTTCTAACGTTCATTCAACAGGACAGAAATCATGCCTAGTACTGGAAATCTGGCTAACTTCCCCAGGATAGTGAGATCAGAGAGCTTAGCAAAAGAATCTACTACCTCTACTTTGTTAGACCAGACACAATGCAGAAGTCAATAGATCATGGGAATCTATCCCTCAATGGATGCATCTGCATCACAGTTTCTAATGCTTAGGGAACATCATGAAAGAGAGGATGAGAGGATTACAGTGTCCAGAATACAAGGAAGTCTGCTGTGAAACAGTTTCTCTTAAGGATAGCTGCATAAAAGAGATGAGAAAAAGAAAATTGGCATTCCATGAACCTGACAGATACTACTTCAGGAAAATGTTAAAGATTAACTAGAGCAACAACTAGACATAATAATAACAGATACACTAAAATTCGAATATACGTTATTTTGGAGATTTGGGAATAAATGGACAAACTGAATTCTATTGCAAAGAACCAATGTAAAAAATGGAAATGACTAGCAATTTTTCCTTAATTTGTTGATGTCATGGAAGAAAAGAAATACTGGGGGATTAGCCCAGATTTAAGGAGTAAAGAAATATAATGATTAATGGAATTTGCAATATAAGATTTAATACTAGAATAGATACAGAAATTTAGGAAGCAAGTAGAACACTTGAATAAAGTCTGTAGATTAGAGTATTCTATAAATGTTCACAATTTGACTTTTAATGTTCTTATATCACAGATGATGTTAGCTCTAGGAAGATATAAAAATATTTGTGTAATTTTTGTGAAATAATCCCAGATTGGTTCAAAACAAAAAGTAACAATCATTTCATTTCTATTACACATTTTAAAATGATTGGTATCACTGAATGAAGTTGCTTTACAGACGCTTGAGAACTCAAGAATTTTTTTTTTTTTGGTTTTACAAATGGAGTTTAATAAAAACAATAGAAGCAAAAAATAAATATAGGTAAAATGTGTAAAACATACTTGCATATGTTAATTAGCCAAAAGATTTTCAAAATGTAATTTTATCATGATATAAAAGAATATGAATAGAGACAATTTTCAGTTATTAAAATATATAAACATAAGTTGATAAATAAAACACACATCGGTATAATTATATATGTGAGATTATAAAATTATCATTATATAACCTATTTTAATTGGGTTATTTGTTTTCTTTTTTTTCTTTTTTGCAGATATTTTATTTTTAAATATAACTTACAGTTTATTAACTTTGTATTCCTGCTGTATCCTGCTCCCTCATTTCCTCCCAATCCTACCCTCCCTCCCTCATCTCCTCCCTGCTCCTTTCCAAGGCCACTGATATGGGAGGACCTCCTCCCCTTTCATCTGACCCTGGTTTATCAGGTATCTTCAGGACTGGCTGCAAAGTCCTCCCCTGTGGCCTGACAGGGCTGCTCCTCCCTCAGGAAGGTTGGGGGGAGGTAAAAAAAAGAAATCTTTAAAACATCATTCTTTAAATATCTCTACTTACATTCTAATATTCTAATATTTGCTAATATTTAAATTAAGCTTACTCATCACTCTTACCTCCTTACCATTTAAATTTCTTTCACGAAGAAAAAAACAAAACTCAAACTCACATTGTTTGCTAGCTATGCTTTCCTGCGCTTTTTAAGCCAAGAAATACATCAAATTATATGTCAAACCCTCGCAGATCAGGTTTATAATGTCATCATTAAGCAAGTCATGTTGCTTTATTTTTTTAAAACCTCAGCTTTCTCTTTCTGTACATTCCAGTTCTTAAGTAGCTAAAAATACATGTTGAAAATGACAAAATAAGACTAGCAATCAACTTGGAGACTTTTCAGTGGAAAAGTCCTTTGAGTAATCCTTTAATATTAAAGTTGAAGGGGCATAAGGGGAGAAGAGAGAGTAGGTGGGACTAGGAGGAGATGAGGGAGGTAGGGATACAAATGGAATAAATTGTAATAAATAAGTAAGTAAGTAAATAAATAAATAAATAAATAAATAAAGTTAAAAAACTTTAAATTTGAAAACCCTTGCGTTTGCCCTCATGGCAACTGTCACGGTTTTATGTAAATGCCCTCCATGTGTCTTTCTCATGTTTTCAGTGGTTTGAAAGTTTTGTGTATTTATTGTATTAATGCAGAGTGTCATAAAACAAAATAATGTTTACTGGAAAAAATACGAATCAAGTTTTATGTTCCTGTGAGTTTTTTTTAATTAAAATTTCATATATGTGTACTGCATTCTGGCCTCCTTCTACTCCCTCCAACTCCCAATCTCCTCTTTTGCCTCTGAAATTTATAGCCTCTTTTAGAAAATATTGTTACATATATATAAATGAACAACTATATAAATATAACCTACTAAATTTATTTAGTGTTGCTTTTATGTATATGGTTTTAGAGCAAATCTCTTAGTATTAGGGAGCTCTACTTTTATCTATAGAATTACAACCATCGCATAGAAATGATAATCATTTATTCATCAGGTGAAGTGTTCTAGTTAATACTTTATGTACTTGAACTAAATTTATGTTTGGTTTTGAGAATCATATAAGACAAATGATATTGTTCATATTTTACAGGTAAGGTAATCAAAATTGAATGATTATAAATCATTGATCCAGAGGTCACATCTAGCAAATTCTTACTGAATGTATTTCTGACTGTAATTATTTCCCTGAGTCTCAACAACCTCAAACTAAGCTGATTCTAAGAGGACAAATAATCTCCAAAAAACGCCAGCAATCATTTTTATATTTCAATTTTCTGTTACATAAAATATTATAATACTTTAAACATCCAAAAGTGGTAAATTAGTAACTCTGTGTCTTAACTCTGTGTCAAGGCATAGTATCTTCTAGAATTGAGAACCAGGGTATTAATATTTTGGATAGTGCACTATGTTATTAAGTAAAATAATAGAATTACTCACAACAAAACTCATTTCACTAGACTAAAGTATTGAGTTATTTATTCTGTGATCATTCACTTGTATTAAAATTAGGCTTTCAGGCTAGTTAAATAATTCAGCTAAAAGTACATGTAAAGAAGACATTGAAGGAAAGCATGTTTAATAATTGTTACTGGACATAATGTTTTGTTCTTTTATAGCTATAAAAAATGGCAAGTGTTTGTAGAAAGCCACCTCTTTTAAGAAGAAAAATCATGAAAAGAATAAAGGACCAAATAAGGAGAAACATTCCTGCAGATAAAAACCAGAAATTTCATTGGGGGCCAGGGAGATCCTTTACTGTTTTTGCAATTTGACAGCTGTCAACATCTCAAAATATCATCTCACCGAAACTGTTGAAAGAAAAGAACCCTTTAATTTTCCTCTTGGGATACTGAAAATGAAAATGGAATCTTTGTAGTCTCAGATCTATCCCAGACAATATCCCCTCTTTAATTTCTAGTTGGCAGAAACATCTAATTCCTAAATAGTTAATTAAATAAGTTTTATCATTTTAACTTGATTTCAAAAGGAAAAAGGGAGTAAAGTAAATCGCTGACATGTTTTTCCTTTATTAACAATCTTAAGAGACCAAAGAGCACATTTCTTGCATCATTAATAATGTAAATTAGTTTTTGTTTGTGTCTCACATGAGGCTATAATTAGAAGTAAATATTTAATGCCCAGATCAGAAAATCAAACCTAATACCCAGAAATTGTCTTCTCTAGGTACAGGAAGTTAATGTGAGAATGACTCTATGCATAGAAATTTTTGTTTATTTAACCTTTCTTGTTTTTTTTTTTCTTCACTACCAGTAGATTTCTTTGTAATTATTTATTACATAGCAGTGTTTGCATATTCTTTCTACTTCAATCCTTAGAGATATAAGCAGCATTAAATACTATACATTTAACACTACAAAATGTCATTGGATATTCATGTAAACATTGTATCTGTTTTTTCAATTTAATATTATCTAAATGCTTAAAAACCAAATCATTCACATTTCAATTCAGAAATTTACTTATTGATATTAATTTCTAGTAATTTAATTAAATTATGTAAAGATCTTTTAAATATGCAAAATTATTTTTATATATTATTGGAAATCCTTAGATGTGACACTTTTATTTTAGCAGCTGGATAGCATCTATCTACAGAAAAAATTATCCCCTTTGCTTGAATAAATTGTTCAGAGTATTCCAAATTCACGTTTTGTCCCTTATTTTTTCTTTCTTCAATCACCACATTGGGAATAAAATCCAGGATCTTCTGTATGTTAGGCATATAATCTATTTCTGACAGATTAATATTTATTTTTCACTTGGAATGTTATGTGAATATAGAATAGAAACGCTCAAGAGAATTTATGTGTGTAAAATAATGATTAATATCAACTTTCTAGTAACTAAGATTAAAAAGTTGTTAAACATAAAATTAACTTTTAATTTTCCACTAAGCACAACTTTATACTTGCGTTTAAAAAACTGAACTAAAACAGTTCTGTTGTTTTTCAATGTGATAATTAAAGCAATAATGATAATTTAGTAATATATTTCCTTATTTTTGTAATGATGATCATCTCTGTATCTTGGCTGTTGTTATCAATACTGTGAGGAACACAGGAGTGCTACTACCAGTTGAGCATATTAATTTCAATGTTGTAGGATATATTACAGAATTTGATTGCCAGGATTTCAATGTTTTATATTATTGATACTCCTCACAGACTTTCTGTAATAACTGTACACCATGTACCTATTCATTAGTAGTACACAAGAGTCTCCATTTCTTTATACAGTTGTTAATTGTCATATGATAAAATCATTTTAGTAGATATTAACTAATATCACACTGTGGAATATATACACGTTAGAATACTATTTTCTTTTCAAAATGGAGTCAATCTTTCATTTCAGACAATGCAAATGAACTTAGAAGAAATGAGCCTGAGAGACATAAAGCAGACAGAGACAGGGAAATTCTACATGAGCTCACTTTTTATGCAGAATCTATAAACTCATAGAAGAGGAGAGTATAATAATGGTTATTAGACACTTGAAAAGAGGGCTAGATGTGAAAGACTGCTTTAAGATTTCAAAGACTCAGTCAGGAGTAGCAATGTTTGGTGACCAATTGTACATAACTGAAACTATAAGTAATGATATATTATATATTTTTAATTGTTAAGTTTAAATTTCAAACATACTAAAGTGATGGATTTGTTGATTAGCTAGATTTTATTACTACATACTGTAAACACATATAAAGCCACCAAAAGGTCCAACAATATGGAATTATCTTTCTAATAATCTATAAATAAAAATATATATATAATGAATGTTTTATATAGATTTAATGTTAACAGCCAAACTGCAATAAGGCAGTAATGTAAGTAACTGTAGAGAACAAACAGGAGGGAGATCTAAGGTTTATGCAAACTTAGAAGAAATCTTTCAGGGGTGAAACACGAACTTAGAAACAAGAGGAGAGCACAAAGACCATATCTGAAACCAACAATAATTCAGACATTTTCTGGCCAGTAGAGCCCAGTTCTATTAATTGTGCTTATTTTGCTAGCATACATCTGCCCAAAGTTCATACAATGTTTAACCTCTTTACAGCACTCCTCAGAAGTTCTAGTACCAGGTGGGTGGAACAGGAACACTTATGCTTTTCATAGAACTCCTCCATAGCACTGCTTACTACAGGAAAGGAATTTTACATGGTAGATCACCTTGTATGGTTTAGGAAGTGATCAGATTCTATGTAGAAATAAGAGTAGTTTTTCTAGTTCCTTGGAAAAATGCCAACCTCATGTACACATTCTATCTTTCGGTTGTTTGGTCTTCTTCCATTGAATCTTGCACTGGCTAGACCATGAAATAAGAAAAGTTGCTTTGGAGGACATAATATTTGATATTCTAATTATACTCAGGTATATCTATCTATCTATCTATCTATCTATCTATCTATCTATCTATCTATCTATCTATCTATCTATCTATCTATCTGTGTGTGTTCACATATTTGTGCATGCATGTACATGCATACACACAGATTGGTCAGATAAGATGTACATGGTTTATTAAATTTTGTATTAAATGTTTAATAAAAAAAATTAAGAAGACATCCAAACTATGTTTCTCATGTGCTTTTTATTTTTATGTGTATGTGTATTTTGCATGAATGTCTGTCTGTGTACCATGTGCATGCATGGTCTCTGGAACTGGAGTTGCAGATGTTTGTGAGATACCATGTGAATGATGGCAGTAAAACCTGGGTCCTCTGGAACAACAGCCAAAGCTTTTAACCACTGGACCATCTCTCTAGTCCTTCAATCATTTATTTTCTGTATTGCTTCTTAAACTGGTAAAAGGAATGAAAAGATTTGTAATTATGCCATACATTTTGAGAATTTCAAATAAATGTTAGTCTCCATATCAAAAGCATATTGGATGAAATTTAGACAAGCATAATGATTTCTGCACTTAACCTAAGGTATCACATCAACTTCTTAAGGTTTAGACTGGGCAAGTGTCACATGAAAGTAGTTGTTACTGGACAGCATTTGTTTATGAAGAATTTAAGAGGTTCACTGTAGAAAAGCAAAATGACTTTACACTTGGACTCAATCATGGAATGTAAGTTAGTTTTATGAAAGGATAACTTATTCATATTTGAATGGTGGCCAAGTCTTGTCAGTGTACCACTTCTGCTTAGTCACCTTCACTGCTGCCTTTTATGTATTTCAAAAAAATATGCTGGTAAATACTGCATAAGTTACAGGCCATATTTTTAGCACAAGAAAACAAATAATAAATAACGGAGGTTGCCTTACATTACAACTATCTAAAACTGAATAGCAGGAGTAATCAATTGAACACTTTTGCCTTATCTAACAAGGGTAGGAAAACATTCTTCTGGATAAAGAGCTTTACATTTCAACATTTCTGTATACTTTTAAATATTAAATATACTAAAAATGAAAGTGCCTTGGAAACTGAATAATTATAAATCAACAAAAAGGTATTATATATAATTCTTCTCCTCCCCCAAATCTTTTCTTTTCTTCATATTCACAAACACGGACCCTATTTCTTTCTACAGGATCACCATTTGTTGATCTGATAAGTAATATTATATATGTACTTGAATTGGTAGTACTGGTTTAACTAAACTTTTGGAAGCTTTTGTAAGGGCATTTAAGAGATTCCTTTTGTTCGTTAAGTAATAGTGAAAATTATTAGCATAGGAACTAAGGTAGCAATCTAATAGGTAAAAAGTCTTTTATTTTATACTAGGATAGGCTAATGGGAGTTCCTTTACTTTTATAATTAAATTTTTAATTTTTATATAATAATTACAGTTTATTCACTTTGTATCCCAGATGGAGCCCCCTCTCTCACTCCCTCCCAATCCCCAACCTCCCTCTCTCATTTCCTCCCATGCCCCTCTCCAAGTCCATGGATAGGGGAGGTCCTCCTCCCCTTCCATCTGACCCTAGCTTATTAGGTTTCATCAGGACTGGCTGCATTGTCTTCCTCTGTGGCCTGGAAAGGCTGCTCCCACCTCAGGGATAGGTGGTCACAGAGCCAGCCACTGAGTTCACGTCAGAGACAATCCCTGTTGTCCTTACTAGGGAACCTACCACAAAGGGACTCTGAAAGACTCTACCCAGTAGTGTATCAAAGAAGATACTGAAACTCATAACCAAACTTTGGGCAGAGAGCAGGGAATCTTAGGAAAGAAGGGGGGCAGATAGTAAGACCTGGAGGGGACAGCATCTCCACAAGGAGAGCAACAGAACCAAAAAATTTGGGCACAGGGTCTTTTCTGAGACTGATACTCCAACCAAGGACCATTCATGGACATAACCTAGAACCCCTGTTCAGATGTAGCCCATGGCAGCTCAGAATTCTTTACATTTTTTCTGTTTCAATTGTGTGTGTTTGTGTGTAAGTGTGTGTATGTGTGTTTCACATCTGTGCTAACAGGCACATATGTGAGCATAAATGTGTAGAACTGAGGATGATGCCAAGAATCATCCTCTATCTCTCTTTCAAATTATTCATTAAGACAAGGTCTCTCATTCAAACCCAAATCTCAGTGATATACCTAGTCTTGTTAACTACCTTACTCTGGGGATCCCATGTGTCCATCTTTCAAAGTTATAGTAGAATTGCTTACATAACTTATCGGCATTTTACATGGGTTTTGAGGAAACTTACTATAACCAGTAAGTCATCTCCCAGCCCTGAGTTTATCAACTTAATATGTAGAAGCAACCTATTCTGCTCACATTCAGTCTGAGGTATTTCAAAAAACTTTGTTATGCTCCTTATCTCTTTTGATACTCCTAGTAAACCTTTGAAGAAAAAGGCCAGAACTATATACCTAATAAGTGGGAGAATACAAAACTGAAACCCTAAAACTCCAATTTCTTAATATGTTCTCTATGCTATAACAGTGGTTTTTAAACACCTTTTTGTTCATTGTTCAAAACGTTTTGAATAACTCCACTCTACAGAAAATAATCAGATATATTTGTTTGGAGATGGATTTGAGGACTCAGAGGCATAACTTACCAGTTCTTTCTTTTCCTTTTCACAGCCTTAAGGATCTTCCTCAAAACATCATACCATCTATGACAACTACCGAATACTGCTCTGTTGCTGTATAATATACCATGTCTAAATATCGATCTAACTATTTATTAGTAAATTGCATAGTCTCATTCAATTTATCTAATTCACTAATAGTCACTTTCATTCTTTCAGGAGTAACTTCATTGAGATTATTTACAGCTTAAAATAATTAATCCTTAAAGAATTATTTATGTGAAATATAGCATCATTGACAAATGTACATATTTATTAAATAAGGAACACTAAGATGTAAATTATTGGGAAATTTGTAAAAACTGCTTTCTATGTGTGTTGTCATTAAAATATATTCCTATTAAATTTATAATTATAATCACTGTATAGAATTCTATGTGTGGAGAATACAAAAATTAAAGCATGTTTTGGTGTGAAAACTCTTTTAAACGTGTAAAAGATTTTTATTTAAAAGGGAATCTTTTGCATAAACTCAGAAACTTCATTTATTTATTCACAGTTTATTCACTATATATCCAGATTTAAGCCCTTTCCCTCAACTCCTCCCAGTCCCACCCTCGCTCCCTTTCCCCCAATCCACTTCCCCTAGTACCCTGAAAAGGGGGAGTTCTCATCTGCCATCTGCCCATAGCTTATCAAGTCTCGTTAGGACTGCCTAGATTCCCTTCCTCTGTGGTCTGGCAAGGCTGCATCACCAGGGGCACACAATCAAAGAATAGGCAACTGAGTTCATGATAGAGGCAGCCCCTGCTCCCCTTACTTAGGCACCCACATGGAGACTGAGCTTCCAATTGGCTACATCTGAAAAGAAGGTCTAGGTCCACTCCATGCATGGTCCTTGATTGGTGCATCAGTCTCTGCAGGACTGAAACTTTTTTTAAAAAAATATTTTTTCTTTTTATTTATTTATTTTTTATTTATTACAATTTATTCACGTTGTATCCTAGCTATAGCCCTATCCCTCAACACCTCACAATCCCACCCTTCCTCCTTCTTCTCCCATTCCCTTCCCCAAGTCCACCGGACAGACACTTTATAAAGTTACTGTGAAAATGTAAATTTAAACATATTAAAATGAATTAGTAAAAAGACAACAAAGTTATAAGAAAACTACAGAAGTATAATATGTTTTTAGTAAGCTCCACAAGCAGAGCAAGGGAACCCAAGTACAGAAAAGTACTTGTCTTTTGGATAAAAAGGGATTTTGTATATAAAGTAACATTTTATTCCTTAAAAAAATGACTCCACTATTTTAAGAGTGAAAAATCAAGACCAAAAGAAAGACTATAAAGTTGTACAATGTCTGAGTGAATCATAGGTTTTTGGATGAAAAATCCTAGAAAAGTTTATATAAATAGTTTAATACATTATTTAAAGTGCTTCTTAAGCTTGGCATTTAAGGCACAATAAATAATTTACAGTATTTCCTAAGGTTGACATTTAAGGTACTAAAGCAAAACTCAACTCTACAGCAGCAAAGTCTTCTTAAGTTTTTGTTTGTTTGTTTGTTTATTGTAGTAATGTTCACAAATTCCAGACCTTAAAAATGTGTTTGCTCTAGATAAATATGTGTGGCTTTGTAAAACAAAGTTAAGCTTTTGATTAGTTAAGCAACCAAATATATTTTAAAAAAATAAGCAACTTAACCTTCATAAAATTAAGATTTTTCTGTGTTTTTAATCTGCTTGTTTTCAAGCTCTCTGAATAAGATTTTAAGATTTTTTTCAATAAAAAAGTGTTGGATGACAACTACTGTAGGTGATTACATTGTGTTTGCTGTCATTTATGTTTATGACTAGGAATACACAGCTCTATATGCCTTAATAATGTCTAAGCCTTATGGAAAATTTTAAAGAGTTATAGGCAGATGAATTTAATACATACAAGGTAAACTAATATATCTTTTATGTAGTATGTATTGTATGTGGTCTTTAAACATTAAAAGTAGTTAATATATTTTTTGACATTTCTGCTTCTTATACTTGCTACTATTTAAATGTGAGTATCCTGTCACTTGTATGATTACTCTATGTAGACGTTCTAAAGGCAGAGCCACAAATAATAACTGTCGTTATGAATGGTGGGGTCTACATGTTGCTTCAAAGTTTAAATGTAACTCAATGTGTAAATGCCATGAGTATACAAAGCCCAAAACATAGATGAACACTTTTGTCTTTCCACATTATCAAAAATTTTTAATAACAAAAATTTTCTAAAGGTTTAGTGTTTTCACTGATAGATTTTTATATAACTCATCTACACTGGCATCCAAGAGCAATGCAAGTTCTTTTTAGTCCAATCTTAAATAATCAATATTAACTCTCATACCACACATCACATATGCAATATATATATATATATATATATATATACGTATATATATATATGTTTGTGTGTGTGTGCATACGTATATGCACACATATACATAAGCATATATATGTGTGTATCTGTGACTAGCAAAATGAATATAAGTTATAAAGGCTGAGAAGGCTTCAAGAGTTTTAAAATGTGGGCCAAAAGTCTACAATTTGATTATGAACCAGCAAGTGCCAGGAGCAAGCTGAAGGTAGACTTCAGAGAAAATTTCAGAGTTCAGCTGTGATGTGAAAGTGCACACTGGTCTGGAGCAGAGAATGGCAGGTCTGGTCAAGGTTCTGCCAGCAAACAAGTGGAAATGCATGTGGTACAGGCAGTTGAGTAGGGTGCATCAACAAAAGGAGACCCAGCTGAGCTAAAGCTCCAGAAACAATCCATTAGTTGTTTCCTTATTCAAAAACAAACAAACAAACAAACAAAACACAAACATCAAACTGAAGTTTGTTTTGGGCATCACACAAATATTTCATCCTATTAATTGTCTGCCACTGAATGGGGTAAAGGTGAGAAAGTGACAATAATTCCTTTATCTAGCATGTCAAATGGTATAACTTTAATATAACCATGTGTCCCTGAGGTCTCAATTCAGTATCATAAACCTATAGGGTGGCTCCTGTTCTACTTCTAGAAGTAACTGATTGGTCATTCTGTGCTGGATGGGTCATTCTGATTTATCATTCTGCACCTAAGAGATGGTGCAGCTTCAGGATTCAAGAGCTGCAGAGAGCCTGCTCTCTCGAAGTAAGATTAAAATCTTCTTGTAAAATGTAGTCATCTAGGGAAATGAACACTGAGAAAACACAATTTCTTGTGTGACAGACTTTTTCTGGGAATGCAGAACAGGAATCTGCTTGCTCCCTAAAGGAAACTCTTGCCAGATCAATGTATTATTCCAAGACCAATTAGTTGAACCAATATATATATATTGGCATTTATACACTGATTTACATTTATATATATATATATATATATATATATTTTTTTTTTTTTTTACTTGAGATCCAGGGGGGGGAAGGTGTGGGTGAAGAGTTACTTACAAGGTGTAGGGAAATCTCAATAAAAAGTAATCCTCACTCAGAAAGGGAAATGGGACAGACACCAGAAGAGGGAGAAAACAGGGAACAGGACAGGAGCCTATTACAGAGGGCCTTTGAAAGACTACCCAATAAGGTATCAAAGCAGATACTGAGACTCATAGCCAAACTTTAGGAAGAGTGCATGGAATTTTATGAAAGAAGGGGGAGTTGAAAGACTGGCAGGGGACAGGAGTTCCACAAGCAGAGCAAGAGAACCCAATATCTGGCCACAGGGGTCTTTTCTGAGACTGATATTCCAACCAAGGTCCTTGCATGGATATAACCACTGCACAGATGTAGCCAATGGCAGCTCAGTCTCTAAGTGGGTTCCCTAATAATGAGAACAGGGACTGTCTCTAACATGATCTCAGTGGCTGGCTCTTTGATCACCTCACCCTAATGGGGGGCAGCCTTATCAGGCCACAGAGGAAGACACTGCAACAAGTCCTGATGAAACCTGATAGGAGAAGGTCAGAGGGAAGGGAAGGAGGACCTCCTCTATCAGTGGACTTGGGGAGGGGCATGGTAGGAGATGAGTGATTGAGGGTGAGATTAGGAGAGGATGAGAGAGGAGGCTACACCTGGGATATAAAGTGAATAAACTGTAATTTATAAAATAAATGAATATATATATAGACTTTTAAAATGCAGCTCCATCACCAGAATGCCTATCCAAACATGGATAATGGCTCCAGAAAATCATGAAATCCTGGGACAGTCTATATTCAACACTTTTTATATAGGTTACAGTCAGAAGAGGTGTTTGTTTGTTTGTTTGTTTGTTTGTTTACATTTCATTTTGGCTAGTCAGAATTTTTTCCCAGAAGGTCCTTTCCTCTCACCCTTCTTCTTCCCTCCCTCCCTCCATCCCTATCT
>CM053742.1:72446361-72486544 GCA_028658305.1 Pachyuromys duprasi
GCCCAGTTGAACTCTGTTGTGGGATCTGTGTGCTCAGCTTCATGCTCTGTGCTAGAAGCTGTGAGCACAACAGGCTGGTCTCCCCTCTGGTCTGGATGTTTTGGCTCCTCACTCTGTGCCAAAGGCTGAGTCTCCCCGTTTGGGTTGTCCACTGGGGGCGCTGCTCTGGTCAGGAGGCTCCGTGCTCCTACCTTGTCTTGCTGCTAAGGGCTCTCTTCTGGACTGGAGTCTTGGCGCCTCCTTTTGGTCATGGGCTGTGCACCAGGGTCTGAGATGGTATTTGGGGGCACCTCAGTCTGGACCTGATACTATGAGTCCCAATCCGGGGTGGGTGCTGGGTGTGCCTAGGGGTCTGGGTCTGATCTGTGTAGCCCATGGTATCTCATTCTGTCCCAGGTACTGTGTGACCCAGATCGTAATGGCGGCTGTTGGCACCGAGGGTTGTACGCCTGCCCAGTGCAGCCCAAGGTATCTGGGTGAAACTCAGTCTGTCCCAGATACTGTGTGACCCAGACCATAATGGCAGCTTAGGCGCCCAGTGCGGCTGTGTGCAGCCTGTCACCCGCCGGAGTTTTTCCTGGGAATAGCTGGGTGTCCCTTGGACTTTTCCACTTGATTTCCCCACTGTAGGAATTCTGCTCACCTGGGAGTCGCAAAAGTTGGTGTTTTAGGTCCGAGATCTCAGTCTCCCAGTAGCTGTGCCTACACTACTGTCCTGCTCCTCGGACACAGTGTCCTCCTGGGGCAGCCATCTTGGATCTCTCCGATAATGATTTTTTTGAGTTTATTTTTTATCCAGGCATTTTGCTGAAGGTGTTCATCAGCTGTAGGAGTTCCCTGGTAGAATTTTTGGGGTCACTCAATTATACTTTCATATCATCTGCAAATAGTGATACTTTGACTTCTTCCTTTCCAATTTGTATCCCCTTAATCTCCTTTAATTTCCCTATTGCTCTAGTAAGAACTTCAAGAACTCTGTTGAAGAGAAATGTAGAAAATGGGCAGCCTTGTGTTGTCCCTGAATTCAGTGGGATTGCTTTAAGTTTCTCTCCATTTAGTTTGATGTTGGCTATAGGCTTGCTGTATATTGCCTTTACTATGTTCAGGTATGTGACTTTTATCCCTCATCTCTCCAAGTCTTTAAATTTCAATGGATGTTGGATTTTGTCAAATGCTTTCAGCATCTAAGGAGATGATCATGTGGCTTTTCTTCTTCGGTTTGTTTATGGGGTGGATCACATTGTTGGATTTCCATATATTAAACCACCTCTCGATGCCTGGGATGAAGCCTACTTGGTCGTAGTGGATGATATCTTTGATGTGTTGTTGTATTCGGTTTGTAAGTATTTTGTTGAGTATTTTTGCACTGATGTTCATAAGGGAGATTGGCCTGAAATTCTCTTTCTTTGTTGGGTCTTTGTGTGGTTTAGATACCAAGGTGATTGTGGCTTCATAGAATGAGTTTGGTAATGTTCTTTCTGTTTCTATTTTTTGGAATTGTTTGAGGAGTATTGGTGTTAGTTCTTCTTTGAAAGTCCGGTAGAATTCTACCCTGAAACCATCTGGGCCTGGGCTTTTTCTTTTTCTTTTTTTCTTTTTTTTCATGGGAGACTTTTGATGACTTCTTTTATTTCTTTAGGGTATATAGGACTATTTAATTGATTTACCTGGTCTTGATTCAGCTTTGGCAAGTGGAATCGAACAAGAAAATTGTACATTTCATTTAGATTTTCAAATTCTGTGGCATATAAACTTTTGAATTAAGACCCAATGATTGTTTGGATTTCCTCAGCGTTTGTCGTTATATCACCCTTTCCATTCCATTTCATACTTAATTTATACATATATCATATTTTCCTTGTACCTTCTTATTTTTATACAGATTTTAGCTGTAACCACTCTTTGGCTGTTATAAATAGTGCATGTGTGAACACTGGTGTACAAGAATCTGTTTGAGTGGTGGTTACAATTATCTAAAATGTTTATTCCTAGAAAGGAAATTGCTGAGTTATATCCTCATTGTATAATTAACTTTTGAAAACATCCAAATCTTTTTCGTGTCAATTGGCCAATTTCACATTCCTGTAAATAAAGCATAAAGATTCCCATATTTAAACATTCTAACATTTGTTTTTTTTTAATTTTAAATTATAGCAAGCTAATTAGTGTGAACTCATACTGCATTATGATTATGACTTGCATTTCTCTAATATCTAAAATTCAAAGTTATCTTATGTGTTGTTTATTTATGTATTTTCTTTGGAAAACAATAACTGTTTTGATTTGTCTTTTTTTTTGCTGTTAAATTGTAGTTATTGCTGTAGTATTCCCTGGGTTTAATCCTACTAGTTGTACAATTTGTAAATATTTTCTCCCACTGTGACAGTATTGTCACTTGTTTGATACACAATTGTTAAATCTAATTTTTCACTTATTGCTTATGCATTTCATGTAACCTATTATCAGAATCAATATATTCATCTTCTTGATTTCTTTTTGGAGTTCCTTGATATTTTAAACATTCAATAGTATATTTTTGAGCTTACATCTTATTTTTTGAGTTTTGCACTTTTTCTAGCACCATATTAGAATAATATTGATTTCTTAAAATGATTCAGGCAATGTAATATCCTATTGCTGAAAATGTTTTATAATAATTGATTTATAAAGAAGTTTATTTCTTTTACAGGATGATGGGGTATATAAAATCATTTCTTTCATTCGTATCATGTGGTTTGTCCATATTCATACTTCCATACCTTCTCTTTCTCTTACCTCACTAATTCTTCACCTTACCACAGTCTCATTTCTACTTTCATGTCACATACACAATTGTTTTAAATTTGAATAGAATCTTGTATCCCAAAATGAAAGAAAATGTTGTGTACTATTTTTAACCTGGCTAAATATATTGTTCTTCAGTTCTGTCCATTCTCAGTCAAAAGAGACAACTTTGTTTTTCTTTACAGTTAAATAATACTCCATTGCACATATATACAATACATTTTCTTTTTCCGTAGCTTCGGTATTACAAATAATGCAGCAAACGGCATGGACATATAACTCTCTCTTTTGTATGTTGTCTTAGACTCCATCAGGAGATGTGTTTTATATGTTTTTGTTGTTGTTGCTTGTTTGTTTGTTTTTTCTTTTGAGATAAATTCTGTAGTCATTGCTATGGAAGCTAAACAATTTGCATTACACTAGTGCTTCTTTATCAGCATTTGGTATTATTTTTCTTGATAATAGCATATGAAAGGTGTGAGAGGGAAACTCAATTCAGTTTTAATTCACATTTATATGATAGCTAATCTGGTGGTTTGAATAAGAATGCCATAGACTCATATATTTGAATGCTTAGTCATTAAGGAGTAGCACTACTTAAGAAGGATTAGGAGGTATGGTGTTGCTGGAGGAAATGTATCACTGGGGATGGGCTTCTATGTATCAAAAGCTGAAGCCAGTCCCAGTGGCTCTCTTTTCCAGCTGCCTGTGGTTACAGATATAGAATTCTCAGCTGTTTCTCCAACACCATATCTGTCTGCATGCCGCTATGCATTCTGCAATTATGTTAATGGAATAAACATCTGAGAGTGTAAACAAGCCCCAATTAAATGCTTTCTTTTATAAGAGTTTCAGTGGCCGTTGTATCACTTCACAGCGAAAGAGCAATGAGCAAAAGAGCTAATAAAATTGAATTTTTTTATTATGTTTGCTGGCCATTTATAATAAATTTATCTTGTAAATACCATTTGTCTTATTAGCATATATATTGATTAGAATGTTATGTTGAATGATATGGTATTTAGTATTCTAGTTCCTTATATGGTGTAGATATTGATCTTCTTACTGATGTACAGCTAGCAAGGATGTCCTCCCATTTTTTAGGCTGTTTCTTCACCCATCTAATTATTCCATTTGCTGTATAAAGCTTCTTTTCAAATTTCATGGCACTCTGCCAATTCCAAAGATTATTTCTTCTGCTTTTTAATTATTTTTTTTAAATAAATGCTTATATCTGGATGTGACTCTTATAGGTTTTAGTTCCCCAGATTCAGCATTTCAGTTTTTTTAAATTAGTATTTGATTCATTATGAATTAATTTTCATACAAGCTAAAAAACATAGATCTAATACCATTGTTCTATGTATGGGTATTGAGTTTTCACAACACCAATTTTTAAATAAGTTGTGTTTTTTACTAGTGGATACATTTACATATTTCTCATAAAATAGGTTTCTATAGCTGTTGTACATTTTTTTCTTTTATTTTCCTTTGGACCACATTTTCCTTTTTCTGCCACTACTATGATGACTTTGCCATCACACTTTGTGAGTGTAATTTGAAGTCATGTATACCATAACTGCATCATTGTTTCTTCGCTAAGGATGAATTTGGCTATTCAGAATCTTTTATATTTCCATGGGAATTTTAGGTGTTTTTCTTGTTTTGTGAAAGATGTCTTTGAAAATTTGATGGAGATCGCAATGAGTCTACACACAGTAATACAGCTATTTATTGTTATAATATTCCTATATAGCATATAAGGTCCTTTCATCATTGTTCAGTATTGTCTTCAATGTCTAAAACTATTAATTTTCAATATCCTTCTCCTCATTAGTAAGGTCCTTTTCTAGTTACTTTAATTTATTTGAAGCAGTTGCCAATAGAATGTGTTTTATACATCTCATAGCAAAGTCATTGTTGATCTTTTTAGCACAGTAACATTTATAAGTTAAGTATTTAAATAAAAGGAAGAATATGAAAAAGAAAATAATGGAGCCTTGCAATATTAATTATATGAGTGTTTTTTGTCTCTTATTGGCAGAATTTAAAATTGGAAATGGATAATCTGGAAACAATATCCATTGAGAAAATTTCTATATTATGTGACAGATAGAAAATCATGACCTGAAGCTTTTAGTTACTCTGCCACAAAATTTTATTACTGTTTTAAGTTAACATAATTGAGTCCAAGTGTCATTTTAATATATTGAAAGCTCATGCTTCTGTACTTTCCTTTCAAATGAAGATTTGCCATCTGTGAATAGTTAGGCAATTTCTTATTATGGATGTTAGAAAATTATGAATTTCCTGAAATTAGAGATGCCTTTGTAGCACGAGTTATAACAAGATGAAAAAGTATTATTACAAGAGAGCAAATGGACACAACCTGGAAAACTTTCCTCATCCTGGAGAACTAAGGGTCAGAACTACATCTATAGGTTTAGACTCAAAGAACAATGCCCTACTCATGTGCTCTCTTTTTCCCTTCTTAATTCATTCATTCATGTCATTTATTTATTCAATTTGTATGTATTAACTAAGCAAATATGACCATATTTGTGAATGTACTGTGAAAACAAAGAGAACAAAATAGATGCCTGTTATACTCTGAAGCTTTAAAAGTTTTTAGGAAATGAAAAAGTATGCACATTATCAGAAAGCATTACAAAAATGAATTAATTAAAAAAAACAATACCACAATGAAGTAGAAAATAAGACAGTAGAGTTATTGGGTAGAAAATTAGAAAGTGTGTTTAAATCATTCATAAAGGATAAGGATGGAACACATAAAGTTGGAAATGGAGGGAAATCCGGAAGAAAACAACAACCAAGTTTAAACTCTTAGGGATAAACTCTTACAGATTTATTTTCATAAGTGAATTTTAATATGTTGAAATTCTATGTATAAGGATGCAGTATAACAG
Organism: Pachyuromys duprasi; assembly: GCA_028658305.1. Lineage (NCBI taxonomy): Eukaryota > Metazoa > Chordata > Mammalia > Rodentia > Muridae > Pachyuromys > Pachyuromys duprasi. The sequence goes on from CM053742.1 coordinate 72,452,073, forward strand.
CAATTCTGAATTGCATAGTCTCTGGGGATCAAGTGCATGATATCCAAATCACAAATTTACCATTTCTTATGTGTTATAAGATGAGTTTTAAGACTTTGTTTGGCCAATTAACTTTACTTCTGAATCACATTAATGGTAAGAAACTGATAGTTCATATGTTCAATCTTATTTTTCTGTTTTGGTATTAGACCATGCAAATCTTGGGTTTTCTAACTCTAGCTTAATAAGTATTATATTGCAAAGACATTAAAAAGTACTTGCTACATGAGAGGTTTAGTTAATTCTTAATGTATAGATTTAAATGATTAAATAAAAGTGCAGCTAATAATGATGCTTTATTTTGAGTCACTGGATTAAGTTTATCTAGGGATACACAAATTATGTAATAAATAAGGTTACTTTTTGAAATGTTTGCAGGAGATATCCATTTTTAGGAACACCTGGGTATTGGTGAATCTGTCAGATTTTTTTAAAAGACTGTTTCCTTCATAATATCATCAATAGCACACCTCCATTGATAATTGAATAGGTCTGGCCTGAAAATTGTTAGATTTATTGGTGATCTAAAATGCATTCTATATGTGTACCATATTTGGTTTTCTTATTGTTTCTCTCTTTACATAAATTTATTTTTTGGAACCAGAGTCTCAGCATTTAGCCCATAATGGCTTTGAATTTGTGATTTTTTTCAAAACTCACAGTGCTTGAGTTAAGGGTGTGTGTCACTGTATTCAATTCAATCATTTGATTTATAAAAATAGTTTTGAATTTGATGATTTCATCTCTATTTTAAAGGTGATGAAAGAAAGAATTGGATGCAATTGGCTCACAGAGTTAAATCATAATGAGTGGTTGATCAAAGTCTTAAACTAAACATTATGCTTATAGCTTGACATCTCTTAACCAATATGCACATGAGATCACAGAGTTGCAACTGATTCAGGTCATTTCCTTGCAAATAAATCAAAGGAGGTAATGACTTTTTTTTTTCTTCTTTAAACATGTGATAATATTCCCAATTTGAAGAAGTTTGTTGAACTTATTGATCATACAATAAGCCAAAAAACATCTATGGTAAGAATAGGGGATTTTTTCTCTGCTACTTCCAAAATACATGAATTAATCCTAATCATATTCTAGGTTCTGAGATGTTATGTTTCAGGAAGACATCCCACAAAAATCGTACATCATCATCTCACTTAAATTTGACCAACAAAAACATTTTTCAGCATTCTATTATTTTTTCTCAATCAGAAGATTTCATTTCAAGTTAGGTTTTTGGTATTCACCCCCCACCCCCTCCCCCCAAAAAATAAAAGTTGTGAACACTCCTCTGAGCATACTCTCTTTTCTTATGTAAACACTTTAATGAGAGTGGTGCTCTCTTTTTGGGACCCCAAACATATTTTTAAGAATTGGGGATTTCAATCTGGGAATATGGCTCACCTGAGGAACTGTCTCAGGGCCCCTCCCAAGGGGAGACACATCCCACAAGCTCTTCTTTTTGTGGGGGAAGGGAAGCACACTTGAGTGCCTCTTGTATCCACCATGTCTACAAAATCCTGGGGTTTGAAAGTCTTTGGACAGCAAAAGGAGAGCTGGCCCCAAAGAAATTGCAATGAGGACCAAGAGCACTCTGCAGAGATCAAAGGTAAAAATGCTGTGGGAAACATAGAAGTATTTCTTTGGTGGTCAGGTCAATCAGTGGCTTGAGACATGCCTTTGACATATCTAAAATGTCAGAGAAATATCCAGAAAGGGGCCCTGAGCACAAGATAAACTAATATGGTAAAATAACCTAAGGAAAAACAGCTCTGAAGGAAAAGAAAAAATGAGAACCAACAAAAGGAAACATTTTCCCAAATAGAGTGGAGATGCAATTCCTTAGGCTGGATCAGATACTCCCTCACCCTGTTTAATATGATTTTCCCTGCCCTGAATAAGGAGACATGGAACAATGTGTGGCTTCAATTAAATTTAAAACCTCCCTCTCTGTCCATCTCTGTCTTTCTCTCTGTGTGTGTCTCTTTGTCTATGTCTCTGTCTCTCTCTGGCCATGGGATTTTCTCTACTTTTTTTCTCCATCTAGTTCGCTCAGAGAAACTTGCAAAACCTTGGATTAGGTTTGATTGACAGAAGGAAAGCAATCTTTTGTTGAGGTTAAGTCTGACTGTGTTAGATGATTCCTTCCAGCAATAGCTTTTCTAACTGGGTAAAATGGTATGCAAGGCTACTAAGATTTTAATTCTAACCAACATGGAGCCTCTTAGATCCATATGATCTCAGCACACAGCATGCCTGAATGGGATAAATTGACACTATGCAAATCTGAGTACCTTTTTAACATCCTAGGGGTTGATGGGAAATTGAAACTAGATCCAGGAGGCAATGTTGATGTCCATAATTTCAATTTGTGTGGTTAAAACCTATAAATTAATTTTCTGTGGTTTGAGATAGTGGAATTTCTCCCTCTGTTTCCTTGCTATTTTAGGCCTACCTGTGTAGGACAAAGGTACTTTTTCCTGCTATATCTGTGATAACCTAACTAAATGTCCATATTTAATATGAGGATCCCACAGGGAATTGTTCCCTTATGGAAGATAGGACAATTTTACGATGTAGCTGAGCTCGTGAGCCAAAATAATAATGTGGTTTGCCAGAGTGTTTGCTAGTGAGCTCCTAAAGATAGTAAGTGCCATTTAACTTCATCTTTATTAATATTACCATATGGCACAAACCAAAATGGTAGCAAAGATAAAATTTTCTTGTGCCACTGAGATCTTTAGGGATTTCCCCTTTTATTTCATACTCAGAGACTCATTTATGCTGTTTGTTTGTTTGAGGTTTTCATTTTATTTGTGTTGTTTTAATGATGACTCATTGCAAATATAAGCAGTCATCAAAATTATCACTTCCAAAAAACCCCCAAAGCCAGATGGTTTCTGCCCAGAATTCTACCAGACCTTCAAAGAACAGCTAACTCCAATTCTATTCAAAATATTCCACAAAATAGAAACAGAAGGAATATTACCAAGCTCATTCTATGAAGAAACAGTCACCTTGATACCTAAGTCACACAAAGACCCGAAAACAACAACAAAACAGAACTTCAAACCTGTCTCTCATAGGATCATCAATGCAAAAAACACTCAATAAAATACTAGAAAACCGAATACAAGAACACATAAAAGATATCATCCACCATGACCAAGTAGGTGTCATCTCAGCCATGCAGGGTAATTCAGTACATGGAAATCCATCAATGTAATTCACCAATATAAACAAACTGAAGGAGAAAAAACAAATGATCATCTCCTTAGATGCTGAAAAAGCATTTGACAAAATCCAACACACATTAATGTTTAAAGTCTTGGAGCGATCAGGGATACAAGGCACATATCTAACCATAGTAAAGGCAATATGCAGCAAGCTTATAGCCAACATAAAACTAAATGGAGAGAATAATTAAATCAATCACATGGATATCAGGGACAAGGCAAGGCTAACTACTCTCTCCATATCTCTTCAACATAGTACTTGAAGTCCCATCTAGCGCAGTAAGACAACTAAAGGAGATCAAGAGGAAAAAGTTTTAAAGTAAGAAGTCAAAGTATAACTATTCCCAGATGATATAATGCATACATTAGTGACCACAAAAATTCTACCAGAGAACTCTTTCAGCTGATAAACACTTTCAGCAAAGTGGTTGGATACAAAATAAACTAAAAAAAAAAAAAAATCAGTAGCCCTCCTGTATATGTTACAAAAGAAATTAGGGAAACAACACCCTTCACAATAGCCATAACATAAAATACCTTGGTGTGACTCTAACCAAACAAGTTAAAGTTCTGGTTGGGAAAAAAAAATCAAGTTTCTGAAGAAAGAAACCGAAGAAAAGATCAAAAGATGGAATTATCTCCCATATTCATGGATCAGTAGGATGAACATAGTAAAAATGGTCATCCTGTCAAAGGCAATCGATAGATTCAATGAAATTCCCGTTAAAATACCAAAACAATTCTTTACAGAACTTGAAGAAAAATTCTCAGTTTCACATGGAAAAATAAAAAACCTAAACTTTCTAAAATAATCTTGTACAATAACAGATCATCTGATGGTATCTCCATCCTTGATCTCAAGCTGTACTACAGAGTCATAGTAATAAAAACATTCACAGTACTGGCCTTAAAACAGAATGGTGGATCAGTGGAATTGAATTGAAAACCCAGAAGTAAACCCACACACCTACGGATACTTGATTTTTGACAAAGAAACTAAAATCATACAAAGGAAAAAAAAGACAGCATCTTCAACAAATGGTGCTGGTCTAATTGGATGTCTGCATGTTGAAAAAGGCAAATGAATAAAACCCTCAATATAAAACCAGATAAGCTAAACCTGTTAGAAGAAAAAGTGGGGAGGAGCCTAGAACTCATCAGCACTGGAGACAACTTCCTGAACACAACACCAACAACACAGGCTCTAAGATCAACAATCAATAAATGGGACCTCATGAAACTGAGAAACTTCTGTAAAACAAAGGACACTGTTGTCAGAACAAAATGACAGCCTACAGACTGGGAAAGAATCCTCACCAACCCGATACCTTACAGAAGGCTGATGTGAAGAATATAGAAAAAACCCAAGAAATTCAAAAGGAACAAATTAAGTAATCCAATTTAAAAATTGGGTAGATTGCCAAACATAGAATTCTCAACAGAGGAATACTGAATGGAAGAAAAACACTTAAAGAAATGCTCAACATCCTAAGTAATCAAGGAAATGCAAATCAAAATGACCCTGATATTTCCCATTATACCCATCAGAATGGCTAAGATAAAAAAACTCAAGTGACAATACATGCTGGTGAGGATGTGGAAAAAGGGGAACACTCCGCTATTGCTTGTGGGAATGTAAACTTGTACTGCTATTTTGGAAATCAATCTGGTGCTTTCTCAGACAATTGAGAATAGTGCTTCCTCAAGATCCAGTTATACCACTCCTAGGCATATATCCAAATTATGCTCAAGTATACAAGAAGGACATCTGCTCAACCATATTCGTAGCAGCTTTATTCATAATATCCAGAATCTGGAAACAATTTGGATATTCCACAATGGAGGGATGGATACAGAAATTGTGGTACATTAACATAGTGGAATACTACGAGGGCCTCGGAAAGACTATACCTAGCAGGGTATCAAAGCAAATATTAAGAAACATAACCAACCCTTTGGCAGAGTGTGGGGAATCATATGAAAGAAGGGGGAGTTAGCATGACCTGGAGAGGACCGGAACTCTGCAAGGACCAAATATATCAGGGCACAGGAGTCTTTCATGAGACTGTCTCTCCAACCAAGGACCAAGTATGGTTATAACCTAGAGCCCCTGCTTGTTTGTAGCAAATGGTAGCTCAATACCCAAGTGGGTACACCAGTAAGGGGAACAGGGACTATTCTGGACATGAACTCAATGGCTGGCTCTTCGACCTCCCTGCCCCCCGAGGGAGGAGCAGCCTTGCTAGGCAACAGAAGAGGACACTGCATCCATTCCTGAAGAGACCTGATAAGCTAGAGTTAGATGGAAGGGGAGGAGGTCCTCCCCTATCAGTGGAACTGGAAATGGGCAGGGAGGAGATGAGGGAGGGAAGGGTGGGATAGGGAGGGAATGGGGGAGGGGGCCTTGATGGGATACAAAGTATATAACCTGTGATTAATATAAAATAAAAATGTTAAAATTAAAAAAAAACAAGGAAATCATGCAATTTACAAGCAAATGATGGTAACTGAAAAAGATCATTCTGATTGAGGTATCCCAGAAGCTAAAAGACATTTATGATATATATTTACCTATAAATGGATATTTGAAATATAATATAGGATAACATAATGAAATCTGTACACTTAAAGAAGCTAGGCAAGAAGGAGGACCCTGGGTAAGATGATCAATTCTCAGTCAGAAAAGCAAACCGGACCTTCATGGGAAGAGGGAGAAAGCAGGGAAGAAGGCAGGAGCCAAACACAGAAGTCCTCTGAAATATTCTACCCAACAAGGTGTCAAAACAGATGCTGAGACTCATAGCCAGACTTTGTGCAGATTGCAGGGAATCTTATAAAAGAAGGGGGAGATAGAAAGACCTGGAGGGGTCAGGAGCTACGCAAGCAGAACAACACCACCAAAAAATATGGGCCCAGGGTATCTTTTCTGAGACTGATACTCCAACCAAGGACCATTCATGGAGATATCCTAAAACCCCTGCACGGATGCAGCCCATGGTAGGTCAGTCTCCAAGTGAGTTCCCTGGTAATTGGTGGGAATAGAGCTACATGGAAGGAACAGAAGCCCCAAAAGGAGACCAACAAACTTAAAAGATCTGAGCTCAGAGGGTCTTGCAGAGACTGATGCACCAATGGAGGGCTGTGATTAGAGAGGACCTAGACTCCCTGCTCAGATATAGCCAATTGGCAACTCAGTTTCTTTGTGGATATCTGAGTGAGGGGAGCAGTGGATGTCTATGAGGAACTCAGTTGACTCCTTTTTGATCACTAGCACCTGGTAGTGTGGCCTTCCCAAGGAGGAAAAAGATCCAGGCAGTCCAGATTGAATTTAACAAGCTATAGACAGATGGAAATAGTGGAAAACTTCCTCTTTCAGTGGACTAGGGGAAGATAAGGGGAAGAGGATGGGGGAAGGGACTGGGGAGTAGCTTCAATCCAGATATATAATGAACATATTGTTCAACCAACTAAAAATAAAAAAGATTTCTCAGCATCATATTTTATTTTATTTTTAATTAATTTTTTATTTTTTAATATTAGTTACAGTTTATTAACTTTGTATCCCAGCTGTATCCCACTCCCTCATTCCCTCCCAATCCTACCCTCCCTCCCTCATCTTCTCCTTACCCCTTTCCAAGTCCAGTGATAGGGGAGGACCTCCTCCCCTTACATCTGATCCTAGCTCATCAGATATCTTCAGGCCTGGCTGCAAAGTCCTCCTCTGTGACCTAGCAGAGCGGCTCCACCCTAAGGTGGTGGGGTGAGGTCAAAGAGCCTGCCATTGAGTTCACGTCAGAAATAGTCCCTGTTCCTTTTACGAGGGTACCCACTTGGATACTGAGCTACCATGGGCTACATTCGAGCAGAGTTTCCAGGTTACATCCATACATGGTCTTTGGTTGGAGATACAGTCTCACAAAACACCCCTGTGCCCAGATATATTTGGTCCTTGTGGAGATCCTGTCCTCTCCAAGTCTTACTAACTCCCCCTTCTTTCATATGGTTACCTGTACCCTGTGGAAGGTTTGGTTATGAGTCTCAATATCTGCTTTGATACGTTGCTGGTAGAGACTTTCAGAGGCCCTCAGTGGTAGGCTCATGTCCTGTTACTTGTTTTCTCCTACATTCAATGTCTATTCCATTTGTCTTTCTAAGTGAGGCTTGATCATCTCTCCCAGGGTCCTCGTTATTTTTTGTCTTCTTTAGGTTTGCAGATTTCAGTATGTTTATCCTATCTTATAGGTCTAGTACCCACTTATGTGTGAGTACTTACCATGTGTGCCTTTCTCTTTCTGGTATACTTCACTCAGAATGATCTTTTCTAGACCCCACCATTTGCCTGCAAATTTAATAATTTCCTTGTTTTTAATTGCTGAGTAGTATTCCATTGTGTAAAAGTACCACAATTTCTGTATCCATTCCTCCACTGATGAACATCTGGGTTGTTTCCAGGTTCTGGGAGAAGATCTTCACCAACTCTATATCTGACAGAGGGCTGATATCCAGAATATATAAATAACTAAAGAAGTTATAAAGCAACAAATCAAGCAATCCAGTTAAAAGATGTGGTACAGAGCTAAACAGAGAATTCTCTGTAGAGGAATATAGAACGGCAGAGAAACACTTAAAGAGATGTTCAACATCCTTAGCCATCAGAGAAATGCAAATCAAAGCAACCCTGAGATATTTACCTTATACCTGTCAGAATGGCTAAGATCAAATACTCAAGTGACAACACATGCTGGAGAGGTTGTGGAGAAAAGAGAACCCTCCTCCATTGCTGGTCCGAATGTAAACTTGTACAACCACTTTGGAAATCAATCTGGCTCTTTCTCAGACAAGTACGAATGGCACTTCCTCAAGATCCAGCTATATCACTCCTAGGCATATATCCAAAAGATGCTCAAGTACACAACAAGGACATTTGCTCAACCATGTTGGTAGCAGCTTTATTTGTAATAGCATCATATTTTAAACAAGGATTATTCAATATAATGTCTTTGGATTCTGTAAACTTCATCAATTTGTTGATATTTTGTAAGGTGTTTTCTGCTTTTTTGTGTGTCTGCACCATACACTCATTGAAAACTAAAGGCAAAGATATGTTAGTGAGTCTATGTATCTTGTGTTTTCTATAAAATTCACCTGTAAACTTTTAAAACCTAATGGTTTAGCAGTATGTATACAGGTAGTATTAATTCATTTCATTTTATTATGTGTGTAGTTTCTATTCAAATTTCCTTTGTTAAGGTAATATGACACAACATTATCCTATGCCAAGAAATTATTATCTTCATAACATCAACTTTCTGCTTAAAATATGTGACAACAGCTGAGCATTTTGGTTTGTTATTGTTCAAAATAGATTCTTCTCTCATATATTATATCTGAACCTCAGTTTCTCCTCCTCTAATTCTCACAGCTCCCCTCCTCCATTCTCCCCAAGATCTACTCCCCCTCCATTTCATCTTCAGGAAAGAGGCCTCCAAAGTTGACAACCACAGGATCAAACAAGACAAAATAAGACAAGGCAAAAGCACTCATATTGAGGCTGGACAATGTAACCTTAGAGGAGGAAAAGTGTGCCAAGAACAGGCCAAAAAGTCAGGAACATACCCAGTCCCACAGTTAGGAGTCACACAAGAACACCGAGCTAAGAGCCATAACATATGTGCTGAGGACCTGGGACAGACCCATGCAGGTCCTGTGCTTATAGTTTCAGTCACGCTGAGACTATATGAACCCTGCTTAGTTGATTCAGTGGGCTATGTTCTCTTTGTGGCTTGTGTCCCTGCTAACTGCTACAATCTTTCCTGCTTGTCTTCCACAAGGTTCCCTGATCTCTCAGGTTAGGGGGTCAATGGAGACTTCCTATTTAGAATTCTCAGCACAATGTTTAGTTGTAAGTCTCTGTACCCAGTCCCACCTACTTCTGGAGGAAGCCTCCATGATGTTGACTAGACAAAGTACCTATCTGTGAGATTATCACTTGGAATCATTTCATAGTTTTTTTTTCCAGTTGTGCTTAGTAACACAGGATATAGGAGTCTGAATTGTCCATACTTTGTAGGTGGCCACAGCTTCCAGTATTGGTCCAGTTTACACTCAATAGAGTTGTTGGCCAAGGGGGTCCCAGGGAGATTCTCAAACAACCCAGGCTGGTGCTACGACAGAGGGTTGGTATCGAAAAACTGACAGAGGGCCCTCATTACCAAAGACAACATCCACATAGCTCATTGAAAATAGAGTAGAGAAGTAGGACCAGGAGGAGAGGAAGGAAGAGGCTGTTATTGAGATGTAAAGTGAATAAATAAATAAACTTAAAAAAAGAAAATAAAAACGTGGAGCTAGTGCTTACAGGGACTCTTTACCAATACATTCCAGTCTCTTTGGTACAAGAAAGTACTCTGAAGACCACCAAAAACAAAACCTTGACACCAACTCAGCCACAAAACTTTTGACCTACAGTCTGCCTTGCCTGCAAGATGTGCTGGAGCAATGGTGGAACAGAACTTTTGGGAGTGGCCAAAGAATATTTGGTTTAACTTGAGGCTTATACCATGACACTTTGCCATGCCTGACACTGCCTGGATGTCCCATGGACCTAAGGTAGAACTAAACACAGATGAACTTTTAGAGTGTTGGTATTCCTTCATAGAAGAAGGCATAAGGGGAGTCATTAGACCTTCGTTATGTGTATCCAGCTTCTCTTGAAAGCCAGTAGTCTGCACTCATGTCACATGTGACCTTGTGGCTTTGGGGAAGCGGTAGTGCATACAAGCTGGTAAAGACCAAAGAGAAGGGAGCTCCACTTATGAATTTATGGAAAAGCCATTATACATGCTGAGTTGAGACTTTACAGAATATCTGATTCGGGGTACCTGTTAGTAACCCTTCACACATGCATAGTAAGGAAGCCCCGTAAATTCATTCTTTCCCCAGGATGATCACTAATCAATTCCTAGCTTATATTTTTGTCATGTAATAGATAAAAGATGTAGAAAAGAAACAGCCAGAAAGGAAGATATTCTGTATTGAGTAATAGGAAAATTAAGGAAAGGAAAAAAATTCAAAAAATTATCTATTTATTTATTTACTTATTTATTACAATTTATTCACTTTATATCCTGGCTGTAACCCCCTTCTTCTCATAAAATTTTTCCAAAGAATTAAATGAGTAGAAAAGAGGATCATTTAAAACAAAAATGTACAGAGTCTATTGCTAGTATTTTGTGACAGTATTAAAGTAATGGCATTTTACCAATGTCCAATGTTTTTATCTAATCATCCCTTCCTGGTCCCCAGTGTGTTTCAACTGAATTCATATCTGTTTTCTTAATCCAGGGCAGCCATCCAGACTGCCTAATCATTGTTCTAGTATTCTTCTAGTAAAATGGCTCTCATTTAAATCACACTCTACTGAGAATGAAGTCAAAACATTTCTTTAGAGGGTAAAAGGAAATAACTTCTTAGCAACATACACTTTGTAACATAGTTTCAATTCTGTTTCATTCTTTTTTCCTCACCCTAATCATTACTCTAATGGCCATTGAGAGGATGATATGCTATCCAACTAATAACTTGGCTAAATCTCTTTTTATACAGCCTATTTTCTACCATGATTAATTTTAGAATCTACCAAAATTCAACAGTCATAAAAATATATACTTTTATTAAAATACTTGTAGAATTATGGTAAATTGCTACTTTATATGTAATTTAATACTTATGTGTATTATAGTTTAAACTACCAGCCTCATGACTGAATATCTTTATTCTAGGAGATACCCCACAAAGATTAGTAGCTAAAAATATGAAAGACAGTAAGCCATTTTTCTTTATCTTTTCGCATGTTGCATTTTCAAATCTTTGTTCACAATTTTGAAAGTGTAATATAGACAACTTGCCTATGATTCTAACCCTATTTTCCTTGAAAATTCCATCCTAGAATGAACAACTTCATTTTCCATATATCCTTTCTGAAATTAGAGTTATTTGCTATAATAAGACTATGATAAAGCATGTAATTAAGAATGGAAGATACGTTGGAAATGTGCATAAGGAAAACTATCTTTTTCCTGATAAATGAAAATTACTGTCCATTCTCCAACCCATAATGAATATAAGAATTATTCTTTGTAAACACTAACTGAAAACCTTTATGTATCTTGAACATCAGGCATAGAGAAAGGTTCATGGTGACAAGAAATAAGTAAAACCAAGGTTAAGTGCAAGACTATACAGTGATAAACAAGTCTTCAACCCATCAATATCTCTGTATTTTTGTATGTATATCAAAATTTCAATACATCTACAATCAATGAAATGTCTTCCAATGATTTTTTTTCCAGAAGAGGTAAAACACAAATAAGACCTAATAAAAGAATCAACCCTGCCAAGTACAATGGGAATTTTTCCTAGACAATAATTATACTAAAAATAGTACTTATTCGAAATAATAAAATTAGTTTTTTAATTTACTACCTAGATATTAGCAAGTAAGAACATAGCTGGCCTACATGTAGACTGATAGATAAAAAAATCTATCTTTTACCTTTGAGTGTCTTAAATACTATGACATTAGAGTTTTAAATATCCTAGAACAAACAACAACTGTAGCTTCATAGAAATTGAAGTTCACAGAAATCATGAAAGTAATATATCCTTTCAGACTTTAAATGTTTCCTTTTGTTTACAAAAGCTAGCAAAACAAGTAAATTGAAAATGAAGAACAGACGTCATAAAGCAGAGGTAACTACTAAAAAATGAAAATTAGAAGAGGAAGATACAGAATAAAAGGAAATGAGCTTTGTGAATTTGAATTGCTTGCTTTTATTTTAATTTAAGCTGTTTTTAGTTTATTTTTAAAATTTTATTCTTCTTTCATATATTACATACTGACTGCAGCCCCCTCTTCTTCTAGTTCCTCTTCAATTTCTATTCAGAAAAGGGCAGGCCTCCAAGGGATATCAAACAAATGTGGCATATCAAGTAGCGGTAATTCTAGGCACATCCCCTCCAATTAGGGCTGGGCAAGGGGACCAGTTGGAGGAAAAGGGTTCCCAAAACGGCAAAAGAGTCAGAGCCAATCACCCACTCTTATTTTTAAAAATTCCACAGGAACATTAAGCTACACAAACATAAAGTATATGCAGAAGACCTAGGCCAGATCCATACAGGCTCCCTCATTGTTGGTTCAGTCTCTTTATGCTCCCTCTTTAAGCCCTTCTTTGTTTATCTGTAGGCGGTGCCCTTAACCCCTGTAACTCCTAAAATCCTCCTTTCCCCTTTTCTACAGAGTTCTTCAAGCTCCACCTAAGGTTTGGTTTGGGGCCTCTTCATATGCCCCCAACAGTTGATGGATGGATGGTCTCTGGTTCTTAGCATTCCTGAAAGTGTCAGGCCTTGTTTCTCCCTTGTGGCATGAGTATTAAGCTGTGCCAGTCATAGTTGGACACTCCCGCAAGTTCTGCATCACCTTTACCCCACCAAGTATATTTTGCAGGCTGGACAGATTGTTGGTCAAAAGTTTTGTGGCTGGGTTGGTGTCCTAGTCCCAAACACTAGAAACCTTACCTGGTTATAGGAGATGACAGTACAAGCAACATATGCCCAATTACTAGGAGTCTTGGCTAGGGGAACCCTCATTCCTGGGAGTTTCCATTTTACTAGGTTTTTTTTTTCCTTTGGGAGTTTGGTTTGTACTAGGTTTCTACTTTGTACCCATAATGTCCCCCTAATTCCTACCATCTCTCCCTGTACACTGTCTTTCCATCCTCCTTCCCACCTGATGTTTCCTGTTCCCACCCCCATCTGCCATCAGTCCACCCATGGTATTTATTCTCTCTTCCCTTCCCAGGGAGATTTATGCACACTTTAGCACACTTTATTGCTTAGCCTCCCTGGTCTGTGAAGTGTGGCATGATTATCCTGTACTATGTGTATCTTTCCTTTTCTGGGTTACCCCACTTAAGGTGTTTTTTTTTCTAGTTCCTTCCATTTTTCTGCAAATTTCATGATTTCCTTTTAATTGCTGAGTAGTATTCCATTGTGTAAATGAACATTTTCTGTATTCATTCTGATGTACATCTAGCCTGTTTCCAGTTTGGGGCTATTATGAATAAACCTACTATGAACAGAGTTGAGCAAATGTCCTTGTGGAAGGATGGGGTTTCCTTTGGAAATATTCTCAGGAGTGGTATAGATCTTGGTCTTCAGATAGATTCCCAATTTTCTAAGAAACTACCATATTGATTTCCAAACTGGTTGTACAAGTTTGTGTTCCCACCAGCAATAGAGGAGTGTTTCCCTTGTTTCACATCTTGCCTGCATAACCTGTCACTTGTGTTATTGAACAAAGCCATTAAAAGAGGTGTACAATGGATCTCAGGTTATCATGACTTGCATTTCCCTGATGACCAAGGATGTTGAACATTAATAAGTGTTACTCAACTATTAAATATACCTCTGTTAAGAAGTCCAGATGTCCCTAATTTGAAGCGTGGATACAGAAATTGTGGTACTTTTACACAATGGAATTCTACTCAGCAATTATAAACGAGGAAATCATGAAATTCGCAGGCAAATGGTGGGACCTGGAAATGATCATCCTGAGTGAGGTATCCCAAAAGCAGAAAGAAACACATGGTATATACTCACTTATATAGACCTATAGGATAGGATGGACATGCTGAAATCTATACACCTAGAGAAGATAAACAAGAAGGAGGAACCAGGGTGGGATGATCAATCCTCGCTTAGATGGACAAATGGGATGGACATTGAATGTAGGAGAAAACAAGCAACAGGACAGGAGCCTACCACAGAGGGCCCCTGAAAGACTCTAACTAGCCATGTATCAAAGCAGATATTAAGACTCACAGCCAAGCCTTCGGCGGAGTGTAGGGTATCATATGAAAGAAGGGGGAGTTAGTAAGACTTGGCAAGGACAAGAGCTCTGCAAAGACCAAATAAATCAAGGCAGAGGGGTCTTTTATGAGACTTTCTCCAACCAAGGACCATGTATGGATATAAACTAGAACCCCTGCTCAGAGGTGGCCCATGGTAGTTCAGTATCCAACTGGGTACCCGAGTAAGGGAAAAAGGGACTATTTCTGTCATGAACTCAATAGCTGACTCTTTGACCCTTCCTCCCCACCCCCGAGGGAGGACCAACCTGGCTAGATCCCAGAAGAGGACATTGCAGCCAGCCCTGAATTGACATGATAAGCTAGGGTCAGATGGAAGGGGAGGAGGTCCTCCCCTATCAGTGGACTTGGAAGGGGGCAGGGAGGAGATGAGGGAGGGATGGTGAAAGTGGGAGGGAATGAGGGAGGGGACTATGGATGGGATACAAATTACATAACCTGTGATTAATATAAAAATTAATAAATTACTTTAAAAAAGTGTTCTACACTAGAGCATAAATCAAATGCTTACAAACAGCTCAGTGGTAAAAACAAAAGGCAGTAGGTTTGTAACTTCCTAATTGCCTTATTCTTATAAAATTAGCATTTCATGTGGAAAATGATGAGATTTTCTGTAGCTGTTTTCACTGCAGAAAAAAAACAAAAACAAAACAAAACTGACATTGATTTAAAGAGTGTTGAAAGACAAAAGTGAGTAACATAAGGAGACAAAAAAAAGAAGTCCCTCTTTATATCTCTACCCCACTTAAACTGGATTACTTTGTTTTGTTTGTATTCACTTTGCATCCATGTTTTAGCCCATTCCCTCCTCTCTTCCTGGTCCTAACTTCCCTCCCTGTTCTCCTTACCCCACTCCCCCTACTCCAGAGAATTTGTGTTTTTATTTTTGATGTCTAGTTTCTTGAGTTCTTTATGTATTTTAGACTTTAACACTTTGTCAAATATGAACTTGGTAAAAATCATTTACCATTTTGTAGGCTACCATTTTAACCTGTTGGCTTGTTTGCATTACAGAAGTTCTTTAAATTTATGAGGTCCCATTTATTAATTGTTGGACTTAATTCCTGTGCTGTTGTTGTTCTGTTAGGGAAGTTGTTTCCTGTGCCAATGAATTAAAGACTATTCCTTATTTTCTCCTCTGTTAGGTCCACTATATCTGGTTTTAAGTGGAGGTCTTTGTTCCACGTGGACTTGAATCATGTGGAGGGTGATATATATGGGTCCATTTGTGTTCTACTATATGCAGACATCTTGTTAGAACAGCAACATGTGCTGAAGTTGCTTTGTTTTTCCCATTGTAGGATTCTAGCTTCTTTACCTAATAATAGGTAGCAATCGATGTGTGGATTTATGTCTGGGCCTTCAATTTGATTCCAATTATCAACATTTCTATTTTTATGGTCATACCATGTGTTTTTTTTATTGCAATAGCTCTGTAGTAGACATTAAAATTGAGAATGGTGATACCTCCAGAAATTATTTTATTGTAAAGGATTTCTTTAAGTATCCTGGGTTTGGAGGAGGGGCATTTTATTGTTTTCTTATGATTTGATTTGTTTTGGTTTTCCATATGAAGTTAAGTATTAGTCTTTTAAGGCCTGTAAGAATAGTATTGGAACTGGACTTGGTGGCACACAGCTATAATCCCAGTATTTGGGGAAGCTGAGGCAGTTGATTTCTTTAAGATCGAGGTCAGCCTGGTCTACAAAGTGAGTCCAGGACAGCCAAGTTTATACAGAGAAACCCTGTCTCAAAAAACTAGAAAAAGAAGGTGAAAGGATGCTTTATTGCCCTGGACCCAGGTTATTTGGCTCTGTTGGTCTTCTTGTGGAGCTACTGTCCACTCAAAGTCCTTATATCTGCCCCTCTTTTCCATAAAGCTCCCTGCCTTTTACCCTGTGTTTGGCGTTGAGTCTCAACATATGTTTCTATCCATTGCTTGGTGGATCCTCTCAGAGGACAGTAATATTAGGCTCCCATCTACAAGCATAGCAGAGTGTTGTTATTAGGGCCAGGGAGTGGCTCTCAATCATGGTGTGACCAGGGATAGGTTGGACATTCCCTCAATCTCTGCTCTATCTTTTTCTCTGCATATTTTAGAGGCAGGGTAAATTTTGGATAGAAGTTTTTGTGCCTGTATTAGTTTTCCCTCCCTCTACTAGGAGTCCTGTCTGGTTAGACAGTGGCCTCTTCAGTCTCCATGTCTCTCTCTACTAGGGGGTCTCAGCTAGAGTCACCCACGTATTGTCCTAAGACTCCAGCTTGTCTCTGAGATGTGTGTCTCTTCTCTCAGCAAACCCTCTGTACTCCCCCACCCTGCTCTCCCTACATCTGGTCTGAACCCTCTTGTCCCTCAACATTCCCTTCCCTAACCTTCTCTTCCAGCACCTCCTCTGTCTATTTTATTTCCGTCTCTCCTTGTTACTTAGTTTGTTTGGGTCTGTGGATTGTAGAGTGGTTATAAGTGGCTAATATCTACTTATAAGTGGTTATAAAACACTTTTGTATTTAGGGGTCTGGTTTATCTCGATCAGGATGATCTCTTCTTCTTCCACCCATTTTTTTTTTTCTGCAAAGTTCATGATTTCCTTGTTTTTAAGAGCTGAGTAGAATTCCATTGTGGAAATACACTACAGTTTCTTTATACATTCTTTGTTTGAGGGATATCTAGGTTGTTTCTAGGTTCAGACTATTATAAATAAAGCTTCTATGAACATAGTTAAGCAAATGTACTTTTTGTATGATAGAGCATCTTTTGGACATATGCTCAGGAATAGTATAGCCAGATCTTGAGGTCCACCTAGCCTCAGTTTTCTAAAAAAACTCCAGATTGATTTCCAAAGTGGATGTAAAAGTTTTCACTCTGACCAGCAATAGAGGAGTGTTTCCCATCCTCCACAACTTTATCAATATGTGTTATTACTTGAGGTTTTGACTTTAGACATTCTGAGGAGTGTAAGATGGAATCTCAGTGTCATTTTGATTTGCATTTCATTGATGACTAATGATGTTGAGCAATTGTTTAAGTTGTTCTCTGCCATTCAAGATTCCTCTGTTAATAATTCTCTATTTAGTTCTGTGTCCATTTTAAATTGGATTACTTTGTTTGTTGGAGTGTAATTTCCTGAATTATTTGTATAGTTTAAATAATAACACTTTTTCATATGTAGAGTTGGTAAAGAGTTTTTCCCAATCTGTAGGCTCCCATTTTGTTCTGTTAACTGTGTCCTTTGCTTTACAGAATGTTTTCAGTTTCATGAGGTCCTATTTATTAATCGTTGATCTTAGAGACTGTGCTGTTGGTGTTCTGTTCAGGAAGTTGTCTCCTGTGCTAATGACTTCAAAGCTAATCCCCACTTTTTCTTTTAACTGATTTAGTGTGTCTGGTTTTATGTTGAAGTCTTTAATCCCCTTGATATTTAGGTTTGTTTGGGATGATAAATATGGATCTATTTGCATTTTATGTATGTAGACATACAGTTAGACAGGCACCATTTCTTGAAAAGTCTATCTTTTTTCCATTGTATGATTTTGGCCTCTTTGTCAAAAATCCAATTTCCATAGGTGTATGGGTTTATTTCTGGGTCTTCTGTTTTATTTTATTGATCTACTATTCTTTCTCTATGCCAGTACCATGCAGTTTTTATTATTATTGCTCAGAAGTATAGCTTGAGATTAGGGATGGAGATACCTCCAGATGATTTGTTGTTGTACAGGTCTCTCATAGCAATTCTGTTTTTTTTTCCATATAAAATTGAGAATTGTTCTTTCATGTTCTGTAAAGAATTGTGTTGGTATTTTGATGGTAATTGCATTGAATCTGTAGATGGTTTTTGGCAACATGGGCATTTTCACTATGTTATTCGTATAGATCTGTGAGCATGGGAGATTTTTTCATATTCTGATATCTTCTTCAGTTTCTTACTTCACAGCCTTGAAATTTTTCTTTCATACAAGTTGTTCACTTGCTTAGTTAGAGTCACAATAAGGAACTTTATATTATTTGTGGTATTGCTGAAGGGTGTAGTATTCTCAATTTCCTCCTCACCCCTTTTATCTTTCATATACAAGAGTGCTATAGATTTTTTTAGTTAATTTTATGTCCAAGGATTTTGCTGAATGTGTTTACCAGCTAAAGGAGTTATCTGGCTGAATTTTTTGGGTCACTCATGGATTTCTGTATATTGAACCACCACTGCATGACTGTGATGAAGCCTACTTGGTCATGGTGGATGATATTTTTACGTGAGCTTGGATTCAGTTTGTGAGTATTTTATTGAGTATTTTTGCATCGGTGTTCATAAGAGAGATAGGTCTGAAATTCTCTTATTTGTTGGGTGTTTGTGTGGTTTATCTATTAAGAATCTGTCTTTATGTACCCTTTTTCTTTTCTAATTTTGTTGATTTGGATAGTTTCTCTCTGCCTTTTCATTAGTGTGGCTAAGGGATTATCTGACTTGTTGATTTTTTCCATGAACCAGCTCTTGGTCTCATTGATTCTTTGTATTGTTATCTTCATTTCTAATTCATTTATTTCAGCTCTGAATTTGATTATTTCCTCTTGGATGTGTCTGATTCTTTTTTAACCCCTAGGGCTTTCAAGTGTGCCATTAAGTTGCTTGTATGAGATGTCTTAAACTTCTTTCTGAAGGCACTTAGTGCTGTGAACTTTTCTCTTAGCACTACTTTTATTGTGACCCTTAAGTTTGCGTAAATTGTGCCATCATGTTCATTTAATTTTAGGAATTCTCTAATTTCTTTTGACTATGATGTGAAATGAGGAGTTTCTTTTCTGGTCTAGTCTATTTGGTGTTCTATAGCCCTCTTGTATTTTAATGGACATCTCTTTATTTAGGTTTGGAAATTTTTTTCTATGATTTTCTTCAAAATATTTTCTGGACCTTGGAGCCTGGAATCTTCTTTTTCATCTATTGCTATTATTCTTAGATTTACCCATTTCATGGTGTCCTTGATTTTCTGAATGTTCTATGTTTAGAACTTTTCCGATTTTACTTTTTCCTTGAGAGACCTAACAATTTCTACAATTGTATCTTTAGCTTCAGCTCCTGAGATTCTCTTTTCCATGTCTTGTATTATATTGGTGATGCTTACCTCTGCATTTCTTGATCTTTTCTCTAATCTCTCCAGCTCCAGGGTTTTCTATATTTGTGTATTCTTTACTGATTCTAATTCTGTTTTCATGTCTTGCACTATTTCCTTTACCTGTTTGAATGTGGATTCCTGTCTTCCCATGATGGTCTCTTATTTTTTTTTTTGTTTCCTCTCTACATGACACTATGTGTGCCTCTACTTGTGTCTCTATTTATTTGGCTGTATTTGCCTGTATTAATCTGAGAGCTTTGTTTGTTTCCTCTTTATGTGCCTCTAATAACTGGATAATCATAGCTTTAGAATCATTTTTCCTGTGTTTCCTATAAATAAAAATATCCAGTGATTATTGGTATTGCTGGTGAAGCCATGTTGTCTTTATGTTTTTGGATGTGTTTTTACCCCAACCTCTAGCCATCAGTTTATCCTTAACTTTTACTGTTTGTTCCTGGAGTCTGTACTTCAGACTGGGTTGTCTGTCTCTGGAGTCTGGAGTATTCTCCAGAAGATGAGAGAGGTCCACTTTTTTGAGAGTGGATGATCGTGTTTCAGCTGTAGCTAAGGGAGAAAGATTGCAGGCGCATGTCTGTAAGCATGGGAGTGTGCATGGAAGTGTGCCTTGGATGACAGGGTGTTAAAGTTTGTAGATGCCTGGAAGGGTGGAGCGTAAGTGCAAGTAAGAGTGATGGCTTGATTCCTGGGTGCAATGCACATGTGCAGGTGCTCTGAATGCCTCAGTGTCTCACAGGCCTGTCTACTGCTCTCCAGGTATTAAGATCTGTCTAGGTTGCACCATCTTGGTTCCAGGAATTGTTTGCCTGGACTCCAGTGGAAGACCCACAGAAAGGGGGCTTCAATGTTGAGAACCTTGACCCAGTCATCCCTATGTTTCCATGAGTGGGTGTGGGGAGGGGAGGGATCAAATGTCTGGCTGCTAGAGTAGAGGGACCCTGGATCTGGGGCTCTTTATGCACTCACGTGAAGGTGCATCCTCTCAAAGGCCTAATCGGAAGCACAAGGGTTCCCCCTGTTCTCTACTCTCATATTTGGGCCTACAGGGCCAAATGAAAATGTAGGAGATTAGTCAGCTCAGCAGTGTCCTCTCTTTTGCAGCTAGTCAGGGAGACCCATACTTGGAACTGCAACCTCTTCAGTCTCATTCACCCCACCTAGCATGGAGGATTCTGCTTAGGGCAACCACTGATTCATCCCCTGAGCAAGGAGGCCCATGTTTGGGGCAGTGGTCACTACCTTCAGCCTCCCCTGAGCAGGGAGGCCTGTGTTCAGAGCAAGGTGAAGTACAGTGGGTCAAACATTCACCACTCTCATACCCAGGAGACATCTGCAGGTGAGATGGATCTAAATTGTTCCTGTTCAAGGGTTTTCCCTTCTCTCCCAGGAAACCCCAATGTCGATGTCCTGTCTTCAGCCACCCCTCCACTCACCAATTTCTGAGTTTCAGATCTTCTTCCCCTAGGATATGGTGCATGCTGGTCACTGCCATCTTGGACTCTCATAACAATAGATTCTTAAAGAATCTATAAGAACAATCTATAATTAGTATATATTTTGATTTTCTATTTTTATGTGATAACTTTGGATATATCTTTACATATTTACTAGGTACTGTCACTCAACTTTCGGCAGGGTCCTGCTTTTTGGTGGAGTCCTGGTTTTTGGTGGGGGCCTGGAACTGGCTTCTGGAAGAAGAACAGGGTTCCATTTTTCTCAGGGACAACTAGAGGCCTATAGGGTGATGCAAGGTGCTAGGTTGGGGTGTGGAAAAGATTTCTCAGAGAATTAAAAGTTTAGCTCTTATAGAATAAGATCACCTTGGCAGTAGAAGCTTGGGCATTCCAAAGCCCTTGACAATACCAAAGTGTTACAGCTCTTGGTTAAAGTGTTGTGCTGAGCATGGCAGGGCAGTGAGCAGAAGTCCATGCCTGGTCGGCTTGTAGCCCAGGCATAGTCTTGGTGAGACCCAGGCCCAACAGGGTGGAGGACAGACCCAGTGAGATGAGTCCTGGTGAGGGATAAATAACAAATCTCAAATTACCATTGTGGAAAGCTGACAGTATCACTGGCATTCAAACCCCAACACGTTTATTTGAAATCAGGGATTTATAAAACTTTGGGCAGTGGGAAGCATTTAGAGAGTGACCATGTGTGATTTGAAGGGGTCAGGGGATCAGGTATACCTGATTTACATGTAGTGGCACAGTACCTCATTTTTCATGCAATGGCACATTCCTTTTATGAGAAGGAGAATACAGTACTTAATTATAATAAATACAATTGAAGGTCAGTGCTTAAGACTAAGATCCTTACCAGTTTGTGGTATTTCTAGGCATAGATTGCTAGCTGAACTGGTTTCCTTATCAGGAAATGGTCTGGTCTGTAATATTCCTTGAGGGCTATGTGACACTCCTTACAAGACTTGGGGTCATCCAGATCATGGGAGACTTTTAGCACCGCACTAAGTAAAGGGAGTCCATCATCATAAACTAAGCACAAATAAATCACTATCTGGAGACTTCAGACTTCAACCTTATCTAGCAGAGACCCACAGGTACTAGAGAAGAGAACAGGGTGTCATTCTTTATAACCCCATATCAATTGTTATCCAGTACTAGAAAAATAACTTAAGTTTCCTGACGCTTGAAAATAAAGTATTATTGTTGGTGTTTTACTAGGCTGTCACAAGTAGAAGTGGTTGATGAAAGCAATGGAATTTCTATAGTTCTGACTGAGGGAGCAAGGATAACTCCATTTCAGACTCCATTTTGAGCAGCTCTGCCCTCTGGGTGACCCACCTTCTCCACCCCAGTTCCAGGAAAACCACAGGAGGAATTTAGCTGGAGGGCCCTGCACCTGTGGCCAAACAATAAAATAAAAGCACACCCCAGTTCTGAGCTTGCCCAGGTCAAAATGTTCCTTTTTGATAGCCTGTTTCCCACTGAGGTTAGGCCAGCTGGCACCAACCAATCAGCTCAAAGGTCAATCTATACACTACCCTCTTTCCTAATCACATAACACCAAGCCTTGTAATTCCCATCTTACAGTTTTTCCCTTTAAAGCCTCTGGCCTCCTGAGGCTCGGGACACTCTTTCTGAACTGCTGTGTCAGGGACAATTGAAAGCCCAAACTTAAGCTTCAATAAAGACCCTTGTATATTTGCATTGGACTCACGTTCTTTATGGTCTATTGCGAGTCTTGTGATCTGGGCATAGCATGACTTCTCCATC
The DNA here is from genome assembly GCA_028658305.1 of Pachyuromys duprasi. Classification (NCBI taxonomy): domain Eukaryota; kingdom Metazoa; phylum Chordata; class Mammalia; order Rodentia; family Muridae; genus Pachyuromys; species Pachyuromys duprasi. Next base: position 72,474,633 of record CM053742.1, read on the forward strand.
TTACAAAGTTTTATAGACAGGAACTTCTGTATACTTCAAAGCAATTCTATTGGGAACTTACTCATTATATCTGCCCCTACGTCAAAGGTGGAATTCAAGATGGAAACTATTTTACTTGAGGTTACTATTGTTGCAATGTGTAAATGATATATATATATATATATATTTTTTTTTTTTTAAATTTCTTCACATGAGGGGATAAGATGAGGGCCATATCTAAGCTTTACTTATACATGACTTGGACTAAGCACACAGTGCTTCTATCTAAATATCCCTAGGCTTAGTCATGGAAGCTTCTAATCTTCTGAAAGTTTGTAATCTTCTGCAAGCCCAAACCTTGAAGACTTCAATTTCTAGCCTCATTGCATCTGAGACTTTCTACTGGCTAAGCTCACCCTTTCTAGTTCTTTCTGAATTCTGGCTGGAGGGTTCAACTCTTTTGTTCTGGATCAAAACTCCTCTCCAAACTGACTGATTCGAATTAGCTTCACTTGGCTTCTGACAGAATTGCTCTGCTTGGAAAAACTGCCCCTGAACTCCACAAACTCAGCTGCAGAAATACAACTGCACTCAACTGAACTGCACCAAACTGCACTGAACAGTACTGTACTCCTGAACTATCATTATGAATTCTCTTGCACTCTTTCTCACTCTGTGTTGCTGCTCTTATGTAACTTCACTTTCCTTTCTGTTCTTGTGAGAATTGGGTGTATTTCTCTCTGACTCCTTCTTTCAAATCTTTCTGTATTCGTCACTTTGTCCTTTCATTAGATGGAATTGTTTAGGATTAAAGAAGTGTACTAAATTCCAGCTGGCGTGATTAAAGGTATGTCATGTATATATTACAGCCAGAGGAATTAAAAGTATGTACTAAGGTTGTGTCTGCATTTCAGCAAGATCACACAGACTTGGTCATTGGATGTGATCATATAATTTGTGTCAAGTTGACATAAAACTAGCCATCACAGAAATTGTCAACTAGAATCTGACATCCAAAATTATCTATTGTTTCATAATTCTCTAAAGAACCTATTTGTAGGTTATTTCAAAGTACTCATTACAGTAACTGGTAAGGTTTCTCAAGAATATATCATAGTGACATATTTTTCCATGTTTCTGAGTTTTCCTTCTTGACAAATCCAAGGCAGAGATCTCCCTAAACTGTGCGATCCAGTTAACCACACACACACACACACACACACACACACACACACACACACACACAAGAAAAAAAATAGAGAAAGAATTTCCTCTGATCCAGTCTTCAGTTTTACATACATGCATACTTAAGTGAGATTTCCTGGTATATGTACATCTGCCTAAAGATTCAAAAACTGTTATAACTGGGTCAAGGTATCAGGCTCACTACTATTATTTGCAATGCCTCTTGGTCCTTCAGAAAATTTTCATCTAAGGAATCACATTACTGTACTGGAATTATTAAGCACTCTCTCATCTAGCCAACATGGCTTAAAAGAATCTTAGAACTCTGGAGAAGCAGTTAACACAATTCTTATTTACTGTTACTTGTAGTATCTATATTATTCAAACCATCTATAACCTTGAGAAAAAAATTGCTTTTCCTTTTTACACTCTTTCCCTTTCTTCTTTCTTCTTTGTTCTTTTCTTTTTGGCTATGTATTTGGCTTTTACTTCTTTTTTTTCTTGTTGTCTTCTATTTAATTCACAGATTTTATATTTTAACCTCGTTTATTTTCACCTCATTTTCCACATTTTTAACCTTACCTTTGCTTTTTTATATGTATTTTTCATTCTTTTAAGTAGACTCTATGCCAATTTCTCTTACTCATTTTCCAATTCTTATATATTTTTCTTATTTATGAAAATTTTTCTTTTTTACTCTATATCAATTATCTTCCTTCTTATGCTTTTTATTTTCTATTTAGTTCTGCTTTGCTTTCAATTATTTCATTATTACTTTTGGTGTATTTTATATTATTTTTGTTCCTTGTTACTATGGTTATATGTTATATGTTCTTGTGATAGTTTTTATTATTCAACATGATTTTCATGTAGCTGGAATGTTTATACATGGAGAGATTGTTATTGTTATTTGACATGTTCTTCCTCAGTGATGTCCAGTATTAAATTATGAACACTTCTGGTAGGTGTTTTGTCACTGAACCTACTACCAGTTTACAGTGATTATTAATATTTAGTAATGATTCATATAATCATTAATGTGGCAGTTACTCTTTAGCCAGCTATTTACCCAAATAACCACACAGAGAGACCATGATTTATTTAATTAGCCTTGAGCACAATACTAAGCAATTATTACTCAATTCTTAAACTCTAAGGTAACTTCCCCATCATACTTGCATTTTAATTGTCCAGTTAACTTCTCTTGATTGTTCTTGGGCATCTCCTCATGCCCCAATTTCTACTTCCTCTCTCTTTTTCCACCCCTTATTGGACCTAGATGTCCCAGTGTATTCTCTATATCGCTCAGCATTGGCTGTTTGACATTTTATTAGCAGAACTGAAAACAAATGGTGGGCGTGTTTACACAAACTTGAGACAGAAAAAGCTTATAATAAGCACCACAAGTGCAATGTCCAGATTTAAACCAGATAGGGTAGATAATTAAGAATTTCAATAAAAAAACATAAACTTTTCACAGTGCACAATAAGATTATACCAACACACTGACCCAATTGAGAGAAATTGTACTTTGCTCCAGCCAGTAACCTGCATAAACTCAAAACATAGAAGATACTTCATCTTATAAAACAAAGAATACAAAAGTCTCTCATCAGCAATCTGGCTCCAAGCAGGCATGAGGATGAGATCTGCGATCTTTTTAATGATATTCATATTTAAAATAACAAGAAAGAAAAGAAATACAAATTCTTTAGATCAGTGATTCTCAACTTTCCTAATGATATAACCCTTTAATATAGTTATTCAGCTTGTGGTGACCCCTAACCACAAATCTATTTTGTTGCTACTTCATAACTGTAATTTTGAAACTGTTATGAAGTATAATCTAAATATTTGGTTTGCAGGTTATCCAATATGTAACCCTCAAGGCAGTCATTACCCACAGATTAAAAAACACTGCTTTAGAAACTACCCTTATGAAAATTCTTAGAAAAGCTCCACTCTATATACTCTCATACTACATAATGCAGACAAAACTGAAGAGAGAAATAATCCAATGGTTGTGTTTCATATTTTCTGCTATTTTCAACTCATATAGCTTAATTTTCACGAGAATCTTATAATACCTACTGAGAAAGTAAGTTATTTAAGTTTTGATACAATAGGAGGCATTTCATAGCCCACTAATTACAACTAAAGAACCCACATGGAAACTATAAAACTAAATTATCTTACAGTTAAATTTACCACTATAAAGCAGATCAGAATCCTTCTAGGGAAATGTTCTGTAAGAAAGCCAACAAATAAAAACTAACATAATTTCTTTCTAACAAATGGACCAATATAAATGTAGAAATACAAGAATTGTAGTAAGAAAAATAAAAATTAAGTGTATGCTATGAAAAGAAAGCCTTTGGTATTCAATTCTTTACTCTTTATATAAACTTTTTGTAAAAGACTACTCTGTCACACTTCAGAGTGAATTGAACAATCATATAATCTTTGCAGTTAATATCTTACTATCTAACAAGATTTAGGAAATTACTGCATAAATAGTTTAATTTTAATGCATGCACAAAATTGTAGAGAAATTTTAATTCAGAACATGGCTGTTCTGGCAAGAGATCACATCCAAAAACTCTCTAGGTCTTTGTGTTATGACTGGTAAGAGATCATATCCTCAGATCCTTTATGTCTGTGTGATCCAACTGGAATATAAACAGGCCTTTAATCCTGGAGACAAAGGTAAGTAGATTTGAGTTCAAGGACAGCCTGGTATAGAGTAAGTTTCAGGTAAAGAAAAGCTTGGATGCAGGTGTGGTGGCACATGCCTTTTACCACAAACAATGAAGGTAAAATTTGTTTGCAGAAGGAAACACCATATTTGAATGTGATGTCTAATTCAGTGGCAGAACAGGTGACAAACCGGGGAAACAGTTGACAGGAGGAGAGAGTAAATGGAAGCTGCTTAAGGGGTAATACAGAAATGAAAAGAGGAATTTCACAAAGACAGTAATAGAGAGATGGGTTGCAGAGGAAGAACTCATGTGAAGATAAATTGAGCAGGAGAATGAGAATGAGCCAGGAGGTTAGAGCAGATTGCTTGAGTTAGTACATTACAAGAGAAAAGGCATATTAAATGAGTTAGATGGGAGAGAAGATTGAGACACAACATCTAAGTTGAACCAGCCAGCCCCAAACTCAGTAAGAAAAAGAAAGGGTGAGCTTATTGAGTAGTAAGTCTCAGAGGCTGAAACATTCTAGGCCTAATAGATAGGGAGGCTAGAAGCTTCCAGGACTAGGCCTAGGTCAGCAGGAGGCAGTAAGCCTCCTAGATAACAATTGAAGCAGATGAATAAAAGTTGTTTTGGCAATAATGAGTTCTTGATCACATCAAAGGAGAAGCCTGATTAAATTATAAATTTATTTCTGAGATGTTGTTATTGATCAAAGCAATTATTCCTAGAAATATTCTCCTGATTCTCAGTATTACAAATATTTTTAATGTTAAAAATTAGAGCTTTGAAATAGGGGTAGAAGTTTTAGAAAAGTTAAAAAAACAATAAGAACATGAGAGATGGCAAAGTTAACAGGTATATGATGTTGGAAAAATGGCTCAAGATGTTTTTATTTGTTTGGCTTGGTTTTTGGGATACTCGGAAAGAAATATGGAGAATCACCTACACTAAGCAAATGCTCAACCTCTGTTCTACATCCACAACCTTGTTTTGGGTTTCCAAAAACAAAAATTCTAGTGATAATGGTAATAAATCTTGATATCATAACTGTCTGAAAAACCCACATAATAGATAATCAAATGATTTGTGAATGCATGTGAAGAATTGATCCTTACAGAAAGATTATCATTTGATATCAGCAAGTTCATCAGGTTAAACTTAGACTTTTCTTTTATAATATAAATACTACAATGACCAAATTAAACTAATGGTAGATGTGGAAACAAACTTGAAGAACTTACTTTTGTGAAAGCCTTTTTAAAAACTCTATTGTTTCAAAAAATACATTGTTTATATCATTTATCAACAAATTATAAAATTGATTTTATTGCTCATATTTTAGTGACAAATAATTAGAGGTTTGGTGGACTTTAATATGATACATAGGTAATAAGATTCAAATTGAACTCAATGCCAAGTGAGCAGCCCTCAAAATATATACATATGAGTAATATTAAATGGGGTCAGTCAGTTATGTTTTATATTTATTTATAAATAACAATAATAATTAAAGAAAAATACATGATACAAAGAGAATAAAGTGTAATTAAAAATTTAAAAAGAAAATACATGAATTTGAGAGAGTGTTGGTGTATTGAGGTTCTTCCATTTCCCGGGTTTTGTAGGATTAACAGTAAAAATATCCATCCTACCAAAAGCAATCTACAGACTCAATCCAATCCACATTAAAATTGCAACACAATTCTTTTTTTTTTTTCAAGACAGGGTTTCTTTATGTAACCTTGGCTTTCAAGGACTCTGTAGACCAAAGTAGCTTCAAACACACAAAGATCCTCCTGCCTTTGCCTCCCCTAGTGTTGGGATTACAAATATTCACCACCACACCTGGCTTTCAACACAGTTCTTTACAGACCTTGAAAGGACTATTCTCAACTCCATATGGAAAAAACAAACAACAACAAAAATGTAACAAAAGTTCGCCAAAATAATCTTGAACAATAAGAGAACTACTGAAGATATTGCCATCACTAATTTTAGGTTTTAGCACAAAGATATAATAACCAAAAAACAACATGATTTTTGACAAAGAAGCCAAAACCATACAATGGAAAAAAGACAGCATCTTAAACAAATGGTGCTGGTCTAACTGGATGTCTACATGTAGAAAAATGCAAATAATATCCATATTTATAACCCTGCATAAAATAAAGTTCAAGTGGATCAAAGACTTCAATATAAAACCAGACACACTAAGTCTGTTAGAAGAAAAAGTGGGGAAAAGCATTGAACTCTTTGGCACAGGAGACAACTTCCTGAACAGAGTATCAACATCACAGGGTCTAAGAAAAACAATCAATAAATGGGACCTCATGAAACTGAGAAACTTCTATAAAGCAAAGACACTGTCATCAGAACAAAACGACAGCCTACAGAGTCTAAAAGGATTTTCACCAACCTCATATCCTACAAAGGGCTAATATACAGAATATAAACTATCTCAAGAAGTTAAAAAGCAACAAATCAATTAAACCAATTAAAAATGCGGTACAGATCTAAACAGAGAATTCTTAATAGAGGAATATCGAATGTCAGAGGAACAACTAAGAAATTCTGAGTGTCCTTAGTCATTCCAGAAAGGCAAATCAAAATGACCTTGAGATTTCACCTCACAACCATCAGAATGGATAAGATCAAAAACTCAAGGGATGATCCATTCTGGAGAGGATGTGGAAAAAGGAGAACCCTCCTCCATTGATGGTGGAAATGTATGCTTGTACAACTACTTTGGAAATCAATCTGGCACTTTCTCAGAAAATCAGGAATAGTGCTACATCAAGATCACTATTGCCTTAAACCCAAATGATGCCCCACAATTCAGTAAGGACATTTGCTAAACCATCGTAGCAGCTCTATTCATAATAGTCAAAATCTGGAAACAAGTTAGATGTCCATCAACAGAGACATGGATATCAATCACAGGTTAGGATTTTGCATCCCATGCGTAGCCTCCTCCCTCATTCCCTGCCACCCTCCTCAACGCTCCCTCTTCTCCTACCCGCCCCCTCCAAGTCCATCAACAGGGGAGGACCTCTTCCCCTTCCATCCAACCCCAGCTCATCTTGTCTCCTCAGGGCTGGCTGCAATGTCCTCCCCTGGGATCTAGCCAGGCTGTTACTCCCTGTCATGTATGGGGGAGGGTCAAAGAGTCAGCCATCAAGTTCAAGACTGAAACAGTCCCTGTTTCCCTTACTAGGGTCCTCAGTTCGACACTGAGCTATCATGGGCCACATCTGAGCGGGGGTTCTAGGCCATATCCATATATGGTCCTTGGTTGGAGAAACTGTCTCATATAAGACCCCTGTGGCCTGCTCAGTTTGGTCTTTGTGGAGCTCTTGTTCTCCCCAAATCTTACTAACTTCACTTATTTTTATTATTACTTCCCGCCCTCTGCCAAGGGCTTGATTGTGAGTCTTAATATCTGCTTTGATACATTGCTATACTGATTCTTTCAGAGGTCCTCTTTGGTATGTTCCTGTCCTGTTGCTTGTTTTCTCCTCTATTCAATGTCCATCCTATTTGTTCGGATAGGAAGGTCATGCTGAAATATACACACCTAGGGAAGATATACAAGAAGGAGGACCCAGGTTGGTATGATCAATGCTAGTTTAGATGAACAAATAGGATGTACAACCAATTTGTAAACCAGTTTGTCATTTCTCTCAGAAAAATTGTGCATAGTTCTAACTCAAAACTCAGCTATACAACACCTAGTCATATACCCAAAAATGCTCCACACACACCACAAGGACACTTGCTCATCTATGCTCATAGTAGCTATATTCATAATAGCCAGAAACCAGAAACAACCTGGATTTCCCTCAACTGAAGAATATACAATGAATATGTGGTAATTTACACAATGAAGTATTAATTAGCTATTAAAAACAATAAAATCACAAGATATGCAGGGATACAGACAGAACTAGAACAGATCATAATGAGTGACATAATCCTGACACAAGAAGACAACATGGTATCTACTCACTTACAAGTGGATATTAGCCATCGAGTACAGGATATCTATACTACCATCCAGCGATCCAAAGAAGCTAAGTAAAAAGGACAGTCCAAGTGAGGATGCTTGAATATTACTGAGAAATGGAAATAAAATTGACATCAGGGTGGATGAAGGGAGTAAACTGGGTGGGAGAGGGTATGGGGAAGGGTATGGGAGGGATCAAGTGTTGGTAGGACAGAGGGAGAGAATACTGTGAAAAAGATCTAGAATCTCTGGGGGCAGGACATCTCTGTGATGAGTGAGAAACCTAGGACAGTGGTTAAGTGTTGCTGACAATCTTGAATGAATTGTCATATTTCTCTTGATTAACACACATCAGAAATGGGGGTGTATTTGCATATAGGGCAGAGATGATGACCTTTATGGACCTACCCTTCAAGTGGGCCCTGATTTTCATCATTATGATGAAAACACCCGTAGACTCCACAACATACTCAGTACCAGCATCACCCCACCTGATGTTGGCAGGATTTGGCTACTGGAAGATGGAGATAGCTATTCTGCGATCCAGAAGGCCAGAAGAAGCCACCAGATCTCATTAGATATAGTTATGAGCCAACAGTGGTTGCTGGGAATTGAACTCTTGACATTTGGAAGAACAGTCAGTGCTATTAACCTCTGAGCCATCTCTCTAGCCCCCTCTGGGGCATCTCTCCAACCCGCAAGGGGATGGCTATTCTGTTGATGACAAGTTTTCCAATCTTAGTCTTCACTGTGCAGTGAAACTTGCTGTGGATAGAGTCTAACTTGAACATGTAGACCATGTCAGCAAGATCAATGAAGTGGTCATTGATGGAAACAATATCTACCTTGCCAGAGTTGAAGGCAGCAATGATAAGCAGGTACCTGATATGGCCAATTTCATTCACTCCAATTATAATGTATCAGAGACTAAGCTAGTACTAAACTCTCAAAAATATGTAACTATCTCTAGGGAGGAGCAGAGAGTCTTTTCTTCTATTCTTCTTCTTCTTCTTCTTCTTCTTCTTCTTCTTATTATTATTATTATTATTATTATTATTATTTTGCATTTCAGAAGTGTTTCATTCTCATTTAATCTAGGGCCTTTCACATGCTGTTCAAAACTCCATGGAATATTCTTCTCCTTTAGTAATTTGTGTTTATTTTTTGTATTTTCACTTCATTTCCTTTTGTTACATGCTTTCTTAACAAAGCAACATTATGTTTTAATAGTATATATCATTTTAAATTCACTTTTTTATATCATCCATCATTTTTCAGTATAGCAACCAAATTATAAATTTTTGTTGGTCAATGAATGTTCATTTCTCCTATGTACTTATTTATAATTTTATATTTGACCATCAGTTCAAATGTCACCACTCTCAGCCTCCCCAGATTGTCAAAGCAAAGATATTTAGTATTCATATCAGCCTCCTGTACTGTACTTCTTATTATTTCATTTCTTTATTTAATTTTTGTATTTATCATTCAAGTATATTAAAAATATGTATATACCTGGGTATTTAGTATAATTATCATGTAATAATATGAATACTACAAGAAAATGAACATATTCCTTTTGATTAAATAGCAATGTAATATCACTTCCTGAAACACTGATTTAAAATTGTTGATTGTTAAAAGCATTTCTCATATTATTGACCCAACATGACATATTTAGCTTAATATGTAAGCAAAAATACATTTGGACCCAAAAGACCTTTGGCCTAGAATGTACATGTCTTGAAAATTTGATCGTATTTTTTTGAAAACAAAGATCACCTATTCCCTAAAAACTTGCAAACTAAGAAACTGGCAAAAGAGTGTGTTCTCAGAACACAGTCCAAGAATGGATTCTTGTGAATCCATTGAATCAAATTGTAAGGAGAATTCTCTGTGTTTTGAGAAAACTCCAAGAAACTAAGACAAGAGTTTTGTGACTTAAGTTTCTTCAAAAACATGGAATTGTCCTTGAATTAGGTTTTCATGTCCTTCTCAGGTATTGAGGATAGAAATGAGTTTACTTCAGATTATTCGTTACAACTGGATATTATTATTTGTTTGTATACCTCTATGGAAAAGCATGTTTTTGCCACATGTGGCTTGTCCTTGTGATATGTCTTAACCCTTAGAGTATAAATTGTCTAATGCTATGGTAAAGTTGGCTATTGCATGAGACTTTAGTCTGTCTCATTAATCAACTCCAGTCTCCCAGGCCCCACCACCTACAGGAGAAAACAGTATATATCAGAAAAACAGAGACATTTTAGTTGGTTTTTTTGTTTCTGTTTTTGGTTTTTGTTTCACTGGTATTTTTATGACACAGGGTCTTACACATGCTGGATAAGTGCTCAATCTCAAAATTAACAGCCCCAAATTCCAGTTTTTAAATTAAGAATTTACGTAAATAGAGAGTAAACTGATTTATTATGCCATTTTCATGTATATATTAATATGCTTTGTTCTGGATACAAAATTAACTAAAAAAAAATCAGAAGCCCTCCATTATACCAAAGACAAAAGGGCCGAGAAAGAAATTAGGAAAAGAGCACCCTTCACAGTACCAACTAATAACATACAGTACCTTGGTATAACTCTAACCAAGCAAGTGAAAGACCTATTTAAAAATAAACTTCAAGTCTCTTTGCTCCACAGTCTTACTCTTTCCATTCTGTTTCCCCACCTCCTTCCAAGTACTCCTCATTCAACTTTTGTCACATATCTTCTACTATTTTCTCATTTGTCCTGTTAACATCTCTTATTCACATCTCATAGTATCCTTTCTAGTTCTCTCCCTTTCTCTCTCTTTCCCTCCTTTCACACACATGCACAAACACACACACAATCATGCACACATATAAGGATGAACATAAACACATAATAAATACTAGAATTTGAATAAAATAAAGCATTCAGTATTCTTTGTTATTATCCTATTTTTTTTCTCTCAACATAATGATTTTCAGTTCCATCTATTTTTGTAAAAAATGTCTTGATCTCTCTTTCCTTTACAGCTAAATTAAATTCAGTGTTTAAAATAAGAGACAGAATTAAAATTTTAACTGTCCATAGGGTTTTAAAATTTTTCCTGTCTGACTCCAAAATTAATAACAGAATTTAAGAAAGTGAATTGCTGTATATGGTGGTCAAAATAAAAATAAGTAATTTCTCTGAATTTTTATTCTTTAAAGTATCATAAATAAACACAGTACAATGGTTTCCACAATTCTTAGGAAAAAGTAATCTCTTTGTTACACATTTTCTACTTTCATTATATATCCAAAGTGCTCATTTCAAAGTAATCAAGTAAAGGTTTATCTATAATGTCATATAATTTTGGTTTTTAAGAGAAAAAAAGTAGTCTTATAAAGTGTGAGAGGGAGACTTCAACACTCCACTCTCACCAAGGGACAGGAAGCAAAACAAAGAAACAACAGCATTCAGGAGACCCTAAATCAAATGGACCTAGTAGATGTCTACAGAACTTTTCACCCCAGATCAAAAGAGTATACCTTCTTTTCAGCACCTCACGGAACCTTCTCCAAAATAGACCATATAGGTGGTCACAAAGCAAGCCTCAGCAGATACAGGAGGATAGAAATAATCCCTTGTATCCTATCTGACCATCACGGTCTAAACCTGGACCGCAACAACAACAGAAACAGCAAAAGGCCTACACATACATGGAAACTGAACAAGGACATCTTGGTTAGGGAAGAAATAAAGAAAGAAATTAATGACTGCCTAGAAGTCAATGGAAATGAAAGCACAACATACCCAAACCTATGGGACACAATGAAGGCAGTGCTAAGAGGAAAGTTCATAGATAGCACTAAGTGCCTTCAAGAAGAATTTTGAAACATCTCATACAAGCATCTTAATGGCCCAACTGAAAGCCTTAGGGAAAAAAAAGAGGCAGATACACCCAAGAGGAGCAGATGACTGGAAAAAATCAAACTCAAGGCTGAAATTAATCAATTAGAAAAAAATAAAACAATTCAAAGAATCAATGAAACCAAGAGCTGGCTCTTTGAGAAAATCAACAA
>CM053742.1:72487044-72497847 GCA_028658305.1 Pachyuromys duprasi
TGCTGGTCCAACTGGAAATCTGTATGCAGAAAAATGAAAATAGATCCATATTTATCACCATGCACAAAGCTAAAGTCCAAGTGGATCAAAAACCTCAACAGAAAACCAGACACTAAACCGGTTAGAAGAAAAAGTGGGGAAGAGCCTAGAACTCATTTGGACAGGAGACTACTTCCTGAATAAGACACCAACAGCACAGGCTCTAAGATTAACAATCAATAAATGGGACCTCATGAAGCTGAAAAGCTTCTGTAAAGCAAAAGACACTGTCATCAAAACAAACCGACAGCCTACAGACTGGGAAAGGATCATTACCAATCCTACTTCTGACAGAGGGCTAATATCCAGTATGTATAAAGAACTCAAGAAGTTAAAAAGCAACAAATCAAGTAATCCAATTTAAAAAAATGGGGTATGGAGCTAAAGCGAGAACTCACTGTAGAGGATTATAGAATTGCAGAAAAATACTTAAAGAAATTCTTAATGTCCTTAGCCATCAGGGAGATGCAAATCAAAACGAATCTGAGATTTCACCTTACACCCACCAGAATGGCTAAGATCAAAAACTCAAGTGACAACACATGCTGGAGAGGTTGTGAAGAAAGAGGAACCCTGTTCCGTTGCTGGTGGGAAAGCAAACTTGTATGACCACTTTGGAAATCATTTTGGCACCTTCTTAGACAATTAAGAATAGTGATTCCTCAAGACCCAGCTATACCACTCTTAGGCATATATCCAAAAATGCTCAAGTACACAACAAGGACATTTGCTCAACTATGTTTGTAGCTGATTTATTTGTAATAGTCAGAATTTGGAAACAACCCAGATGTCACTCATTTGAGGAATGGATACAGAAATTGTGGTACTTTTACACAATTGAATACTACTCAGCAATTAAAAAGGAAGAAATCATGGAATTTGCAGGCAAATGGTGGGACCTGGAAACAATCATCCTGAGTGAGTTATCCCAAAATCAGAAAGAAACATATGGTATATACTCACTTATCTAGACCTATAGGATAGGAAGGTCATGCTGAAATCTATACACCTAGGGAAGATAAACAAGAAGAATGACCCAGGTTGGGATGATCAATGCTCGCCTAGATGGACAAATGGGATGGACATTGAATGTAGGAGAAAACAAGCAACAGGACAGGAGCCTACCAAAGAGGGCCTCTGAAAGAATCTTTATAGCAATGTATCAAAGCAGATATTAAGACTCACAACCAAGCCTTTGGGAGAGGGCAGGGAATAATATTGAAACTAGGGGGAGTTAGTAAGACTTGGGGAGAACAAGAGCTCCACAAAGACCAAATAGATCAGGGCACAGGGGTCTTTTATGAGACGGTTTCTCCAACCAAGGACCATGTATGTATATAACCTAGAACCCCTACTCAGATGTGGCCCATGGTAGCTCAGTATCCAACTGGAGACCTTAGTAAGGGGAACAGGGACTATTTCTGTCATGAACTCAATGGCTGGCTCTTCAACCCTCCCCCACACACACCTGGGAGGAACAGTCTAGCTAGATCCCAGAAGAGGACATTGCAGCCAACCCTGAAGAGACAAGATAATCTAGGTTCAGATGGAAGGGGAGGAGGTCCTTCCCCATCAGTGGACTTGGTGAGAGGCAGGGAGGAGATGAGTGAGGTATGGAGAAAGTGGGAGGGAATGAGGAAATGGGGCTATGATTGGGATAAAAAGTACCTAACCTGTGATTAATATAAAAATAATAAATTACATTTTAAAAAAGTGTGAGAGGATAATGAAGTTTTAATGTGAAAATAATAAATGATAAAATAAGAGAACATAAACACACAAAGTGATTAAGGTAACACTTTGAAACATATATTTAGCTCCCAGAATCTTACCAGCTACAGTTAAAGATAAAATCCTCTGCTCAGATGTAGCCCATGGCTGCTCAGTATCCAACTGGATTCCCTAGAAAGAGGAACAGGGAATGTCTCTGACATGAACTCAGTGGCTAGCTCTTAGTGACCACCTCCCTTGGATGGGGGAGAAGCCTTGCCAGGCCAAAGAGGATGACTATGCAGCCAATTCAAATGAGACCTGATAAGCTAGGGTCAGATGGAAGGGGAGGAAGATGTCCCTTACCAGTGGACTTGGAGAGGGACATAGGAGGAGATGAGGGAGGGAAGGTGGGATTAGGAGGGGAGGAGGGAAGGGATACAAAGTGAATAAACTGTAATTAGTATAAAAAATAAAAATTAATTTAAAGATAGAATAATAGGATTAGCCTGATAAAGGAAACAGAAGCTCATAGGGAGAGCGAAATAATCTCAGGAATTGAACTTTCAAAGTTTCTTATTATGTAAATACTTATATAAGGGTCACAGAATGACAGAATTTTTAATCAGGTTTATCTTTTATGAAACAGTCTGTGATTTTGGCAAGAGATAATGTATAACTCAGAAAATGTTGACAAAGCTTCTGGGGAGCAGTCTGTCGGGCATCCTGGTACTTGTTACATTCTTTAATTTAATACAGAAATTCTCACTTTAATTTCTACTATTTCTAGCTTTGAGAAATATGTCATATTTATTATAATAATTATGGATTTTCTACCATTTGTCTTACATATTAGTGCTTTTCTAATAGCATTCTTGAAACAATGTCTACAAAAATCAACAGTTCACGAGGAAAGCATATACCATGACTTTTTTAACCAAGGAAATATTTTCCTGATGAAATGACCTTAAGAGCATACCACTTCATTTGCATGAGGCTTCAGGTTGTACTCAGAAGACAGTTAGTTGGTTTACTTTCATTTCATATATTTCATTCCAATCTTATTAAGTGAAAATCTTCTAGAAATTGGACAGTTTCTAGTTTGTGGCATGACAGTCTTTATTCCATGTTATTAAAAATTACTTAAAATTGCATATATATCCTGAACAGTTGTGTAATCAAAAGCACAAGTGACAACACATACTGGAGAGGATGTGGAGAAAAGGGAATCCTACCCCGCTGTTGGTAGAAATATAAACTTGTACAACCACTTTGGAAATCAATCTGTCACTTTCTCAAACAATTAAGAATAGCGCTTCCTCAAGATCCAGCTATACTACTCCTAGGTATATAACCAAAAGATGCTCAAGTATACAACAAGGACATTTGCTCAAGCATGTATGTAGAAGCTTTGTTTGTAATAACCAGAATCTGGGAACAACCCAGATGCCCCTCAGTTGAGGAGTGGATATGGAAATTGTGGTACATCAACACAATGGAATATTGCTCAGCAATAAAAAAAAACAAACAAACAAAAACAAGGAAATCATGAAATCTGTAAGCAAATGGTGGGATCTAAAAGAGATAATCCTGAGTGAGGTATCCCAGAATCAGAAAGATACGCATGGTATATACTCACTCATAAGTGGATATTAGATAAATAATACAGGATAAACAAGCTAAAATCTGTACACCTAAAGAAACTAATCCAGAAGGAGACTCTGGCTAAGATGATCAATCCTCATTCAGAAAAGCAATTAGGGTGGACATCAGAAGAGGGATAAAACAGAGAACAGGATAGGAGCCTACCATAGAAGGCCTCTGAAGGGCTCTACCCAGCAGGGTATCAGAAAAGATGCTGAGACATAGCCAAAGTTTGGGCAGAATCCAGGGAATCTTATGAAAGAAGTGGGAGATATTAAGACCCGGAGAGGACAGGAGCTCCACAAGGAGAGCAACAGAACCAAAAAATCTGAGGCTGATACTCCAACCAAGGACCATTCACGGAGATAACCTAGAACCCCTGCACAGATGTAGCCCATGGCTATTCAGTGTCCAAGTGGGTTTCCCTAGTAAGAGGAACAGAGACTGTCTCTGACATGAACTGATTGGCCTGCTCTTTGATCAGCTCCCCTGAGCAGGGAGCAGCCTTGCCAGGCCACAAAGGAAGACAATGCAGCCACTCCTTATGAGACCGGATAGACTAGGATTGGAAGGAAGGAGGGGAGGACCTCCTCTGCCGGACTTGGGGAGGGACATAGGTGAAAAAGAGGGAAAGGAGGGTGAGACTGGGAGGAGAGGAGGGGGAATACAAAATGAATAAACTGTAATTAATAAAAAATTAAAAGAAAAATTAAAAAAAAGAAAGTAGGAAGAAAATCACAGAGTATTAAGCTTCAGAAGCAAAAACAAAACAGGATAATAAATTTAATTTTAAATGCTTGGACAAGCAGACCATCACACAAGAGTAGACAATTTGATAAGTAAAAAAAAATACTTTTGTTGGAAAAAGTTTTCTACAATACATTGGATATTATGCTTTAAATAGGCTGATTTAAATAATAAGCATGAAAGTGGTCAATTTCTTTAGTTCATAACCAATATTAAGAAAACTAGCAGCTTAAACAACACCCAGTTATCAGCCCCCAGGAAAACAGACAGGAAGGAGGAAGGAGAAACTCCTTAAGAGCTGTGCAAGGAGAGAAAGACACACACACACACACACACACACACACACACACACGGAGGGGAGAGAGAGTTTTTGAGTTCAGTGAAGTTCAGTTCAATTCAGTTCAGTTCAGTTGAGGTTATGCAGTTCTGTTCAGTTTTTACCGTAAGTACAGTCAGTGCAATTCAAGTCATGCAGAGGCAGTTTTTCTAAGCAGATATTAAGACTCACAACCAAGCCTTTGGGAGAGGGAAGGGAATAATAATGAAAGTATGGGGAGTTAGTAAGACTTGGGGAGAACAAGAGCTCCACAAAGACCAAATAGATCAGGGCACAGGGGTCTTTTACGAGACGGTTTCTCCAATCAAGGACCATGTATGGATATAACTTAGAACTTGTACTCAGATGTGGCCCATGGTAGCTCAGTATCCAATTGGAGACCCTAGTAAGGGGAACAGGGACTATTTCTGTCATGAACTCAATGGCTGGCTCTTGACCCTCCCCCACACATGCCCAGGAGTAACAGCCTAGCTAGGTCCCAGAAGAGGACATTGCAGCCAGCCCTGAAGAGAAGAGATAAACTAGGGTGGGATGGAAGGGGAGGAGGTCCTCCCCCATCAGTGGACTTGGAGCGAGGCAGGGTGAAGATGAGGGAGGTATGGGGAGAGTGGGAGGGAATGAGGGAGGAGGCTACGCCTGGGATACAAAGTACTTAACCTGTGATTGATATAAAAATAAACAAATTACTTAAAAAAAAAGAAATTCTGTAAACATTTTGAAAATTTTGATCTGTCCATTTCTATACTCTGTATAACTTTTATCATGGCTCCTTACCATTAAAAGACATGAACTGACAAAATTGAAGGAGTGAATGTAATGTAAACACTATAGCCTTGAAGAGTAAGGAATTGTAAGAATTTAAAATCTAAAAATAAAATAAAAACAAAGTAAAAACAGAAATAATGATAGTAAAACCAAATCAACAGTTTGAATGGAGTTACCCCATATGAATGGAAAAAGAAGCTTTTATTAGTTTTATCTATTAGAAAGTGAATAGGATAATAGTATCTTTAAAATCTTTTATTATTTTTGTCTGTCTCCTTCTCCTAAAACTACTGCTATAACTTTTACATTATTATGAAAACTTCCTGTATTCATTATCAAAATCTGGTTTTGGTATCTCATGCTACTTAACTATACTACACAGTCCTACCACAGAGTGCCTCTGAAAAACTCTACCTAGTAGTGTATCAAAGCAGAAACTGAGAGTCATAACCAAACACTCGACAGAGTGCAGGGAATCATATGAAAGAAGGGGGAGTTAGTTTGACCTGGAGAGGACAGGTACTCCACAAGGACCAAATATATCTGGGCACAGGGGTCTTTTATGAGACTGTATCTCCAACCAAGGACCATGTATAGATATAACCTAGAACCCCTGCTTGAATGTAGCCCATGGTAGCTCAGTATCCAAGTGGGTACCCTAGCAAGGGGAACAGGCACTATTTCTGACATGAACTCAATGGCGGGCTCTTTGACCTCCCCACCGTACAAGGGAGGAGCAGCCCTGCTAGGCCACAGAGGAGGACTTTTCAGCCAGTCCTAAAGATTCCTGATAAACCAGGGTCAGATGAAAAGGGAGGAAGTCTTCCCCTATCAGTGGACTTGGAAAGGGGCAGGGAGTAGATGAGGGAGGGAGGGTGTGATTGGGAGGGAATGAGGGAGCGGGATTCACCTGGGATACAGACTTAATAAAATGTAACTAATAATAAAAATAAAATTTAAAAAAAGGAATAAAAAAGGACAAGGTTTGAATTACCAATGACTGTTCACTAAAAAGGATTTAAATCAGCACTGATGATTCATTCTTTTCAGTATTTATATAAATGATGTTTTATTTATTGTTTCAGAATTTCATACAATGTATTTTGGCAACATTTATCATCCTTGCACAACACCTTCTAGATCCCTACAACTTCTCTCCAAACTCAACTTCACATTTCTCCTACCTCTCCTCTTTTCTCTCCACCCTCAAAAAATCACTTCCAGTTTGCATTGACCAAAACCAATCACTTCAGTTTGCATTGGAGCTTACCCTAGAATGTGGCTGAGATATCAGAAGTCACTCTATTGAAGAAAACTGTGTGTCTTGCTTTCAACAGCAATCAAATTCCAATTTCTCTTCATTTACCTTACCACCTCCATTCTAGAATTTTTTCAAGCCAGGGCTTGAATTTTAGGTCTTGTGAATGTTGTCAAAATTTCTGAGTTCACATGTGCATATATATTGCTGTGTCTGGAGAACAATTTCCTTGAAGTGATTCACCAACTTTGTCTCTTAAATTCTTTCCAAACCTGCTCCACATAGACCTCTGAGCCATGATATGGATATGATATAGTATGATATAGATATCCCATGTAGAACTAAGAATTCTGAAGTTTATTAATCTCTACATGTTGACTAGTTGTGTGTAAAGGAATTGTAATCCAGCAACATTACTATTCTGGCAAGTGTTCATATTCCAAGTTGTTTTAGGTCTATATGATCCAGCTGGAATGCAGACATGTCCTGGATTACAGTATGATCTGGCTAGAACATAGAAATGCCCTTAGTATACACCTTCAATTACTCTGGATAGAATAAAATGAGGCCGTTAATACACTCTTTTAATCCCAAACAATGATGTCTCATTGAGGTGCAAAGTAACGAATCAGAGAAAGATTTGACAGAATGAGTTAGAAATAGAATATGTCCAACTCCCAGGAAAACAGACAGGAAGGAGGAAGGAGAGACTCCTTAGGAGCCATGCAGGGAGAGAAAGACACACACACACACACACACACACACACAGAGAGAGAGAGAGAGAGAGAGAGAGAGAGAGAGAGAGGTGTTGAGTTCAGTTGAGGTTATGCAGTTCTGTTCAGTTTGTACAGTAAGTACAGTCAGTGCAATTCAATTCATGCAGAGGCAGTTTTTCTAAGCAGAGCAATTCAGTCTGAAGTCAAGAGAAGCCCATATGAATGAGTCACCTTGGAGAGGAGCTTGATCCAGAAGAGCTGAGTTGAACCAGGCAGCCAGAGTTCAAAAAGAACTGGAAAGTGTGAGCTTATTCTGCAGTAAGTCTCAGAGGCTAAAAACATTCTTGGCCTAGATTAGTAGATAGAAGATAGAAGCTGAAACCTTCAAGGTCCAGGCTTACAGAAAATTAGATTGTACAGAAGTCAGATGATTCCAGGCCCAGACCTAGGGATATTTAGATAGAAATGCTCTGGACTAAGTCACAGACATGTGTTCATAAAGCTTGGGTATGATCCATCCCCTTATCTGAGAAAGTAAAAACTTCATTGACAGTTGTGGATTTCATGTTAGCTGCCATTTGCTACAAAAAAAAAAGTTTCTCTGATGAATGTTGAGTGATGCACTGATCTATGGATATAACAATATGTCCTTAGGAATAATTTTATTTCTATATTCATTTACCAGAATAATACAAGTAGGGTTTCACATAAAATCTATGATACCTGGACTCCTTCTCAGTGTCTGGTATGGGTTCCGTTTCAAGGTCAGGACTTAATTGTAATCAAAGAGTGTTTGGTTAGTTTCTTTAAAATCATACCACTATTTTATCAATAGGCACGTTGACTGACAGATTTTTACTCCAGTTCAAAAGGTTCATATTATTTAAAAGGTTAATATTTGGATGAGAATGATGATCATTTTACTCTCTACTAAAGTTTGTAGCATGTTTCAGTACTATGACTGCCAGCCAGTAGGAATGACGTATCCAATTGATTACCAATTAGATTTCTCCATGTTTTACACTCAAGTATATGGTGCCTTATCTTTTCCAATTATAGTGAATTGTGCAATTATGGGTATATATTATCGTGGATATTTTAACAAATACATAAAATCATATTTTTCTTGCTTTATTTTAATTTCCTTGTTTTTAAAATCTGGACAAATAAAGCAAACCAAGCATTTTTACTTCCATTAGTTACAATTTCGTCAGCTATTTCATAGTATAAAATTTCATTAGTCTTTTACATTTAGTGTAATGGCATACAACTATCCTTCAAAACCATAGCTTGTATACACATACTAATAAAAACTAGCTAATGTTACTGAGGTTAAGAAAAATTTCAGAAAATTTTAGTAATTCCATTATTCACTTATCCTAAACTATGCATGTAAAAGTGGATGATATTGCCATGTAGAATAAAATCCATATAATAGAAATTTTGTTACTTTTTCTTGTTTTATACCAGTGGTTCTTAACCTTACTAACACTGTGATGCTTTAATACACTTCCTCATGTTGTAGTGAACCCAAGCAATAAAATTATTTTGTTGGTACTTCCTAATTGTAATTTTGTTACTGTTATGAATAGTAATGTAAATATTTGATATTCAACGGCCCCCAAGGGGTCTTTACACACATGTTGAGTCCCACTGTTTTAGTCTCATATATAACACTGGAATCATTAGCCAGTCCAGAAAGTTAAGACTAGCTCATTATTTCACACAAAATTAGTCTGATGTAGATGGATAAATAACTAGATCATGTAAAGAAAAGAGCAATATATTCTGAATAACTAGAAGATCAAAAGGAATGATGGTAATTTAAAAATACAATTGTGAAAAAAACCTTTAACATAGTCTCTTCTTAGTAACTGTAATAAATATAGCATTTAATTTTTATTTACTTTATGCAGCTTTCATAACTATGTGTTCTGATAATAGTTGTTATGCTAAGAATTTATAACTTTATGCAGTTTTGTTATTGGTTTTATGCCAGATTGAAGTCAATTTTTATGTTTTAATAAATAATACCATCCATGCTCATGCAAGCAACCCTAATAAAACTCAATGAGTCACATAAAAACAGATAATATATAACAGAAATATAAAGTGTTAAAACCAAGAAAATCATGAAATTTGCAGGCAAATGGATGGAAATAGAAGAGATCATCCTGAGTGAGGTAACCCAGAAACAGGAAGATAGGCACGGTATACATTCACTAATAAGCAGATATTAGCCGTATAATATAGGATAGCCATCTACAGACCTAAAGAATCTAAATACTAAGAAGTACCCTAGGGACAATACTTAAATTTCATTCAGAATGGCAAACAACGTAGACACCAGAAGTGGTGGAAGAGAGGAAACAGGATGGGAGCCTACTATAGAAGGTCTTCTGAAAAGATCCACTCAACAAGGGATCAAAGTGGATGATGAGACTCAGGGCCAAATTTTGAGCAGAGAGCAAGGAGTCTTATGAAGGAAGAGAGGGGTGGGATTAGAGGGACAGGGAAGGGACAGGAGCCCCACAAGGAGACCAACAAAACTAAAAGATCTGAGCCCAGGGTGTCCTATAGAGACTGATGGAGTACCATGCCTGGAGAGGAGCTAGACCCCCTGCTCAGATGTGGCCTATTGACAGTTCAGCCTCCACATGGATCTCTGAGTGAGGGGAAGACGGCTACCTCTATCGTGAACTCAGTTGACTGCTATCTGATCACTAGCCCCTGATGATGTAGCCTTACCAGGCCATGGAAAAAGAGAATCCAAGCACTCCTGATGAGAATTAAGCTAAGGGCATATGGCAATGATGGGGAACTCCCCCTTTCAGTGGAATAGGGGAAGGGGATGAGGGGAAGAAGGATGAAGGGTGGGACTTGGGGAGTTGAAGAAGGGGGCCTCAACAAGATATAAAATGAATAAATTGTGAAGAAAACAATTAAAAAAGGGGAAAAAACAAAGTAGAAAGGGGGTTTGTTAGTCAAAGGAGTTTAGTGAAATGGGTTTAAAGAGGTTAATTAATAGATAATGTAGATGTAGAATATTTATATAGGTATGAATATTTGAAAGAATAAATTAAATCACCTTTTAAACTGCAGGTGTTCTAATTCTTATGTAGTACGCTTTATTTTAATGGGTTTAGTAGACTTTAAATCTCACATGTTACTGTTTCGGTGACACAATTTTGTATTTTAGTTAAAGAAAAGTGAAGTATTTATAAGAGAAGTATTTATTCAAGCTGATTCTATCAAGAACTTCATACATTGGGAATAACAAAAATATTTTTTAATATACAGGGAAAGACTTGACCAAAGATGAATATTTCCTGTGTATTGACTCTATTGAAATTCTGTAACCTGGTTAGGTGGGTTTACTAGATGAGATTATATGAGAATTTTAGTCTTTTCAAAATATAAGTTTGTCGTAGACTTTTAATTCTCAAAGATATGAGAAATATACAAATTTTACTCAATGGGTCTTTGATTCAATTCCATTGATTCCCCAGTCTGTTACTATGCCAGTACCACATTATTTTTATTATGGTTATTCTTTTATTTTTATTTCAGTTGTGGCATTTATTTTT
>CM053742.1:72497947-72509639 GCA_028658305.1 Pachyuromys duprasi
TCCTCCCCGCCCCCTCCAAGTCCACCAACTGGGGAGGACCTCCTCCCATTCCATCCAACCAAAGCTCATCTTGTCTCCTCAGGGCTGGCTGCAATGTCCTCCCCTGGGGTCTAGCCAGGCTGTAACTCCCTGGCATGTATGGGGGAGGGTCAAAGAGTCAGCCATCAAGTTCATGACTGAAACAGTCCCTGTTTTCCTTACTAGGGTCTTCAGTTCGACACTGAGCTATCATGGGCCACATCTGAGCAGGGGTTCTAGGCCATATCCATATATGGTCCTTGGAGAAACTGTCTCATATAAGACCCCTGTGGCCTTCTCAGTTTGGTCTTTGTGGAGCTCTTGTTCTCCCTAAGTCTTACTAATTTCCCCTATTTTTATTATTACTTCCCGCCCTCTGCCAAAGGCTTGATTGTGAGTCTTAATATCTGCTTTGATACATTGCTATATTGATTCTTTCAGAGGTCCTCTTTGGTATGCTCCTGTCCTGTTGCTTGTTTTCTTCTCCATTCAATGTCCATCCTATTTTGTTCATCTATATGAGCATTGATCATACCAACCTGGGTCTTCCTCCTTGTATATCTTCCCTAGGTGTGTAAATTTCTGCATGACCTTCCTATATATGATTGATAATGACGATTCCTAAATAAGAAATTCATATCAATTTGCCATTGATCACAGAATACAAATAATGAGATAATGAGAGAAAAGTAACCTCTCTGTGCCTAGAGAGGTCATACACCTTAGAAAATGACCTATTACTGCTATTTTCCAAAACTGTTATAATTTCTAACTATATTCTAAGTAGTTGTTCTAGGATATCACACATTCTATTCAGGCACCCTAACACTGAGCTGCATCCAGCAGTTGAGTATTTACCCACTCTGTTATCTTTTTTTATGAGAAGTGGTCATTTTGCATTTTATATCATGACTTACACTGGTTTTTTAAAATGTAATTTATTTATTTTTTATATCAATCACAGGTTAGGTACTTTGTATCCCAGGCGTAGTCCCCTCCCTCATTCCCTCCCACTCTCCTCATCCCTCCCTCATCTCTTTTCTGCCTCCTCCAAGTCCACCTACAGGGGAGGACCTCCTCCCCTTCCATCCGACCCCAGATCATCTTGTCTCCTCAGGGCTGGTTGCAATGTCCTCCCCTGGGATCTAGCCAGGCTGTTACTCCCTGGCATGTATTGGGGAGGGTCAAAGAGCCAGCCATCGAGTTCATGACTGAAACAGTCCCTGTTCCCCTTACCAGGGTCTTCAGTTGGACACCGAGCTACCATGGGCCACATCTGAGCGGGGGTTCTAGGCCATATCCATACATGGTCCTTGGTTGGAGAAATTGTCTCATATAAGACCCTTGTGCCCTGCTCTGTTTGGTCTTTGTGGAGCTCTTCTTCTCCCCAAGTCTTACTGACTTCCCCTATTTTTATTATTACTTCCCACTCTCTGCCAAAGGTTTGGTTGTGAGCCTTAATATCTGCTTTGATACATTGTTATATTGATTCTTTCAGAGGCCCTCTTTGGTATGCTCCTGTCCTGTTGCTTGTTTTATCCTCCATTCAATGTCCATCCCGTTTGTTCATCTAAACGAACCGGGGTCCTCCTTCTTGTATATCTTCCCTAGGTGTGTAGATTTCAGCATGACCTTCCTATCCTATAGGTCTATATAAGTGAGTGTATACCATATGTTTCTTTCTGACCGCAAGCATTTTCTACTGCTGACGAACATATAATCCTGCAAGCAATCATGCTGACTCCTCCCCTGTACCAGTCACCTTTGCTTCATTGAAAGCAGATTTCAGAATAAAGCTGACTGTAAATATCAGAGACAGATATGCTAGATTTCCCCAAACAGCTCTGATTTCTAACTTCTCTTACTCTCTTGCAAACTCACCCCTTCCTGCTAGACCTGTGAATCCAAATACTTGCTCCAGGAAAAATGAGAGCCACAGCAAAGCCAGATAATTCAGAAGTAACACCCTGCTACTATCTGATACACAGCCTGTATCAGATCTCTCTAGTGCAGCACCAGGTTCTGAAACACACATTCTTTCTATTGTCCTGGGTGCTTAATATCTACTAACTTGAAAAAAAATGAAAACAACAACAACAATAACAACAAACCCTCCAAGTTTTCTTTCTTGAACTTATGATTTTTAAAGAGAAGTCCAGAGAGTTATTCTGCAGCAAGCCCACAGTCAATAGTTACCTAGTGTGGTATTGTTCATTTTGGATAACATGAGACTTGAATCTCTAGAGTGTCACTCATTGCACAACTGATAGTGAACTATTTTCTGATAGTCACATCTGGAGCAGCCCTGTATATAGTAGAGGTGCTGTTTCCTCAACCATGTGTATTGTGTACACACACACACACACACACACACACACACACACACACATATATATATATATATATATATATATATGTATGTATATATAATTTGGGGAAAGAGAGTCACAGTCAATACTTTGCTACTTTGCTCTCGCTCAAGGCTTACCCACCATATTAACATCCATTGGAGATCCTTGCCTTCAGCAATCATTTCTTTAATTTTTTATTTCCATTGTTTCCTCTATATGTATTCATTAACTTTTACTATGATTCTTTTTAAATTTTATCTACCTAAACACCCGTGTATTATTCATGTATACCAATGATCTCTTATTTTACTTAGTTTTAAAAAATATACTGTATTTATTTCTTTATTTTGAGGGGTAGAGTTGGGGTATGTACATCCCATAGTGTGTGTGTGTGTGTGTGTGTGTGTGTGTGTGTGTGTAGGTCAAAGGAAACCCTAAATGAGTTGATTGTCTCCTTCTACCATGTGGTGCCCCATGGATTGAATTCAAGTTGTCTTGATGGCATCACCTTTACTCACTGAGCCATCACAGCATCCCTGGATGCCTATTTTAATTATTATACATGGATTTGACATTATGTCATTTCCAAGGGAAACTCTCTGAAAAGGCACCAGGATTCCAGAAGAAAGACAGAAGCACTTCCCTGGCCACACATTCAGTAGGTTCTAACCATCTTTATACTCAGGAGGGTGCTTTGCGGAGCTTTCATTAAATCTCTCCAGCCTACTCTAGGCCAGGCAGACCTCTGAACTCAGAGCTCCTGAAGACTGGCATGGCCAGTCAATGGCCTCTCTGTCTTCTTAAAGCCACCATGTAGGAATGGCTGTAAAGAGGCAAGGTTCTTGTTGCTGTATTCAAATTTCCTTTTGCTAGACTCCACCTTTTCTCTTGCAATTTTGCTCAGAAAACTGTGTCAGGCTCCCATTCTTTTCCCATTGTTCACAATTGCCCCTACCAGTTCTCCACACCACACCTGGAGTCTCCTATAGTTATCTACATTTCTGCATTTATGTGCAAAGTTATTCCTAACAGTGACACCCAGATCATGCCTTTGATATCTTCTGCTGACACCTCCAGACTCATCTTTAACCTTCTCAATGACTCAGGAGTCTGAACCATACCAGGTACACCAACAGCTACAGTCTTCAAAGGTAGGGCAAGAAGAAAACAGAATAAACCTGAGAGGGTCTGTTTGCCCTTCTGGTTTACCTTTGCCTGTCTGCCATGAATAACTCTATGGCTCTACCTAATAGCATTTCCCTAAGTCACTCCTCTGAGGTCTGGAATTCTCTTCTCCATATAACTTCCTCAAGCCTGACATACATTGTGGGTTCTCTTATCCTCAACTGGGCATTTATAAACATTCCTTTATTTTTCTTTTTTAAGTTTTATCTTTATTAATTATAGTTTATTCATTTTACATCTTCCCTGTAGCTCCCTCCCTCCTCCCCTCCCCATCCTACCCTCCCTATCCTTTCTCCACCCATGCCTCTCCCCAAGTCCAATGATGGAGGAGGACTTCCTCTCCTTCCTTCTTATCCTAGTACATCAGGTTTCATCAGGAGTGGCTGCATTGTCTTCCTCTGTGGCCTGGTAAGGCTAATCCCCAGTCAGGGCAGGTGATCAAAGAGCAGGCCAATCAGTACATGTCAGAGACAGGCCCTGTTCCTATTACTATGGAACCCACTTGGAGACTGAGTGCCATGGGCTACTTCTGTGCGGAGATTCTAGGTTATATTTTGGAGTATCAGTCTCAGAAAAGACCCCTGTGCCCAGATTTTTTGGTTCTGTTGCTGTCCTTGTGGAGCTCCTCTCCTCTCCAGGTCTTACGATCTCCCCCTTCTTTCACAAGGTTCCTCGCACTCTGCCCAAAGTTTGGCTATACGTCTCAGTATCTGCTTTGCAACCCTGCAGGGTAGAGCTTTTCAGAGGCCCTCTGTGGTAAGCTCCTGTCCTATTCCATGATTTCTCCCTCTTCTGATGTCTATCTTCTTTGCCTGAATGGGGATTGAGCATCTTAGCCAGAGTCCTCCTTCTTGACTAGCTTCTTTAGGTGTACAGATTTTAGTATTTATCCTATACTATATGACTAATACCCACTTATAAGTAAGTGCATACTCTGTGTTTTTCTGATTCTGGAATACCTCACTCAGGATGATCTTTCTAAGATCCCACAATTTGCCTGCAAATTTCATGATTTCCTTGTTTTTTAATGCTCAGTAATATCCCATTGTGTAAATATACCAAAATTTCTGTATCCATTTTTCAACTGAGGGGCATCTGGGTAGTTTCCAGCTTCTGGCTATTACAAATAAAGCTGCTGCAAGCATACTTGAGCAAATGTCCTTGTCGTATACTTGAGCATCTTTTGGATATATGCTTAGGCATGGTATTGCTGGATCTTGAGGAAGCACTATTCCTAGTTGTCTGAGAAAGCACCAGATTGATTTCCAAGGTGGTTGTACAAGTTTACATTCTTACCAGCAGTGGAAGAAGGTTCTCCTTTCTCCACATCCTCTCCAGCATGTGTTGCGACTTGAATTTTTGATCTCAGCCATTCTGATGGGTGTGAGGTGAAATCTCAAGGTAGTTTTGATTTTCATTTCCCTGATGACTAAGGACTTTGAGCATTTCTTTAAGTGTTTCTCTGCCATTCGATGTTCCTCTATTGAGTATTCTCTGCTTAACCCTGTACCCGATTTTTAAATTAGATTACTTGATTTGTTGTTGTTTAACTTCTTGAGTTCTTTATATATTCTGGATATTAGCCCTCTGTCAGATATAGGGTTGGTGAAAATCTTTTCCCAGTCTATGGGCAGTCATTTTGTTTTGACAACAGTGTCCTTTGCTACATACAGAAGCTTTTCAGTTTCATGAGGTCCCATTTACTGATTGTTGATCTTAGAGCCTGTGCTGTTGGTGTTCTGTTCAGGAAGTTGTCTTCTGTGCCAACGAATTTAAGACTTTCCCCCCTTTTTCTTCGAACAGGTTTAGTATGTCTGCTTTTATATTCAGATCTTTAATCCACGTGGACTTTAGTTTTGTGTGGGGTAATAAGTATGGATCTATTTGCATTTTTCTACATATAGACATCCAGTTAGCCAGAGCCATTTGTTGAAGATGTTATATTTTTTTTCCATTGAATACTTTTGGAATCTTTGTCAAAAATCATGTGTCCATAATTGTGTGGGTTTATTTCAGGGTCTTATATTTGATTCCACTTATCCACCATTCTGTTTCTATGCCAAAACCATGCAGTTTTTTTACTATTGTTGCTCCATAGTACAGCTTGAGATCAGGGATGGAGATACCTCCAGAAGATCTTTTACTCTAGAGGATTGTTTTTGCAATTCTTTGTTTCTTGTTATTCCTTATGAAGTTGAGAATTTTTCTTTCAAGGTCTGTAAAGAATTGTGTTGGTAATTTGATGGGAACTGCATTGAATCTGTAGGTTGCTTTTGGTAAGATGACCATTTTTACTATGTTAATCCTGCCAAGCTATGAACATGGGAGATCTTTCCATCTCTGATATCTTCTTCTAACTCTTTCTTCAAAAACTGGAATATTTTTCATACAAGAATTTGACTTCTTTGGTTAGGGTCACACCAAGATACTTTAGGTTCTTTGTGACTATTGTGAAGGGTGTTGTTTCGCTAATTTCTTTTCAGTCCTTTTGTCTTTTGTATACAGGAGGGTTACTGATTTTTTTGAGTTAATTTTGTTTCCAACCACTTTGCTGATGCTGTTTATCAAGTACAGGACTTCCCTGGTAGAAAGCATTTTTGATACTCAAAAAAATAAAATTCTAAGATTAAAAATGTTTTATGTCATAAATTGTTGTTTTTTGAACTCTGAGGCAAAAACAAGTTAAAAATAATACAGTGTCCACACATTTAGTGAATTACTGCTAGGTCTTAGCAGTGCAAGTCATAGGACTCTAAAATCAGGTGCTAAGATAAAGGGTGTTTAAGTAAATAAGAAGTAATAAACTCCCAATATGCGTAGATAGTAAAATTGCTGGAAGGCTTTATTGTAAAATATATTTTATGAACTAGAAAAATGAGAAAAACATGAGACTGAGAGTCTTTGAAAGAATGTTATTGTGAAAAATTGGAATAGAAAAAAATAATTAACTGTGAACAAAGATTGTCTAGAGACAAGAAGCATGGAACATGCCTTTAGTTTTAGCAGTCAAAAGTCAGAGGCATGAAGATCTCTGTGAGTTAGAAGCCATCCTGTTCTATACAGCAAGTTCCAAGAGAGCCAGGGTTACACAAGAAACATTGTCTCCAAAAATAAAAAGAACTTGTTATCCAGTGGTTTGTCTAATATTTTTTCCTGATTTGTTCTTCAAAGACCTAATAAGAAGAGGTGCCTAATATTAATGCAACTTGATATGCTGTGTTTGGTTGATACCTCTGGGAAGCCTTCCATTTTCTGAAAGGAAATGGGGAGTGTATAGAGGGAGAAGGAGTGACTAGGAGGGGAGGACTGAAGTAAAACTTTGTTCAGGGTGTAATATGTCTGCCCTCACACAGCAATCTTAAGTGTATTTTCCTGAGACTGTAGTACTAAGGATAGCAAAGGAGAATGAGATCCATATAAAGATGCTTCTATTACTTTGAATTAACTATTCAAAGATATTGGAGGTTTAAATACTATGAGAGTAAATTACTCTCAAATACCCAAAGATATAGATAGGTCTTTGATAGAAATGATCTAAAATATGTGGAAGAAATCGGTAGCTTATTTAAGAAATAGTGGGAGATAAAATAAGAAATTTAAATGTACATGCTGAAGGAAAATAATGAAAGGTAAAAGAATAAACCATGAAATGGAAACTTTTGAATCATGAAAGAGACGGATACTATGATCGTGTGATGTAAAAATTCTGAAAGAGCTAAAAATTGTGTGTAAGTCAAGTAACTACGAACTCTAAATAACAGGAAACTTTCAGATGAGTTAAATAAAAAATAAGACTTAGACCAACACTTCCTCTCTCTACTTACTCCTATCCCCTTTCACTCTACTGTGCTCTGTGTATAGTTCATTCTTAATTGAGCCCTTCTAAAGAATAAGCCTCTGGAAGGCCTACTTTTACTTCTCTTCGAGACATATTCCAGGGCAAAATAAATATTCAGGACAAGCCCCAATATTAAGTCTTAATGAATCCATTTTGGTTATATTCCCAATGATGTCATAGAGATGGAATATGGTGATAACCAGGTTTGTGTCATATGCAATCTTGTATTGGAGGATAGAATTAATCTCATACTAATTACTTGCATCAATACTGTAAATGTGCTGTGGTTTCAAAAAGAGATTAAGACACTTTACCAATGGATGAATAAATACTGGACAGATATAAAAATAGATCACTATCATAGATTATTGAAGTGTAATCATTTTACTGGTAGGTATCCTCAACTGTAAATATTCCATCTGCTGGAAGAATACTGTGGCAATAAAATGGAGGAGGACTCTGCAGCCAGTCCTGAAGATACCTTAAAAACCAGGGTCAGATGAAAGGGGAGGAGGTTCTCCCCTATCAGTGGACTTGGAAAAGGGCAGGGAGGAGATGAGAGAGGGAGAGAATGAGAGAGCACGATACAGCAGGGATACAAAGTTAATAAAATGTAACTAATATTAAGAAAAAGAAAAAACTAATACATTTTCAAAAATAGAATAATTGACTCAGGAAACATAAAGGAATGGAATTCTGGAAGATAATACAAAAATAGCAATCATAGCAATTAAAAGAAAATATATTTCTTTCACTAACTGGACTCTTAGATAAAGAAAAGACATTATGACTTAAATAATAAAATTCTAGTATTGGTAGCTGAGAGTCTCAGTAACAGAAGACAATCATGAAAAGGCAGCATATGAGGCTGAGGAGCTAGGTAGAATACAGAAAAGACTTGAAAAAAGGGAAAGAAGGGTATATATATTCAGATTAACAACAGTAAAAAACTTACAGTGAGAAAAAAAAGAATCTAAAAATCATTTCACTGAGACAACAGACCCAGAGTAGAATCACTGAGAACTGGAATTGCTTATAATAATATAGGTATTTATGAAGATTAATGTTCTTAGAAATGATTTGCAGTGGTTCTCAACCTTCCTTATGCCACAGCACATTAATACAGTTCCTCATGTTGTGGTGACCTCCAACCATGCAATTATTTTTGTTGTTACTTCATAACTGTATTTTAGTTATTCTTATGAATTGTAATGTAAATATTTTAAAGATATATGTTTGCCAAAGAAGTCAGGACCCACAGGTTGGGAACCGCTGGTTTAGAGCACTCTGGAGGTAAAAAACCAAAGATTTAGATTAGTAGTGTGGCAAAATTAAAGTGATGGAATGACATAAAACTGCTATCATGTCAAGAAATTAAAGAAGTTAAACACAGTTACAGGTGATTCTTGATATTTTAGAATTTAAACTTAGAACTGACAGATCTTCTTAGTGTTCAAGAAAAGACAGAAATATTTGAAGTCTTCCAAGCATCCCTTAAACTGTTATCCATAATCCCACATGGCACAAAAGAGATCTATGATGAGTCTTACAGCAAGTGACAACTCTTAGACTATCACAAGTCTTTGCTTACTCAAGATCAATATGAAAGAAAATAAGACTGGGGAAAAATTTGGAGACTTATAAAGATGAACTCAGTAAGGCTCAAACACTACTAGGCTTGAATTTCTAATTGAATATAATTATTCTTTTCTTTTAGAGATTGTCCACGTTGTACTAAAGATGTACCCTATTCCAGGCAATTAACAATGTATGAGAAAAATACTGACTTGCTAGAGAGAAGAGAGGGGATATGTACAAAGCTGTAGCTGAAATAGAAGACCCCCTTCCAGTCCTTCACTGGTGCTAGAGGTGATGAGCATTAGCCCAAAATATATATGAAACTGGTGTTATCTGTTTACAAGGAGCATTGCAATAAGAAGGCTGGTTCTTTTGTTAGAAATATGATGTTCAGCAGAAATATGAAAAACAGAAGAGGTTGGTTTAAACATTGCCCTATTCTTGAGAGAAAAGTGATATAAAGGTGGTTCTGCACAAAAGGAATCAAAGGCAAAATAGAATATGAAATATATTTTAATTACATTTTTATTTTTTATATTCATTACCGTTTATTTACTTTGTATCCCAGCTGTAGCCCCCTCCTTCATTCCCTCCCAATCTCACTCTCCCTCATCTCCTCCCTGCTCCTCTCTAAGTCCACTGATAGGGGAGGTCCTCCTCCTGTTCCGTCTGACCCCAGTTTATCTTCAGGACTGGCTGCAATGTCCTCCTCTGTGGCCTAGCAAGACTACTCCTCCCTCGGAGTGGGGAGAGGGCAAAGAGCCAGCCACTGAGTTCATATCAGAAACAGTCCCTGTTCCCCTTACTAGGGTACCCACTTGGACACTGAGCTGCCATGGCCTACATCTGAGCAAGGGTTCTAGGTTATATCCTTGAATGATCCTTGGTTAGAGAATCAGTCTCAGAAAAGATTCCTGTGCCCAGATATATTTGGTCCTCATGGAGCTCCTATCCTCACCATGTCATACTAACTCCCCTTTCATATGATTGCCTGCACTCTGCCCAAGGTTTGGTTATGGGTCTCAGCATCTGCTTTGATACATTGCTAGATAGAGTCTTTTTTGTAAGTAAATTATTTATTTTTATATTAATAACAGGTTATATATTTTGTATTTCAGCCATAGCCCCATCCCTCATTCCCTCCCACTCTCCCCATCCCTCCCTCATCTTCACCCTGCTCCCCTCCAAGTCCACTGATAGGGGAGGTCCTCACCTCCTTCCATCTGACCCTAGCTTATCATGTCTGAAGAGACATGGTAGAGTCTTTCATGGGCCATCTGTGGTAGGCTCCTGTCCTGTTACTTGTTTTTTCCTACTTCCAATGTCCATTCCATTTGTCTTTCTAAGTGAGGATTGATGAAATACATTTTTAATAGTGAAAACAGAAGGAGTATTGCAGAAAGCTAGTCAGAGGCAAACAGTGAACCTTTAAGGCCAGTCAATTTTATTTTTATTTCTGGATTATCATTTAATCCAACTTAAAGTGTCACTAAACTGAAGAGAACATATCCCT
Organism: Pachyuromys duprasi; assembly: GCA_028658305.1. Classification (NCBI taxonomy): domain Eukaryota; kingdom Metazoa; phylum Chordata; class Mammalia; order Rodentia; family Muridae; genus Pachyuromys; species Pachyuromys duprasi. The sequence continues at coordinate 72,508,431 of CM053742.1, forward strand.
CCTAGTTTGTGAAAAGCTAAGAAAACTGTAGAAATCTCAGCATAAAATATGACTTTTGTTCACCTATCACCTTTTCATATTCTCTTGCTATCAGCTTAGTCTGCACTCTTTGTCTTTTGAAGTTAAATTATAGTAAAGAAAATAATTCTTCTCTCCAGAAAGAAGCCATATTTAATTAAAAGTCAACTTGTTTTACTCCATTCAGTATTCAGAGGCTTACCAGTCAAATGGAAGACAATTAAAGAAAAGGCACTGGATTTGAAAATATTAAGTACTAATGAGATATAAATACTTAGAATGTATGTGTACCTATGTGTTGTTACAGAAACACTTTAATTCTGGATTTAAATTAGGCGTGAAACATGGGACACATGAATATTTAAAGAGCTGGGAACTCTTATTTTGTCTAGAGTTTCCATGTTAGAAGCAAAACATTCAATAAAATTAGAATTTCACAGGTTTGAAATTTAATTGGGTTATATGTGTACTGTTATGAGTTTGAGCATCATTTCCATTAATTTTTTGAACTTTAGATAAATAATAATTTCATTATTTACATATATGTTTTCATAAGCTATTCATTTGTTTTTCTGCTGTTCAAATTTATTTTGGAATTAGAATTCTGGACTTTTTAAATTCTATAATTATTCATCACAGAAATAATGATACATGGAGACATATGTAATTTGGAATAGTCAGTATTCTATGTTTCTCATTTAAGGATACTCCAGTGACATTTTTACAACCTCCATGAGCTATTCTACAAGTCATATACATCTATTTTTCTATACAGATTTCTGAAAAACTCCTCCATTGTACTCATGTAATAAATTGAACAATTTTTAAAATTTATTTAGTTTTACATCAATCACAGGTTACGTATTTTGCATCCCAGGCTTAGCCCCGTCCCTCATTCCCTCCCACCCTCCCACTCCCTCCCTCTTCTCCCTCCTCCCCACCCCCTCCAAGTCCACCAACAGGGGAGGATCTCCTCCCCTTTCATCCAACCCCAGCACATCCTGTCTCCTCAGCGCTGGCTGCAATGTCCTCCCCTGGGATCTCTCCAGTCTGTCACTACCTGGCATGTATGGCTGAGGGTCAAACTGTCAGCCATCAAGTTCATGACTGAAACAGTCCCTGTTTCCCTCACTAGGGTCTTCAGTCAGACATCAAGCTATCATGGGCCCCATCTGAGCTGGGGTTCCAGGC
>CM053742.1:72510139-72529441 GCA_028658305.1 Pachyuromys duprasi
GAGACTAATTCTCCAACCCAGAACCATACATGGATATAATCTAGAACCCGTGCTCAGACGTAGCCCATGGCAGCTCAGTATCCAAGTGGGCTCCCTAGGAAGGGAAACAGGGACTGTCTCTGACATGAACTCAGTGTCTGGCTCTTTAACCTCCCACTCCCCCTCCCACCCTGAGGGAGGTGAAACCTTACTAAGCCACAGAGGAGGACATTTCAGCTAGTCCTGATGAGACCTGATAAGCTAGGGTCAGATGGAAAGAGATGAGGGGCAGGTAGGAAATGAGGGAGGGAGGGTGTGATTGGGAGGGAGTGAGGGAGGGGGCTACAGCTGGGATACAAAGTAAATTAACTGTAATTAATATAAAAAATAAAAATGTAATTAAAAAAAGAGGAGCTTTGGGAATCCTGTGGAAGAGGAGGAGGACGGATTGAAGGAGCCAGAGATGTCAAGGACACTACAAGAAAACACACAGAATCAACTAGCATGGGCCCATAGGAACCCACAGTGACTGAACCACCAAGCAGAGACCAGGCACGGAGCACAATTAGGCCCTCTGCATGTATGTAACTGATGTGCAGTTTGGTCTTCATGTAGGACTCCTAACTGTCTCTGAGTCTGTTTACTGCCTTTGGAATCCTTTCCTTTAACTGAGCTGCCCTGTCTAACCACAATAGGAGATGTACCTAGTCCTACTGTAACTCGATATGCCAAGGCAAGATAATACCCATGGGAGACTTTTATAAGGAGAAAGGAAATACAGAAGGTTTGGTGGGTTGGGGGGAGAGCAGGAGAGAGGGACTGGAAAGAAAGGAGTGAGGGGAAGCTGCGACCAGGATGTAAAGTAATTTTTTTTAAAGAAGAGATTCAGGCCACGCAATGAAATATGGTCAAGAGTCAGATAGCTTAAAAACATACAATAAATGAATTTTACATTCAAGGTACAAATGAAAATACTCTTTCACTGTTTTATTTAGAATTTCATCTTTTGTTCCTCTTACCTGTATATCCAGAACCATGGTGAAAGCATACCAGTCCTATATATAATATTGTAAATATCTTTTATTCTCCTGATGTAACTGTTATCTCAGAGCCTTACTGCCTCCATCTTCTAACCTAGGCCTAGTCCTGGAAGCTTCTAGCTTCTGTACAATCTAATCTAGTCCTAGAATGTTTTCAGCCTCTGACACTTACTGCTGAATAAGCTCACCTTTTCGAGTTCTTTCTGAATTCTATGTGGCTGGTTCAATTCAGCTGTTTTAGCTCAGACTTTTCTTCAAGCTCACTGATTCAAACTGGCTTCTCTTCTGCCTTGCTCAGCTTGGCTTCAAAAGAACTCTAGCAATCTGTTCTTGACTTCTGCACTTTCTCATTCTCTAGCTCATTTTGTCTTCATCTGTGTCTAGCTGGTTCTCTCTTCAACTCGACTCTCTAAAAATGTCCCAGTAAAATGTCTCCTTTCTCTCTCTGTGTCTATCTATCTCTCTATCTCTATCTCTCTCTGTCTCTATCTCTGTCTCTTTCTCTCAATCAGTGTTCCTTCAACGGAACCAGGACTCCCAAAATTTGGGTATTAGAAATGCTTAGGGGTTCCAAACTGACTCCAAATTACACAACCACTACCCACCAAAAAGTACTGGTGGATGTAGTATGTCCTGAGCAAGTGCAGTAAGCATGCATAATTCTATCTATTCAAATTGAGGTTAAACAGGCAAAAATACTTAATATCACAGAAACTGCTGCATAATAAAGACTAACTTTGTTTTGCTGCTGGTTTCATATAAGCTAACTTTTCTTATGCTGCATTGAGCCTTACTTTATTTGTTTTATTCAGGTACCTTGGGGTGTAAAATTAGGAAGTTCATTTAGAAACATTTTTTCTTGGCATTATTTAATTTATAGAGATTACCTTATTAGAACTGCTCTGCTGCTGTTTACAAGCAATGGTATGCTATGTGTACATTTGTATTTGTCTTAAAATATTTACTTCTTTTTCATATGCCTTTGATCAATTAGTTAACAGCAATTTGCGTAATTTCCATATATTTGCAAATTTCTCTGTTCTTTATTACTTATTTTTAAATAATTTTTATCAAATATAGTTATGATTTAAGCCTCATTACTAAGTTTATTAAAATGTGATTTTTGAACAATCTATGATGTCATTGAAGAAGTATCTATGAAAACACTTGAGAAGAAATATTTAATGCTTCTGATAAATGTCATGTTGTGTTTATGGCTTTCAGTCTATAATAGCTTTCAAGCCTGTGTTTTTCAAATATTTTAATATGTAAATAAGATATATACAGTGATTTTTCATTGAAGCTCGTTATTGATACTTCATATTGTTATTATATTGATAATTCTCATTTCAATTTATTTAATATTTCTTACATTTTTAGGTGTTTAGAATTTGGGGACACATATAATTGCTAGGTCCTGTTGGTGAATTACATAGGTATACCCTTTATCTACTCTGTGAAATTTTGACAAAAAGTCTTTTTTCTACTAAGTGTAGAGCCACTCATACTGTATAATTTATGGACTATCTTTCCCATTCCATTGCCTTTTTCCCCTTGAGGCTATATGAGTTTATATTGCATAGTATGTATTATACATTGTGTTTTCATACACATATTATTGTCTTATATTTGAAATTTTATTCAAAATATACTTACATTAATTGCCCTTTTCCTATCTCCTTCCAACCATCCCTATGCTCTTGTAGCTCCCATTCTAATTCATGGCATTTTGTTAATTTTTAAAAATATGATCATATATAAATTGCTTCGATCAGAGTGTCTCCTTACAGCAATGGAATAGTAAATAAGAAAGTGGGATTTTACTTTAAAAAGATTGAAACATAAATTCATTCTTTGTTGTCTTAACTTATCTGATATCCTTATACTCTTCACTCATTCTTATGAAAACCCTAATAATACAATAAGCAAAAAATAAAAAGTAAAAATAAACAAACCAACGAAAAAACAAAACAAAACAAAAAACCCAAAACCTCTATGTAGTTGAACTACATTGTTAAACTCTATGTAGAGTTCAGGTAGTGTTAAAGCATTATACACAATAGTCACTCATTCCACTGTTGTACTTTTATGATTTATTACCCAACCCTTCTATATTTTAATTGCTTTGATTTTAAATTGTATTTCCATTTATAATTGTATCTTGTGTCATCAATATAAGAACTCCATTCATGCAATACATTTATTAAGATGGTCAACAGACTTGTGGTCATATAATTATTTTATGAAGTATTAAAATCTCATCTATTTATAGAATAAAATATAAGAAAACTTCAAGAGACCCCCACTGTTATAGTTCCTGTTCCATTGCTGTGAAGAGAGACCATGACCAAAGTCACCTATGAAAGGTAGCATTTAATTTGGGACTTGCTTACAGTTTCAGAGGTTTAGTCCATGATCATCATGGCAGAAAACATGGCAAACTTGTATTTAGAGAATTAGCACGTACATATTATCTATAAGATGGAGGAAGAAAGAGGGAGAGATTGGGCTAGGCATGGGCTTTTGAAACCTGAAAGTCTACCTCTGCAGTTCTCCATTCACCTAGGGGACTGGATCTCTGCTGGGGTCCTAGAACTCAGCTTCCAGACACTGAAGGTCATTCTATTTCTCTCAGGGACAGCTAGAATGCCTTAAGGTGAAGCTTGAGTTCTCTAACTCAGGGTGTGGAAAAGGTTTTCCACAGAGTGTTACAGTTTAGTTCTTTTAGCATGTGATTGTTGGTAGCAAATAGAGCATATATTAATAATTATTTGTGAAAATAAATATTTTGAAACCCTAAAAGGAATACTTTTCAGCATCATAGGATGTTGTAAGGGAGAAAGACAATGATGTAGGAGGGGGGAAAAGACATAATTTTTCATTTGGATTCAGATTGTTTAAAAAGTTATGTTAAAGTTATTACTATTCTTTCCTCTCAAAGTAGAATGATCCTAAAGTAATGTACTTTTAGTGTTAGACACTAAAAATCTATAACTCATTGCACACAGATAAATGTGTATAAATAAAATATATGTAGAGGATTGTTTTAATGATTCTGGGTTTCCTGTTATTCCATATGAAATTGAGAATTTTTTAAAGGTCTGTTAAGAATTGTCTTGGTAAGTTGATGGGAATTGCATTGAATCTGTAGATTGCTTATTGTAAGATGGCTATTTTCACTATGTTAATCCTTCCAAGCCATGAGCATGGGAGAGCTTTCCATCTTCTGATATCATCTTCAATTTTTTCTTCAGAAACTTCTTCAAGATTTTTTTTCATACAAGTCTTTGACTTGCTTGGTTAGAGTTCTACTGATATACTGCATATCCTTTGGGGCTATTTTGAAGTGTGTTGTTTCCCTAATTTCTTTCTCAGTCCGTTTGTCTTCTGTATATAGGATGCACTTTACTTTCAGAAAACTATTAACTATACTTCACTTTTTTCACTATGTAGCCTGACCTAGACCTGAATTGCAAATCCTCCTGCCTCAGTCCTCTGATACAGATATGTGTCACTATGCCAAGCTAATTTTTAGGCTCTTTAATAAAGAAAGCAATGTTTTAAAAATAATAACATATACTAATTGAAAACAAGTTGCCATTGAATGATTAGAAAAGGCAGTTTATAAAGCTTTTACAGATAATAAAATATATGTAATATCTGGATTTTTTCTAAGCATTTATTCTATCTAATGAGATAATTGTACATGGTATTGTTTTCTGAGAGGGCATGTTTTGTTTTGTTTGGGTGGCTTCTTTTGCTTGGTTTTCTGCAGTGCTAGGAATCAAATAACAGTCTACAATCATAGGAAGAAAGCACCCTGCTACTGAGCTACATATTCATCCTTATTCAGTACTGTATCTATTAAAATTGAAATACTATTAAGAAGCATGATAATAAATGAAATCCAGTATTTTTACCATGTGTCTCCAATTTCTCATTGTGAGATTTGTCTTGGTTTTGTGGTGTTGTAACAGAATATTATGCTCTGAGAAGTTAATTAGGAAAGGAAGTATATCTCTTCCAGTTGTGAAAAATACAAAATCAAGGTGCTGATCCTTGGTGAGGGTCATCGGGTTACATTACATATCACTGAGGGCAGAAGTTCCAGAGTGTGAGGAAGAGAAGCAGATCAAAAGCATGGTCTCAAGTCCTTTTATAATAATCATTAACTTGGGTAAAGAAGTAGAATCTTCATGTCCTAAATACTTTCTAGAAGGCTCCACCTCCTCAGACTATAGTGCTAGGGATTAAATTGCCACATATGTTTGGGGAAGAGGAAATATTTAAGCCATAGGTCTCTTCTTTAATGGCATATTAACCTAGACCATCCTAAGAAAAAAGCATCCATGGGCTCAAAAATGGAGAGGTTGGCTTCTCTGAGAATAGAAGGTAGAGAAACTTAGAATCAAGCTGCATTAGCAAAACCTCAGTTTGGGTGATGTTTAACATAATTTAACTCAAAAGTTAGAATAAAAGAAATATTTTTCATATTCACAACTCATAAAACACTACCAAAATTACCAGTGGACAGTTCCTTCATCTTGACAATTCATACATCCATGATATTCAAGCTGCCCAGACCTGCAGCCAATGTTTTCAAGGTAGATATGAGCAATTTTGGACCTGGCTCATTTTCTGCATCTTCTGATCTAAACAAATCAGCATGGTACAACTCATGCTTGTAAATGAAGGTCTTAAAGTGAGAAATTGAGAATCTTGTTTTTTAACATTTTTATTTTATATTAATCACAGGTTATGTATTTTGTATCTCAGCCATAGCCTCCTCCCACATTCTCTCCCTATCCCCCCATCCCTCCCTCATCTGCTCCCTGCCCCCTTCCAAGTCCACTGATAGGGGAGGACCTCTTCCCCTTCCATCTAACTCTAGCTTATCAGGTCTCTAGGACTGGCTGCAATGTCCTCTTCTGTGGACGAGCAAGACTGCTCCTCCCTCCTGAAATAGTCCTTGTTCCTCTTACTAGGGTACCCACTTGGATATTGAACTACCATTTGCTATATTCAAGCACGGGTTCTAGGTTATATCCATACATGTTCCTTGGTTGGAGAAACAGTCTCATAAAAGACCCCTGTGACCTGATATATTTGGTCCTTACAGAGTTCCTGTCCTCTCGAGGTCATTCTAACTCCCCCTTCTTTCATATGACTCCCTATACTCTGCCAAAGGCTTGGTTGTGAGTCTTAATATCTTCTTTGATACATTGCTATAAAGATTCTTTCAGAGGCCCTCTTTGGTAGGCTCCTGTCCTGTTGCTTGTTTTCTCCTACATCCAATGTCCATCCCATTTGTCTTTCTAAGTGAGGATTAATCCTCTTACCCCAGGTCCTCTTTCTTGTTTATCTTCTTTAGGTGTATAGATTTCAGTATGTTTATCCTCTCTTATAGCTCTATATAAGTGAGTACATACCATGTGTGTCTTTCTGCTTTTGGGATACCTCACTCGGGAAAATCTTTATGACTGTGAAATCAAGAGCAATATAAACACTAGGGAGAGGGAGAGATTTTGAAGGTAAATGAGTTTGATTAACTGTGGTCAGATAGTCAAGGATACTTAATGGTCTTATCACAATAAAGAAAAAACAGTACTTACTTATCCTATGCCCCTCCCTCATCCCCAAACACAATTGAAGGTCACTGCTGGACTAAGATCCTTACCAGGGTGGGGTGTTCCTAGAAATTCCTAAATGCTTGCTAAAGCAGTTTTCTTATCAAGGAAGAGTCTGGCCTGTAATCTGCTCTGAGGGGTATGATACACTCCTTACAAGACCTGGAATCACCCAGATGAGGGGAGACTTTTAAAACCCTGATGAGAGAAGTGAATGTATCATCATAGATTGATCACAAATTAATTAATTGACTATCCAAAAACGACCCACTTTACCTTATCCAGTAGAGCCCCATGCTCCTTTAGTGACACATGGTCTCCAATAAGGCCACAAGTTATAATCCTTCCTAAACAGTCTGTCAACTGGAAACCAAAAATTAACTTATATGAGCCTTTGAGAACCATTCTCATTCAAATCGTCGTATTTCACTCCCTGAATCACATAGGCTTGTCGCTAAATCAAAATGCAGGATGCACGGAGATCAACTTCAAAAGTCTCCACTGTCTTTCACAGTCTTGAGACTGTTTAAATTTCCAAAGTCTAAAGTCTCTCTTAGATTTAAGGTGGTCTCTTAACAGTAATCTCAAGAAAACAAAAACCAAATTACATATTTCTAACATAAAATAATACAGAATATACATTACCATTCCAAAAAAGGGATGAAAGGCTGCTCTTTAGTGAGAAAATACTGGACGAAAACAAGAACAAAACCCAGCATAACAGGGGAAATTTTATATCCTGACTTACATAGCATTTTATATCTCCCACTCCATTCAGCTTTGTGGACTGCAACCTCTCTCTCTCTCTCTCTCTCTCTCTCTCTCTCTCTCTCTCTCTCTCTCTCTCTCTCTCTCTCTCTCTCTCTCTCGGCTGGTACGGTACATTTTCTGCAGCCCTCCTTGACAGGCTCTGGCATTTCCAACATCTTGGGGTCTCCAAGGCTATCTAGATCTCACCTTCACAGTTTCATTCAATGGTCTTGCCAACCCTCCAAGCAAGGATTCCTCATCAGTGACTTTAGTGTAGAAGAAGATACTATAATCCCTTTCTCAGATATCTTTAATTTTAAAGGCAGAGCCATGTGTAAATGATTGCAAATTTGGGAGGATCCATGATGGCATCTCCAAAAGGACACTGTGTCTGATGAATAAGATAGCAGTGACTGTAAAGTGGCCAACAGACAGAACTTTGGTCCCCAAAACACCAGGGATTATGTTTCCCAGGTAAGAGGAAACCCCACAGTATGGGAAGCAATTGGGTCCATTCTCAGGTCACACAGCTTAACAGAGGAAGAGTTCATGGGTCCCAGACAGCATTCAGTTCCCAGCCCAGAGAAACACGCCTATATGTTCTGATCAACATCCCAGACAGAACTTTGGGCCCCACAACACCACAGACTCGGTTTTCTAGTTAAGTAAAAACCCCATGCTGAAGGAAGCAATCTGGGCCAACCAACTTCAGGTCACCCAGACAATCTATGGAAAAGGTCCTGGGCTCCAGCAAGCACTCAGCCACCAGTCCAGAGACCTGCCTGCACACATAACTCACCATCCCAGATAGAACTGTGGGTCTCAAAACACCAGGGACTGGGTTTCCCAGTAGTGAGGAAACCCCACAGTGAAAGAAACTTCAGGTCTGACCTCATGGCACCCAGCAGAACTACACCCCGCATGAAAAGTTCTCTGTAAAAGTTCCCTTGTTCCTGCAGGTGCTCAGTTTCCAGTGCAGAGACATTCACATATACCTGCATGCTATTCTCACCATCCCAGACTGAACTGTGAACCCCCAAAACACTAGAGACTGCATCTCCCCATTGGGAGGAAACACCACAGTGAGGGAAACACCAGTTCTGACCTCAGGACATCCAGATAATCCCCAGAAAATTTCCTGGGTTCCCACAGGCTCCACACTCTAGCCTCCGGCTCCACACCTGAGTTCTCTGCTCACCTGCCACTGATTACCCCTTGGGTACTGGGACACAATGCTCCAACCTCAGACCTACAGATCCATGGGACCCACGGGAGCAGCCCCCAGATGCTGCTCCACAGTGCAACCTGTCTCCCTAGCTAAACTGAACAAACAACTGGGATCCCTGGTTCTTCAAGAGGGTCATGGCCAGAAAACACAGTGTAACAGCAGAAGCAGAAGTTCACTAAATTCAGAACATGAAACGCAGTGGCAAGGCAGCTGTCTCCAGACTGCTCTGGGTGAGAAGAGAGTCCCCTTGACTACCAATGACCACAGTTACCACACATGTCCATATACACGAGAAGGGCTGTGGCAATTCCTGAGAAACACTGGTCATTTGGTGACGACACCCAAAAAGCTGCGGAGGCCTCCTTCAGAAAGAACCATCTTCCTGCCAAGAAGATTCTCCCCAAAACAGGATTCCAGCAAGCACCAGAAACAGCCAACACCTGAGACAGCCAGATGGTTAGAGGTCAGTGTAAAACCCAAACCAACAATAGCCAAAACAATACGGCATTTCCAGAACCCAGTTATCCAAGGATAAGTGGCCTTAGACACCCTATCATAAGTGAACTTCAAGAAGATGATCTTACATATATGTTTATGAAGATTACAATGGAGAAACAAGTGAAATGTGTAAAGAAATAGAAGAAGATAAAGTCAAACAAATTATGGCCATCCATAAAGAAACACAGGAAGAAGCATGCAAACAGTTTGTGGCCTTCAGAGAGGAAATAATTAAACCAGTGAAAGAAATAAAAGAAACAAATGAACGTTCAAACAAATAGGTGAAGGAATTGAAGGAAAATACAGTGGTTGGTGAAGGAAATCAACAAAATGGTTCAAGATCTGAAGTCAGAATTGGAAAATTAAAGAACAAAAAGGAGGAAATTATGGAGAGGAAGAACTGAGGGAAGAAAACAGGAACTACAGAAGGAAGAATAAGCAACAGATTACAAGAGATGGAAGAAAGAATCTCAGGTGTGGAAGATACAATGGAACAAATCGATGTATCCATCAAAGAAAATAATAAATCTAAAAGATTCCTGACACAAACCATCCAAGAAATCCAAGACAACATAAAAAGACAAAACCTAAAAATAATAGGAACAGAAGAAAAATAAGATTCGCATCTCCAAAGCCTAGAAAATATAATCAACAAAATCATAGATGAAAATTTCCCTAGGAGAAATTTAAAGAAGCATACAAGATGGTGACACAACACCTAATAAATTAGACCAGAAAAGAAAATCCCCGTGTCACATAATAATCGAAACATTAAATATACAGGACAAAGAAAAAGTACTAAAAGCTACAAGGGAAAAAGGAGAAGTAACATATAATGGTAAACCCATCAGAATCACACCTGACTTCTCAACAGATACTATGAAAACCAGAAGGGTTTGGATAGTTATCATGCAGACCCTAAGAGAACACAGATGTCAGCCCGGGCTATAAACACAGCAAAACTCTCCATCATCATTTATGGAGAAAACAAGGTATTCAATGACAAAAGCAAATTTAAACAATACCTACTCACAAATCCAGGCTTACAGAAGAAAATAGAAGGAAAATACATCCCAAGAAAGCTAACTGCATTCAGGAAAATACAGAAAATAAATAATCTCACTACAAAAAAACCTAAAAGTAACCAAATACACAAACACACTACCACAACCAACATTAAAATAAAAGAATCTAACAGCCACTGGTCATTACTCTCTCTCAACATCAATAGACTCAACTCTCCAATAAAAAGACGCAGACTAACAGGATAGATGCATAAACAAGACACAAAAATCTGTTGTGTATAAGAAACAAATCTGAGTCACAAAGATCTATATTACCTGAGAGTAAGGATTAGAAAAGAGTTTTCCAAGAAAATGGAAACAAGAATTAAGCAAGAATAGCCATTCTAGTATCTAATAAAATGGATTCTCAATCAAAATTAATCAAAAGATGGGGAAGGTCACTTCATACTCATCAAGGAAAAATTCCACCAAATAGACATCACAGTTCTGACCATAAATACCCCAAATACAAGGACACCCACATTTGTAAAGGAAACATTAATAAAACTTAAACCACACTTAGATCCCTACATATTAATAGTGAGAGACTTCAATACCCTACTCTCAGCAAAGATCAGGTCAACAAAAAAGAAATTAAACAAAGAAAAAACGACACTGACAGCGGTCATGAATCAAATGGAACTAACAGACATCAACAGAACCTTCCACCAAAACACAAAAGGATTTACCTTATTCTCAGCAACTCATGAAAATTTCTCCAAAATAGACCATAAAGTTGGTTACAAAGCAAGCCTCAACAGACAAAAGATTGAAATAATCCCTTTTATGCTATCAAGCCATGATGGATTAAGCTGGACCTCAACAACAACAGAAATAACAAAAAGCCTAGAGATGCACGGAAACTGAACATCTCTCTACTGAAGGACAGCTGGCTCAAGGAAGAAATAAAGAAAGAATTTGAAGACTTCCTAGAATTCAATGAAAATGAAGGCACAACATACCCATACTTACGAGAAACAATGAAAGCAGAGCCAAGAGGAAAGTTCATAATATGTGCCTTCAAAAACATATTCGAAACATCTCATACAAGTAACTTAAAGGCTTACCTGAAAGCCCTAGTAAAATATAGAAGCAGACATACCCAAGAGGACTAGACTGCTAGAAATAATGAAACTCAGGGCTCAAATCAATAAACTAGAAGGAAAGAGAACAATTCAAAGAGTCAACAAAACCAAGAGCTGGTTCTTTGAGAAAATTAACATGATAGACAAACCCTTAGCCCAGCTAACTGAAAGGCAGTGAGATATATCCAACTAAACAAAATCAGAAATGAAAAGGGATCACATCAACAAACACTGACGAAATCCAAACAATCATTTGGTCTTACTTCAAAGGCCTATATGCCATAAAATTTTAAAATAAAAATGAAATGGACAATTTTCTTGATCAATTCCACTTACCAAAAAGAGTCAAGACAGGGTAAATAAATTAAATCATCCTAAATCACCTAAGAAAAAGACACCGAGATCACGTAAGGAAGCTGTCATCAAAAGTCTCTCATCAAAAAAAAAAAAAAAAGCCCAAGGCCAATTGGTGCCACTGCAAATTCTACCAAACATTCAAGAAAGAGCAAACCACAACACTCTTCAAAATATACCACAAAATAGAAACAGAAGGAATTTTACCAAACTCATTCTGTGAAGCGAAAGTCACCTTGATACCAAAACCTCACAAATACCCAACAAAGGCAATGTTGCCCATGTTCTTCATACCTCTTTAACATAGTTCTTAAAGTCCTTGCTAATTAATACAACAATTAAAAGATATCAACGAGATTCAAATCAGAAAGGTAAAAGTCAAAGCATCACTATTTGCAGAGGATATGACTGTGTACATGAGTGAAAACAAAAATTCTACGAGGGAATTCCTACAGTTGATTAACACCCTCAGCATGTGGTGGGTACAAAATTAACTCAAAAATATCACTAGCCCCTTTTTATACAAAAGAAAGAAATTAGAGAAACAACCCTCCACAATAGCCACAACCTACATAAAGCATCTTGGTACAAACCTAATCAAGCAAGTCAAAGATTTGTATGAAAAAAAATCACTCTGAAGAAAAGAAAATAGAGGAAAATATCATAAGATGGAAAGATCTCCCATACTCATGGCTTGGCAAGATTAACAGTAAAAATGGTCATCTAACCAAAAGCAATTTCCAAATTCAGTGCAATTTCCACCAAATTATCTACGAAATTCTTTACAGACCTTGAAAGAAAATTCTCATCTTAATATGGAATAACAAAAAATCCAGATTAGCTAAAACAATCCTCTACAATAAAACATCTTCTGGACATATCTACATACCTGATCTCAAGCTGTACTATTGAACAAAAGTAGTAAAAACTGCATGTTACTATTATAGAAAATGACTGGTGGATCAATGATATTGAATAGAAGACCCAGAAATAATTCCACACACTTAGGGTATCCTGATTTTTGTCAAAGATGTAAAACCATACCATGGAAAAATGATAATATCTTTAACATATTGCTGCTCTAACTGGATGTTGACATGTAGAAAAATGCAAATAGATCCATTCTTATAACCCAGTACAAAACTAAAGTCCAAGTGGTAAAAGACAACAACATAAAACCAGACACAAGTTCAATCTGTTGGAAGAAAATGTGAGAAAGAGTCTCGAACTCATTGGCACAGGAGAAAACTTCCTGAACAGAACAGCAGCACCACAGGCTCTAAGATCAAAAATCAATAAATGGGACCTCATGAAACTGAAAAGCTTCTGTAAAGCAAAGGACACTGTCATCAGAACAAAACAACAGGTTGGAAACTGGAAAAGGATCTTCACCAACCCTATATCTGCCATAGGGCTAATATTCAGAATATATAAAGGATTCAAGAAGTTAAACAACAACAAATCAAGTAGTCCAATGAAAAATGGGGTGCAGAACTAAACAAATAATTCCCAAAAGAGAGATATCAGATGGCACAGAAACACTTAAAGAAATATAACTTAGTCATCAAGGAAATGAAAATCAAAATGGCACTGAGATTTCACCTCACCCCTACCAGAATGGCTAAATCAAAAACTCAAGTGAAAACTCATGCTGGAGAGAAAGGGGAACGCTCCTCTATTGCTGGTGGTAATGAAAACTTGTAAAACCACCTTGGAAATCAATCTGGTGGTTTCTCAGGTAATTAAGAGGAGTGCTACCACAAGATCCAACTATTCAATTCCTATGCATATATCCAAAGATGCTCAGCTATATAACAAGGACATTTGCTCCACAGTTTTTGTAGCAGCTTTATTTGTAATAGCCAGAATCTAGAAACAACCTAGATGTACATCAAAGGAGGAATGGATACAGAAATTGTGGTACATCTATACAATGGAACACTACTAATCCATTAAAAACAAGGAAATCATGAAATTTGCAGGTAAATGGTGGGAACTAAGAAAGATCATCCTGAGAGAGGTATCCCAGAAGCAGAAAGACACACAGGGTATACATTCACTTCTAAGTGGATATTAGTCATATAATAAAGGATAATCATACTAAAATCTGTACACTTAAAGAAGGTAAGCAAGGAGTAGGACCCTGGGTAAGATGATCAATCATAATTCAGAAAGGCAAACTGGGTGGGCATAGTAAGAGGGACAAAATAGAGAACAGGACAGGAGCCTACCACAGAGGGCCTCTGAAATACTCTACCCAGCAGGGTTTCAAAGCAGATACTGAGACTCATAGTCAAACTTTGGGCAGAATGCAGGGAATCTTATGAAAAAAAAAAGAGGAGATAGGAAGACACAACATACCCAAACTTATGGGACATAATGAAAGCAATTCTAAGAGGAAAGTTCATACCACTAAGTGCCTTCAAGAAGAAATTCGAGACTTCTCATTTGAGCAACTTAATGGCCCAACTAAAAGCCCTAGGGGGAAAAAAAGAAGCAGACTCACCAAAAGAGTAGACGGCTGGAAATAATCAAACTCAGGGCTGAAATCAATAAATTAGAAAAAAATAAAATAATTCAAAGAATCAATGAAACCAAGAGTTGATTCTTAGAGAAAATCAACAAGATAGACCAACCCTTAGCCAAACTAACTAAAGGGCAGAGAGACACCATCCAAATCAACAAAATTAGAAATGAAAAGGGGGACATAACAACGGACACTGAAGAAATCCAAACAATTATTAGGACTTATTTCAAAAGTCTATATGACACAAACTTTGAAAATCTAAGTGAAATGGACAATTTTCTTGATCAATTCCACTTACCAAATTTTAATCAAGACCAGATAAATGAATTAAATAGTCCTATATCCCCTAAGGAAATAGAAGCCGTCATCAAAAGCCTCCCATCCAAAAAAAGCCCAGGACCAGATGGCTTCAGTGCAGAATTCTACCAGACCTTCACAGAAAAGCTAACTCCAGTTCTCTTCAACTCTTCCTCAAAATAGAAATAGAAGAACACTACCAAACTCATTTTATGAAGTCACAGTCACCTTGGTACCTAAACCACACAAAGACCCAACAAAGAAAGAGAATTTCAGGCCAATCTCCTTTATGAATATTGATGCAAAAATACTCAACAAAATACTTCCAAACCAAGTACAAGAACACATCAAAGATATCATCCACTATGACCAAGTAGGCTTCATCCCAGGTATGCAGGTATGGTTCAATATATGGAAATCCATCAGTGTGATCCACCATATTAACAAACTGGAAGGAAAAAAAGAACACATGATAATCTCCTTAGATGCTGAAAAATCATTTGATAAAATCCAACATCCATTCATGTTTAAAGTATTGGAGAGATTAGGGATACAAGGCACATACCTAAACATAATAAAGGCAATATACAGTAAGCCTATAACCAGCATCAAACTAAATGGAGAGAAACTTAAAGCAATCCAACTGAAATCAGGGACAAGGCAAGGCTGCTCACTCTCTCCATATCTCTTCAACATATTTCTGGAAGTCCTTGAAAGAGCAATAAGACAATTGAAGGAGATCAAGGGGATATAAATCAGAAAGGAAGAGGTCAAGGTATCACTATTTGCAGATAATATGATAGTATACCTGAGTAACTCCAAAAATTCTACCAGGGAACGCCTACAGCTGATAAACACCTTCAGCAAAGTGGCTGGATACAAAATTAACTCAAAAAAATCAGTAGCCTTCCTGTATACAAAAGACAAAAGGGAAACAACACCCTTGACAATTGTCACAAAAGACATAAAGTACCTTGGTGTGACCCTAACCAAGGAAGTCAAAGACTTGTATGAAAAAAAATTTCAAGTCATACGCTTATGGAAACCTGATTTTTGACAAAGATGTCAAAACCATACAATGGAAAAAAGACAGCATCTTCAAAACATAACTTTTAAAATTTTTTGAAGTAATAGTCATTAAACCTAGTGCCATGTACATAACTAGGTAAGCATTCTACCTCTAAGCTAAACCAAAATCCTCTTCTTACTTAAAAAAGTAATATACTCTTCAGTTTTCTGTCTCTTCATTCTTCCATAGTTAAATTTTGTATTTAATCATATTCCATCACATGACCATGCCCACTGATTATCATATGCATGGAAAAGGAAATGATTGTTGTCAAATGAAAGTTCTGAATAAAACTGTAAAGATTTATATACAGGTTTTTGCATAAATGTAGTTTTAACACCTTTACAAAACTACCAAGGAACTTGATGCTTATTACAAAAAAATAACTCATGTTCAATATATATATACATATATATATTGTACATATGTATACATGTATATATACATGTATGTTGTATACATGTATATACACTGAATATATATTGCTGTCTTCCAAAAGCAATGAATGGTAGTTCTACGGGTCCATTTCCTGACTAAAATTTTTTTGTGTGTCAGTGTTCTGGGTTTTGGTTATTCTAACTGATAGTTCAGTGAGTATATATGGGAAAACATGAAATCAAGGCAGAAGGCTCCTTCTAGATTCAGGGTACACTGAGGAAAATACTAGGGAAAGTCTGACAAATCTTACTCTCTGGATAATACGTAAGGATAGAAACACTGAAAGTTAAATAGATGAGGTTACTAACTTCAGTTACTAGGATGGAAAACAAAAGTATGCATCAGTTGATAGGGTACATAAGTTAGCAGAAAACTTTGTCTAGAAGTCCTATTTCAGCCGTGCTGTGATTAGATTCAGAATCCAGTTAAAATTGGAATCTCAGTATGTAAGCCAGAACTCTCAGAATCTCTAGACTATATCTATTACCAAGTAAAGATGTAAATGTCAGTAAAACATACTTAAAATTCAGTTGTCATAATTTTAGGCTTGACTGTTGGCTCAAATATACCTGTGTTTTTCATAAAATTCTATAGGATACTGCAGACAGGAGCAAAACCTATCTCACTGTCAATCATGGTGTAAAAGTAGCTGTCTCTAGAGTATGTTCCCCAACTTTGGGAACAAATATATGTATTATACACAGTATTTGTTGAGAAAATTAAAATCATTTAAGGACAGACACTTAAAATTTAAAAATATACATCATATTCTTATTGTCTCAGAACCAGATATGGGCTACATGAGAGTACTCTCTTCTATAGTATGACCCAGGACTCCTAGCTCATGTAACCAATCCATTCCTGTTGGAAGGGCCCTGCTGTTTGAGTTTGTAGTCCTCCTAGTCTGGATAGCCATTCTGAGTTCACTGTTAAAGTATAGGACTCCCTCTCCCCAACAGGGCCTCCTGCTCTCTGCCTGACTTCATCTGGAGAGTGTCTCTAGATAGATGCCCCTAACCACATTTGATATATGGCCTTTGACACATCTCCCTGCTAGTTCTCCCCTTTCTGTGCTTATAGTATAATTAGGTACTGCATTCCCATTCATATGATAAGAGCATGCTGTTTAATCCAAATCAAGTATCCTTGATGTACCTAGTTCCAACCAATTATGTACCCCTATCCTTGGAACACCCACTTACTCCCAAAGGCATATGTAGCCTTTGTTCTCTGGAATTAAAGTTGAACAAGCTCCCTGAAGTGGTTCCTTGGGTGTGTGATCTTATACAGTGCCAGCCTTTACAAGCACATTCCTCTTCTTGTGCCCCTCCAGACTTAGTAGGCTGCTGGGAGATAAGCCCCAAGCAAGAGGAGAACCATACATTCCCAGGCCGAAACATAATTTAGGAAGTCTTTTATTGAATATGACTAAGTTCATTTATTTCATGCTGCCCCCACTTCATAGCCCTAAGCCCAGATAGAGACTATATCCATTTGTCTTTTTACTGAGTATAAGTCAGAATTTCCAGTCATCTTAGCTTCTCTTCCATTACACTCTGCACCTCCAGGCCCAGACACAGGTGGGATCCACATTCTCATGCCCTTTGGCATAACCTCATGAAAGAGCCTCACTTCATACTGTCCAACAGCATTTCTTCTTCAGGGCCAGAGCCAGGCAGGAACTGCTAGTATAAAAGGAAACAAATCAGAATACAACTGACTCCCCAATAGAAAGATTAAAAGGAAAAAGACCTTGTAAGGATATAGTCCAAGATCTAATATATAATTTTACCCAGCAAAACTACTGGTCACAGAAAAAGGATAAAGAAAAAAAAACCAAAAACATCAAACTACCTACTAAAATAATTCATGTTGATCAAACCAGCTCTACAGAGAATACTGTAAGTAATTATTTGGACTAAATAAAGGAATAGGCAAAGCTAAGAGAATATACAGAAGAAAACAATGAAACAGTAATTAGGACATAAGCATGACTAAGAACACAAACAAGAAAACAAACAAACAAACAAAAAACTACTGCCATGAACACACTCCACAAACTGACAAGACCACTTTCTTGAAGAAAGCACCTATGCAACTCATTGAATATGAAGAAGTTAAGCTGGTGCTTACATAAGGCCTTTACCACTAATTTCTAGCATCTTTGTTAAACATCAACCCAGCCACAAACACTTTGATCTACAATGGTGCCCTGCCTGCAAGGTATGTTAGTGTAGTGGTAAAACAATGCTTGTAGTAACAACCAACCAATATCTGATTTGACTAGCAGCCCCTCTGTAAAAGAGGGAACCAACATAGCTGGGGTGACCAAGAACACAAGAATAGGATGTATATGAGTATGTTTATATGTATATGATGCATATGTTTATGTACATATATTATATTATGATATATATATATAAATATTGATGTATATTAGTAAAATATATTTCCATAAATGATTCCTAATGACATTCTGCAATACTAATAAATCAGTGCCTCACTCAGCAATCATCAGAGAAGCTTCTTCCTACAAGATATGCAAACAAACATCCAGATAGATAGCCAGACATAACGCAAAGAGTGAGAGATACTGAAACATTCAGCACCAAACAAGATATCTCCATCAATTTCCTCATCTCACAGCCAAGAGAATCCTCCTGAAGGTGAGGCAGAAATAATATAAGAGCCAGAGGGGATAAAGAATGTTAAGAAATAAGCCCTATAGAAACAGAATGGTGTATCAATGGAACTGAATAGAAGACCCAGAAATGAACCCATATACCTATGGAAACTTGATTTTTGACAAAGAAGCCAAAACCATTCAATGGAAAAAAGACAGCATTTTAAACAAATGGTGCTGGTCCAACTGGATATCCATATGCAGAAAAATGAAAAGAGATCCATATTTATCACCCTGCACAAAATTAAATTAAAGTCCAAGTGGATCAAAGACCTCAACATAAAACCAGACACACTAAACTGGTTAGAAAAAAAAGTGGGGAAGACCCCAGAACTCGTTGGCACAGGAGACTACTTCCTGAATAGAACACCAACAGCACCGGCTCTAAGATCAACAATAAATAAACGGGACCTCATGAAACTGAAAAGCTTCTGTAAGCAAAAGACACTGTCATCAAAACAAAATGACAGCCTACAGACTGGGAAAGGATCTTTAACAATTCTACTTCTGACAGAGGGCTAATATCAAGTATATATAAAGAACTCAATAAGTTAAAAAGCAACAAATCAAGTAAACCAATTAAAAAATAGGGCATGGAGCTAAACAGAGAACTCACTGTAGAGGATTATAGAATGGCAGAAAAACACTTAAAGAAATGCTCAA
>CM053742.1:72529941-72549163 GCA_028658305.1 Pachyuromys duprasi
GGTCTGGGTTAGTGTGCCTCTGCTGAATGCAGGCCTGTCTGAAATGGTGCCCGAGGCCTTCTCTCTCTGTCCTGTGGACACACACAGGGACTGAGGTTTTGGCCCTCAGTGTGCGGTCTGGTCAAGACGGTCCCAGGACTTTGTCAGTCTGGGGTGGCTCCTGCGATTCGTGCACACCCACCGTGCACCAGTGGGTTGAAGCAGAACTCAGGTCCCTCCCAGACTTGCCCGAGGACTGGCACAGGGACTGAGGTTTTGCTGGGAGAAGCATGTGGCTTGCGCCTGCAGAGTGCAGACTGGTCAAAACGGTCCCCTGCCTTTCTCAGATTGGGGTGGTTCCAGTGATTGGTTCGTGCCCTCCGCACACCTGTGGGTTGAAGCAGAACCCGGGTGCAGTGTGCGCTCACAGGGTGCAGTTTGGTGAAAACGGTACCCGGTTTCTCCTCAGACTGCCTGCGAGACTGTGTGATCCAGTCTATTATGGTGGGTGCGGGCGCCTAGTGCGGCTGCTCATTCAGATCAGAGCTGTGTGACTTTGGTCACCTGGAGGTTTTTCCGGGGAATAACTGGGTATACCTAGGGTTTTCCCACTTGATTTTCTCACTGTGGGAGGTCTGCTCTCCTGGCAATCACGGATGCTGGCGTTTTAGGTCCCAGAGTTCAGTCTCCTGGTTGCTGCATTGTTTTTGCTGTCCTACTCCTCAGACACAGTGTCCTCTAGTGGCAGCCATCTTGGATCTCTCTGTGTTTCAGGATCTTCAAGAGTATATTTTCACGGATTTCTTTCTCAGCCATTTTGTCTTTGGAATACAGGAGGGTTTCTGATTTTTTTGAGTTAATTTTGTATCCAGCCACTTTGATGAAGGTGTTTAATAGCTGAAGAAGTTTTCTGGTTGAATTTTTGGGCTCGCTCATATATAATATCATATAATCTGCAAATAGTGATACTGACATCTTCCTTTCCAATCTGTTTCTCTTAGATCTCCTTTAGTTGTCTTATTGCTCTAGCTAGGACTTGGGCAACATTTGCCTTGTCCCTTATTTCAGTGGGGTTGATTTAAGTTTCTCTCCATTTAGTTTGATGTTTGCTATAGGCTTGCTGTATATTGCCTTTATTATGTTTCAGTATGCGCCTTATATCCCTGATCTCTCCAAGAATTTAAACATGAATGGGTGTTAGAATTTGTCAAATGCTTTTTCAGTATCTAAAGAGATAGATGATCATGTGGATTTTCTCCTTCAGTTTGTTTCTACGGTAAATTACATTGATGGATTTCAGTATATTGAACCACCCTTGCATGCCTGGGATGAAGCCTACATGGTCATAATGGATGATATATTTTATATATTCTCGGATTTGTTTTGCCAGTGTTTTATTGAGCATTTTTACACCAATGTTCATAACAGAAATAGGTCTGAAATTCTCTTTTTTGTTGGGTCTTAGTTTGGTTTAGATATCAAGCTGACTGTGGCTTCATAAAATGAGATTGGTAATGTTCCTTCTGTTTCTTTTTGGTGGAATAGTTTGGAGAGAATTGGAGTTAGCACTTAAAAAAAAACTCTGGTAGAATTCTGAGGTGAAACTATCTTGCCCTGGGTTTTCTTGGAAGGGAGAGTTTTGATGACTGCTTCTATTTCCTTGGAGGACATACAACTATTCAGTCTATGTGCCTGATCTTGATTTAATTTTGGTAAATGGAATCTACCAAGAAAATTTTCCCTTTCATTTAGATTTTCAAATTTTGTGGCATATAGGCTTTGTAGTAAGACCTAAAGATTGTCTGGATTTCTTCAGTGTCTGTTGTTATGTTACCCTTTTTATTTCTGATTTTGTTGATTTTGATTGTGTCTCTCTGCCTTTTAGTCAGTTTGGCTAAGGGTTTGTCTATCTTGTTGATTTTCTCAACAACAACAACAAAACAGCTCTTGGTTTCATTGATTCTTGAATTGATTTTTTTGTTTGTTTGTTTCTAATTTTTTTTGACCCAGAGTTTGATTATTTCAAGCTGTCTACTCCTCTTGGGTGTGCTTCTTTTTTACCCCTAGAGTTTTCAGGTGGGCCGTGAAGTTGTTTGTTAGAGTTGTTTCAAATTTTTTTCTTGAAGACACTTAGTGGTATGAATTTTCCTCTTAGCACAGCTTTCATTGTATTACGTAAGTTTGGGTATGTTGTGTCTTCATTTTGATAGAATTCTAGGAAGTCTGTAATTTCTTTATTTCTTCCCTAACCCAGCTGTCATTGAGTAGCTAATTGTTCAGTTTCCATATTTGTGTAGGCTTTTTGTTACTTCTCTTTTTGTTGTGGTCCAGCTTTAGTCCATAGTGGTCAGATATGATACAAGGGATTTTTGCAATCTTCTTGTATCTGTTGAGGCTTGCTTTGTGACCAACTATATGGTCTATTTTGGAGGAGTTTACGTGAGGTGCTTTAAAAAAGGTATACTTTTTTGAATTTAGGTGATAAGTTGTCTAGACATCTATTAGGTCTATTTGGTTTAGGACCTCTGTAAGTTCATTATTTCCCTATTTAGCTTCTGTCTAGATGATCTGTCCCTTGGTGAGAGTGGAGTGTTGAAGTCTCCCACGATTAATGTGTTGTGATCATTCTATAATTTAAGCTTTAATAATGTTTCATTTACAAATGTAGGTACTCTAAATATGGGGGTATAGATGTTCAGAATTGTGATGTTCCCCCTGGTGGATTTTTCCTTTGAAGAGTTTGAAGTGTCCCTCCTCATCTTTTTGCATTATTTTGTTTGAAAGTCTGTTTTATTAGGTATTAGGATAGCTACCCTAGATTGTTTTCTTGGTCCAAGAGGAGGACATTGCAGCCTGTCCTGATGGGACCTGATAAGCTAGGGTCAGATGTAAGGGGAAGAGGACTCCCCCACATCAGTGGACTTAGAAAGGGGCAGGGAAGAGATGAGGGAGGGAGGATGGGATTAAGTAGAAATGAGGGAGGGAATATGGCTGGGATACAAAGTATCCTGTGATTAATATAAAAATAAAAATTATAAAAAAACATTTTTCATGCTCTTTACTCTGAGGTAATATCTATCTTTGTCGTGGAGGTGTGTTTCTTGTATGCAGCAGAATGTTGCATACTGTTTCTGGATTCTGGATTCTGTTAGTGTATGTCTTTTTTATTGGAGAGTTGAAGAGTTGAGCCATTGATGTTAATAGATAATAGTGACCAATGAATGTTAGTCTTTTATTGTGGAATTGGTGGTGTTACTGTGCTTCATTCCTTGTTTTCTTTTAATTTTTTGTTATTAACTCATCTATATTAAATATTTTCTTGGGTGTAGTTTTTTTTGTTGTTGTTGGATTGGAGTTTCCATCTAGGATTTTTGTAGGGCTGGGTCACTGTGTAGATATTGCTTAAATTTATTTTTGTCATGGAATTTTTTCCTGATTTTTTGTTGATTGAATGTATAATAGTCTTGGTTGGAATCTGTGGTCTCTTAGAGTCAGCATTATATCTGCCCAGGCCCTTCTGTCTTTCATAGCTTCTGTTGAGAAGTCTAGTGTGATTCTGATCCATCTACCTTTTTTATGTTACTTGGCCTTTTACCTTGCTGCTTTTAATATTTTTTTTTTGTTCTGTAGATTTAGTGTTTTGACTGTGATATTATTTGAGGAGTTTATTTTCTTTTCTAGCCTATTTGTTGTTTTGCAGGCCTTTTGCATATTTACGGACATCTCTTACTTTAAGTTGGGAAAATTTTCTTCTATGATTTTTCTTGAAAGTATTTTCTGGACCTTGGAGTATAGAATCTTCTTTTTCATCTATTCCTATTATTGTTAGAGTTCATTTTTTTCATGGCATCCTTGATTTCTTGGATGTTTTGTGTTTGCAGTTTTTCTGCTTTTACTTTTTCTTTGAGAGAAGTTTCAGTTTCTGCAAGTGTATCTTCAGCACCTGAGATTCCCTTTTCCATCTCTTGTATTCAGTTGGTGATGTTTACCTTTGTGTTTCCTGATTTTTTTCTCTAAGATCTCCAGTTTCAGCATTTTCTCTGTTTGTGTTTTCTTCATTGAATCTAATTCTGTTTTTATGCTTTGCACCATTTCCTCCACCTGTTTGAATATTGATTATTGTCTTTCTATAACGGCCTCAATTTTTTGTTTGTTTCCTATCTATATGTCACTAATTGTGCCTCTACTTATGCCTCTATTTGTTTGGATGTATTTTCCTGTAATTCTTTGAGAGCTTTGAACATTTCCTCTTCATTTGCCTCCATTTGTGTGTCTAGTTCTTTGAGAGATTTGTTCATTTCTTCTTTATGTGCCTCTAATAACTGGATAAGCACAGCTTTAAAATCATTTTCCTGTGTTTCTGATAATTTTGAATATCCATTGATTTGGGGAGGGGGTTGCTGGTGAAGCCATGATGTCCTGGTTTTTGTTGGATCTGTTCTTATGCCGACCTCTGGCCATCTACTTATCTGTAACCTTCAATCTTTGTTCCTTGAGTCTGTACTTTAGCCTGGATCCATCCTTCTCTGTTTGGAGTATTCTTCAGGAATATGAGAGTTGTCCGTTGGTTTGAGAGTTTGCTTTGGTGTTTCAGTTTTACCTATGTGACAAAGGTCCACAGGCACAGGTGAACAAGTGAGGGTGGGCAAGTGTGCTCGTGTGCATGGAAGTGTGCCTTGGATACAGGGTGCTAGAGAGTGTACATGCCTGGAATGTGGGCCAGGCAGTTGGTACAGACACAGGAGCATTGTGGGCGCTGGTGCTCTTTGTGGTTGCAATGAACATATACAGATTCCCTGAATACCTCAGTGGCCTACAGGCCTGTCATACTGTTCTTTTGGTATTCAGTTCTGCCTGGGCTCCAGGAGTTGTTTGCCTGGACTCTACTGGTAGACTCTCAAAACAGGGGAATCAATGTTGAAAACACTGTACCACGAATCCCTATGTTGCCCACAGTTGTGCTGTGGGTGGGAGGGATCTGATGTCTTCCTGCTAGTGTAGAGGGACCCTGTATCTGGGGCTCTGCATGTACTCACTTGAAGGTAAACTCACTTTCAAGCAGGTCTAATCAGAAAGCACAGGGTTTTCCCGTGTTCTCTACTCTCAGATTTGGGTCTGATGGGGCAAAGAGAATTGTAGGAGATCCATCAGCTCAATGGTGCTGTAGCCATAGAACTAGCAGGCTGGTATAGTGGTCCACTGGGAGTTCAGCCACAGCAGCATAACTGGGAGGCCACCAGTAAAGATGCCTGCTGGGACATTCAGGGGAACCCCTACAACTGTTCTCAGCCCTAGGTGGGCCTGTGGACCTGGGTGCTTAGGCCATCCTTAGTGGCTCATATAGACAACAGCCTGCCACTGAGAAACTGTCTCAGATACTGAGTAGGGAGTTCTATGTTAGTATCAGAGGGCACTGTGGGTCAACTCATCTGAGGAGGGAGGGCCAACAAGGGAAAGTGCAGCGGGATTGAATATTTGCCATGCTCAGTCCCAAGAGAAGTCTGCTGGTGATCTGCATCTAAATGGTCTCAGCTCAAAGTTTGTCCCTCTGGCCCAGGAATCCTCGGTGTTGATGTTCTGGCTTCAGCTGCCCCTCCCTCACCAATTTCAGAGTTTCAGATCCTCTGCACCTTCAGATATGTTATTGCTGGTAGCTGCCATCTTGGATTGGTGGAGAAGCTTTTTTAGTTTTAGAAAGTACCATTTATTAATTGTTGGTCTTAATGTTTACTATACTGATGTGTTATTCATACACTCTTAGATGATTTTTAAACCTGTGTGCATTTTCAAGGAAAACAAATGGAATTCATTCTTTGTTCCCCAGTCACAGTAATTTAAACAGGGTTGACATATTAATTTATTATGCAAATAAATGTTGCATTTAACCAATAAAATATTTTTAAATTGGTAACTGATATATCTTATTTCAAGTCTTAGCTATTACAACAAATCATTTATTTTTTTTTTAATTTCTGAAGGGAATAGCTATGTTTTCTCTGCCATAGGAATGGAGAGTTACAAAATACAAATGGACTGAGAAGGAAAATATGGAAAAAACACCCTTCACAATAGCCACAAAAGACGTAAAGTACCTTGGTATAACTCCAACCAAGCAAGTCAAAACTTGTATGAAAAAAGAAACTTTCATTCTTTGAAGAAAGAAATAGAAGAAGATATCAGAACATAGATCTCCCATGCTCATGACTTGGAAGGATTAACAGTAAAAATGGCCATCTTACCAAAGGCAGTCTATAGATTCAATGCAATTCCCATTAAATTACCAATAAAATTCTTATAGACCTTGAAAGAAAAATTCTCAACTTCATATGGAATAACAAGAAACCCAGAATAGCTAAAACAATGCTCTACAATAAAAGATCTTCTGTGGTTATCTCTATCCCTGACCTCAAGCTGTACTATAGAACAACAATAATAAAAACTGCATGCTAAAGTCCCTAGAACTCATCAGCACAGGAGACTACTTCCTGAACAGAACACCAACAGCACAGGCTCTAAGATCAACAATCAATAAATGGGACCTCATGAAACTGATAAGCTTCTGTAAAGCAAAAGACAGTGTCATCAAAACCAAACGACAGCCTACAGACTGGGAAAGGACATTTAATAATCCTACTTCTGACAGAGGGCTAATATCCAGTATATATTAAGAACTCAAGAAGTTAAAAAGCAACAAATCAAGTAATCCAATTAAAAAATGGGGTATGGAGCTAAACAGAGAACTCTCTATAGGGGACTGTAGAATGGCAGAAAAACACTTAAAGAAATGCTTAACGTCCTTAGCCATCAGGGAGATGCAAATCAAAACGACCCTGAGATTTCAACTTATACCAGTCGGAATGGCTAAGATCAAAAACTCAAGTGACAACACATGCTGGAGAGGATGTGGAGAAATAGGAACCCTCCTACATTGCTGGTGGGAATGCAAACTTCTACAACCAATTTGGAAATCAATTTGGTGCTTTTTTAGACAATTAGCAATAGTGATTCTTCAAGATCCAGCTATACCATTCCTAGGCATATATCCGAAAGATGTTCAAGTACACAACAAGGACATTTGCTCAACTATGTTCGTGGCTGCTCTATTTGTAATAGCCAGAACCTGGAAACAACCCAGATGTCGCTCAGTTGAGGAATGGATACAGAAATTGTGGTACTTTTACACAATGGAATATTACTCAGCAATTAAAAAGGAGGAAATCATGAAATTTGCAGGCAAATGGTGGGACCTGGAAACAATCATCCTGAGTGAGGTATCCCAAAAGCAGAAAGGCATACATGGTATATACTCACTTATATAGACCTATAAGATAAGATAAACATGCTGAAATCTATACACCTAAAGAAGATAAACAAGAAAGAAGACCTGGGGAAAGAGGATTAATCCTCACTTAGAAAGACAAATGGGATGGACAACGGATGTAGGAGAAAACAAGTAGCAGGACAAGAGCCTACCACAGAGGACCTCGGAGAGACTCTACCTAGCAGTGTATCACACAAATTTTAAGACACATAACCAACCCTTTTCAGAATGCAGGGAATCACATGAAAAAAAGGGGAGAGAGGACAATAGCTCCACAAGGACCAAATATATCAGGGCGCCGGGGTCTATTATGAAACTGTTTCTCCAACCAAGGACCATGTATGGATATAACCTAGAACCCCTGCTTGAATGTAGCAAATGGTAGCTCAATATCCAAGTGGGTACCCTAGTAAGGGGAACAGGGACTATTTCAGACATGAACTCAATGGCTGGCTCTTTGACACATCCCCCTGCCTCCCCAAGGGAGGAGCAGCCTTGCTAGGTCACAGAAGAGGACATTGCAGCCATTCCTGAAGAGACCTGATAGGATAGAGTTAGATGGAAGAGGAGGAGGTCTTCCTCTATCAGTGGACTTGGAAAGGGGCTGGGAGGAGAAGAGGGAGGGATGGGGGGAATAGGGAGGGAATTCAGGAGAGGGCTATGGCTGGTATATGAAGTACATAACCTGTGACTAATATAAAATAATTAAAAAAAAAACTACAGGGACTGGCATAGAAACTGAACAATGGATCAATGGACTCAAATAGAAGACCCAGAAATAAACCCACACACTTATGGACACCTGATTCATGACAAAGATGCCAAAGCCATACAATTGAAAAAAAAGACAGCATCTTCAACAAATGATGCTGGTTTAACTGGTTATCTACATGTAAAAAAATGCAAATAGATCCATACTTATCACCCTGTACAAAACTAAAGTCCAAGTGGATCAAAGACCTCAATATAAAACCAGACACACTAAACCTGTTAAAAGAAAAAGTGGAAAAAAGCCTTGAACTGATTGGCACAGGAGACAACTTCTTCTACAGAACACCAACAGCATAGGCTGTAAGATTGATAGTCAATAAATGGGACCTCATGAAACTGAGAATCTTCTGTAAAACAAAGGACACTGTCATCAGAACAAAACAACTGCATATGGATTGAGAAAGAATATTCACCAACCCTATATCTGACAGAAGGGTAATATCCAGAATATATAAAGAACTGAAGAAGTTAAACACCAACAAATCAAGTAATCCAATTAAAAAATGGGGTAAAGAGATAAACAGAGAATTCACAGTAGAGAAATATCAAATGGCAGAGAAACACTTAAAGAAATGCTCAGTATCCTAGCTATCAGGAAAATGCAAATCAAAATGATCCTGAAATTTTACCTTACAGAATTAAGAGTCAGATAGGAGGGAAGAATGTTTCCCATCGGTGGTATAGGGGAGGATCATTGTGGGGAAGAGGGAGAAGCTGGGGTCAGAAGATGAGAAAGGGGGCTTATCCAGGTTATAAAGTGAATACATTGTAATAAATAATAACAATAATAATTTAAAAATTAAAAAAGATATCTATTCCATTGTTTTAAGTTAACTGAAGCAATATTAGGCACACATTGTAAAACGGGTAACACAATAAGGTGTTTTAGTTTTGAATTTCTTCTTATATGTGAGACCAAGAAATTTCTTCTTATAATTATAATTATTTTTATTTTACAATTTATTCACTTTGTATCCCAGTTGTATTCCCCTACCTTATCATCTCCTGGTCCCACCCACCCTCCCTCTTCTTCTACTATCACTCTTCTGTGGTCCACTGATATAAAACATCAGTCCTACTGCCCTATTATTTGAGCCTAGCCTCACAGCTCTCAACCAGATTGCCTGGACCCTCTTCCATGTGGGATGGCTAGGTCACCCCACAACGGAGAAGCAATCAAGGAGCAGGCAACCAAGTTGCCATGTCTGAGACTGTCTCTTCTCCCAAAAAATGCTGTTCACAGGGGGGACTGCAGAGACTGATGCATCAACCAAAGATCATTCTTAGTGACAACATGGAACCTCTGCCCAGATGTAGCCCATAGACAGCTCAGGCTCCATGTGGGCTCCCTAATGTGACCAACGTTTTTGGGCTTTGTTGGTGTTCTTGTGGTGCTCTTGTCCCTTCCCGGTACTTCTACATTACCATTCTTCCATAAGACTCCCTGTGCTTTGTCCAAATTTTGGCTGTGAGTCTCTGCATGTGCTTCAATACCTGTAGTGTGGAATCTTTTAGAGAACATCTGTGATAAGCTCCTATCCTGTTCCCTCTCTTCTACTGCCTCCAGTTTCTATCCTGTTTTCCCTCCTGAATGAGAATTAAGCATCTTCCCTAGGGTCCTCATTGTTTAGCTTCTTTAGGTCTGTAGATTATAGTATATTTATCTTATATTATATGACTAATGCACTTACCCCAAGACCTAGCTTCCTCACTCTTGGGCATATATCTGAAAGATGCTCAACCATACAAGGACATTGGCTCAACTATGTTCATAGCAGCTTTATTCATAAGAGTCAGAATCTGGAAACAACCTAGATGTCCCTCAACTGGAGAATGGATAGAGAAATTGTGGTACATTTACACGATGGAATACTATTTAGCAATCAAAACAAGGAAATCATGAAATTTACAGACAAATGGATGGAACCAGAAAAGATCATCTGGAGTGAGGTAAACCAGAAGCAGAAAGATATGCATGGCATATATTCACTTATAAGAAATTTCACGATGTTGAACAGTTTAATTCCGTTTTAAATGTTTTAAATGTACTTTTTTGTTTCATGTGTATCAGTGTTTCTTTTGTATGTATGAATAAATACCATGTGTCTGACTAGTACGCACAGAGGTTAGAAGATGCTATCAGATCCACTGCAATTGGAATTGTAGATGTTTGTGAACCACCATGTATGCACTGGTATCTAAACCTCAGTCCTCTCAAGACCAACAAATACTCAGCCATTGAGACATCTTCCAAGTCCCAGTTTTTATCAAGTTATTGTTTGTTATCAAAGGTAGTGATGAGTTGGTTCATTGTACAAAATGTGAAATAATCATGAGAATATTTTGACCTTCAAAAGGAACACTAAGCTTAAAAAGAAAACTGTTTTCATGGTTTTTTAATATGTATTTAAAGTCCAGATGTTCTACTAAAAGAATTTTAGTTTGTTTGTGAATATACAGAAAATAGCAGATTTAAAATGTCCTCCCTACTCTAATGTAAGTGATAAAGAGTCACAGCTGCTGGAGTGTCTGGTCTCAGCCATAAAAGTGTTTTTCTCTGCTTTCTGCCCCCATATTCATTAAATGACAGTGAGCCAAATCGGGCTAAATCTGTTCCAAAGGGTTCTATTTATGAGCATTCATAATGCAAGGTTTTTTTAATATCTTCAGAACAAGACTTGAATAAAAAACAAAACAAAACAAAACAACAGTTTTTATTCCCAAAGGGCATAATGTTAGAAATAGGGTCTATAATAGTAGGGAGGACATAGAAGGGCTTTATATGGCCACAAGAGAGGGGTTCAAACTTTATTAATTAAACTAAAAGGCATTCTTTTTCTTGCAAAGCCTAAATTTCATTGCAAGAAAGATGTATTTAAAGGCTGTGGCCTAGTCCATCATTCTCACATTTCACACCCACGATAGCAACCACAAAGCAAAGTCTTCCTTTACGGGAATCAGCAACCACAGAGAATGTTGGGTGTGTTGGAATTGCCATATATAGACAGAGCCATTTATATGAATTCTGTTTCTGTCAATTTTCTGCCCTTTACCAAAATAATTGGGGACAATGTTTTCACTGTTCATAACATGATTTAGTTTATTTTTAAAAAAATCCCTTCATTTTTTTGTGTAGTTTTCTGTTGGTACACATGAAAAACATAGAGAGAAAACTGAATAATTATTTATTTCCCATTGAAGTGAGTAAGGGAAGTTGAATAACTTGAGTCCTTGATTTTGTTGAAGAAGTTGTGGCAATGGTTGCAACTAAAGACTGCCACTGTATCACTGGCCAGAAAGGAAACAGAAAGGAGGTTTCAAGTCACAAGCTTATTCAAGGCTACACTTACTGGCTAGTTCAATTGATGCTGACGAGAATGGTTTCTCTAGAGTGCAGAGCTGAAAATATACCAGGATAATCAAAGTACAACACATCAAAGGACCTAAAGAGGCCTTTTATCAGCTATGGAAAATAGCAGAAACTTCAGCTGCAGTGTCAGCTTCCACAAATCTTAGTTGAGATGAATACTTCGGTAGAATGATCTTTATCACTTTAACTCAGAAACTACCAAATAACAATAGACACTGTCCAGCCCCATTAGTAAGGTTGAATCTTGGTCATATCTTTCCTTGTACTGTAGTAACTACCATCTGTCTCAGGTTTTGGTCTGCAATGATACAAAATACTGTTTCTTTTGTGGATAAGCACAGGGTAGGAGAGTAAAAAAAAACAACTTCTTTTGTTTTGTTCTTCTGATAGGCTTTGCTGAAGAGAAAAGTTTTGTTTTGCCTTTCAGTCAGTGTCAGCCACATATAAACAAGTTAATACAAGGACTAAGTGGACAAAGAATACAAAGTATCTTGAGACTCTGAGCATGGGCTTGTACAGTATCAGAGATGGGTGACAAAAGAAAGAAAATTTACTTCACTGAGCTTACTACATAGGCCATTAACATTCATTAAATAAGGACACAGGAAAAGAATGACTAAATAAACAACATGACACTATCACAATTTGATAAGACACAAGATTAAAAGCAAAAATTATGAAAAGCACATAACTCCAGGTTAATTGCAACTCTATAAAAATCAAAATAGGTTTCCTTTATCATTTTTCTCATGTATCTTTTACTTTCTTACAAGAATGTTGACAACTTAGTGACATATCAACACTGATTTATGAAAAGTTCTTTCTCCATTTCTACTTTTGTCTTTGTTATTGTCTCTTTTTCTTTCTATAGCAATGATCACACAGTAGTGTATTTGTGAACTATATGTGCCAGGTAATACACTTATACCACCTTGCATAGATACTTAAAAGATTCTGCATCCTGCTACCCAGATAATAACACATCCACTTATTACTTTCCTATTCACAATAGCCAAAATATGAAAACAGCCTATATGTCCAACAACAGATAGACAATGAGAGTGTAAATACATGCTATAGAATTTTATTTAGCTGAAAGATACATGAAATTTTGAAGAAAATGGATGGGGTAAGGAAATTGTTACACTAAATGAAGTGGCCTAGGTTCAGAAAGACAAACACTGTGTGCTCTCTCCCAAATACAGAGTTGCATTTTTATTGTTTTATGCTTGTGTATTTATGTGTTGATGATTGTGTTCATACACTGGGAAACTATAAAAGGAAGTATGGGAATCATGAGGAAAGAAACATTAAGAGGAATATGTAATAACACATGATATGGATGAGGGAATACCAAAAGTATGTATACCATAGGAAGTTTTGGTACTTTGTAAGATAATTAAAATTTTGAATAAATGAAAAATAATAAAGAAAGGCTAAAATTGTATAGCAGTCAATTCACACAATAACATTTTCATATCTGATGATGTTGACGAGAGATGATATTTAAGGCAGAGACCATGGAGATTAATAAACATTTGTATTAGTGTTAGTGAACCACAATTAATGTACTTATTTTCCTTATATGAACTTTTAAAAATATTAGTATTTATTCATAATTCTTTACCACAGTTTCTTCTTCATTTTTGAAAAAAATTTTTTAATATTATTTTAAAATTATCTCATATATTACATCCTGACTTCAGCTGTCTCTTCCTTGTCTTTCCCTTCTCCACCTAATCCAGTCCTCCTCAGTTTCCCCTACTGAAAAGTACAGACCTCCAAGGGATATCAATCAAACATGGTATTTGAAGTTAAAATAAAACTAGACACCTCTCCTCATACCAAGGCTGGAAGAAGCAAAATAGTAGAAGGAAAAGGGCCCCCAAATAGGTAAAGGGTCAGAGACACCCCAGGCTATATAACTCCAACAGACTGAAGAAGCTTTTATGGCCTTGATTTTTTAAGTAAATCTAGTGTTAAGAATGGATTTTATGTGGCATAAAATCATTTAAAATAGTATAAAAGGTAGTATTAATGGAGACAAGTAAACATGAGGCATTAAGAAACTGAATAAAACAGATGATGAACTGGTATGTACTGTTAAGGTTATAACTAACATACAGTTTCTTTCCATGCATATTAGCATCCTTAGTTAGGCTTTTTTTCCTTTCTTCGAGGGGTGTGTGAGGGTGGGACTGTGAGAAGAGGAGGGAGGGGACTGGAATCAGACTATAAAGTGATTAAATAAATAAATGGGAGAAAGAAGAATTAAAAACAAAACAATATATACATATATACTAATGCAAACTCAAAAACTTCTCAACAAACTAACAGTTCACATTGAATATTCCCATCTGGAAATTTTCCGTTTTCCAAGTGATATCCCTTTAACTCTAGAACCCAGCAAGCATTAGCAGTAGGATCTCTGAGTTGGAGGCCAGGCTAGTCTATAGAGTAAGTTCCAGGACAGTCAAAACTATACAGAGAAACTATCTCAAAAGAAAGAAAAAAAATACAAACAAACAAAAACTAAAACCTCATGGCCCCAGTGAGTGTCAGCTCAATATGGCACATCAATTCTCAGTAGGACTAAGCACATCCTCTCCCACTGAGGCCAAGCAAGGCAGCCCAAAGGGATCCAAAGGCAGTCAACAGAGTCAGAGACAGCCCCTCCTCCAGTTGTTAGGGAACCCACAATGAACAAGCTGCACATCTGCTACATATGTATAGGGGTCTATATCCAGTCCATGCATGCTCTTTAGTTGGTGGTTCAGTCTCTGGGAACCACCATGGGCCCAGGTTAATTTACTCATCTTTGTGGGGTCCTTGACCCCTCTGGCTCCCACAATCCTTCCTCATACTCTTCCACAAAACTCCCAGAGCTGGGACTATTGTTTGACTATGGGTCTCTGTATCTGTTTCCATCATCTGCTGGATGAAGCCTCTCCAAAGACAGTTATGCTAGGGTCCTGTCTGAAAGCATAGCAGAGTATCACTAATAGTAACAGGGTCTGGCTCTCTCCTATGGGGTGGGTCTCAAGTTTGGCCCGTCATTGTTTTGACATTCTCTCAATCTCTGCTCCATCTTTATCTCTACACTTGCAGGTGAGACAAATTTTGAGTCAAAAGTTTTATAGGTGTGTTGATGTCCCCCTCCCTCCACTGCAATCCTACCTGGCCACACTGGTAGGGACATCAGGCTCCATATCTACTGCTGCCAGTAGTCTCAGATAGGGTCACTTCCATAGAATCCCAGTAGCCTTTCCTGTCCCAGAGATGTTCCCCCATCAATTTCAGTTTTCTCTTGATCCTCCCCCACCTTCTACTCCTGTTACTCTACCCACCCTGTATCCTTCCCTGTTTCATCCTTCCATTTACTTCAGAGGCTTACTTTATTTTCTTATGTGAGTGCTATTCAAGCATCCACCTTTGGCTCACCTTGGCTTCTTTGAGTCTGTGGATTAACATATGGTTATTCTTGCTTTATGGGTATCTACTAAATGAGCACACACCATATGTATCTTTGTGGGTCTGGGTTACCTCACTTAGGATGATCTTCTCTAGTTCCATCCACTTGCCTGCGGATTGCATGATGTCTTTATTTTTAATAACTGAGTAGTATTCCATTGTGTAAATTTACCACATTTTTAAAAAATCCATTCTTTGGTTGAGAGACATTTAGGTTGTTTTTAGTTTCTGACTATTATGAATAAAGCTGCTATTATTAATAAAGACGGTATAGAAAGCTGTATGTATTTTATTACATGCCTTATACATATTTGCTTACATACAAATAAATAAGCCTAAAATGCTTTTTGTCCTTTTCCACCGATAATATCTCTCAGGATGAGCTACAGCTATTAATGCATATCGATGTACCAAATTTTATATTTACAGAGATCACCTTCTTGTACTAACCAAGAAGAAGCTAATCTATCATCAAAATACTTTATATACTTAAATAGATGGGTAATGGGCAGTTAACAAGAAATTAAAAAAAAAAACCCTGAATCTGGCTAAAATGTTCAATCCCCAGCCAGAAAGGCAAAGAGGATGGACATCAGAAGAAGGAGAAAACAGGGAACAAGTTAGGATCCTACCACAGATGGCCTCTGAAAGGCTCTGCCCTGCAGAATATCAATGCAGATGCTGAAAATTATGGCCAACCTTTGGGAAGAGTGCAGGGAACCTTATGAAAGAAGTGGGAAAAAGTAAGATCTGGAGAAGACAGGAGCTCCACAAGGAGAGCAACAGAACCAAAAAATCTGAGCATGGGGGTCTTTCCTGAGACTGATACTCCAACCAAGTAGCATGCATGGAGATAACCGAGAACCCCTGCACAAATGTAGACCATGGCAGTTCAGCCTCCAAGTGGGTTCCTTAGCAATGGGAACAGGGACAGTCTCTGACATGAACTGATTGGCCTGCTCTTGATCACCCCCCCCTGAGGGGAGAGAAGCCTTACCAGGCCACAGAGGAAGAAAATACAGCAACTTCTGATGAGACCTAATAGACTAGGATCAGAAGGAAGGAAAAGAAGACCTCCCCTATCAGAGGACTTAGGGAGGGGCATGCTCAGAGAAGGGGAAGGAAGGGAGGGACTGGGAGAGGAGGGAGGAGGGAGCTACAGGGGGATAAAGTGAATAAAATGCAATAAATAAATAAATATATAAATAAAAACATATTACATTTTTATGGTCATGAAGTCAAACTCTCAAGAAATTTAGGACTTACTCTTTACATATACTACAGTTATACATCTACTGACTAGAAAACTCATGCCCACTATACACAATATTTATTACATAAAACTACATAACTAGATGAAGTACCTGTTCTCAAATAATTTTGAGAATCAGGCTCAGATTTCAGGAGAAAGATTTCTTTTAAAATATTTTCAGTGGATTTTTTTGGAAGATGGTTGCCCCAGGAGGACACTGTGACTGAGGAGTAGGACAGCAGTGTCAACACAGCAACCAAGAGACTGAACTCTAGGACCTAAAACAGCAGCTCTTGCGATTGCCAGGTGAGCAGAATTCCTCCGATGAGGAAATCAACTGGAAAAGTCCTAGGGACACCTAGTTATTCCCCGGAAAAACTCTGGGTGCCCAGCTGCGCACAGCTCTGATCTGAATGCATGGCCACACTGGGTGCCTACATCTGCCATTCCGGACTGGGTCACACAGTCTCCGGGCCAGACTGAGATCCCCCCAGATACCCTGCACTACTGCACTACATCGGGCGGGCCCACACCCCTTGGTGCCGCCAGCCCCCACTCCGGGCTGGGTCACACAGTATCCGGGCCAGACTGAGATTTGGCCAGATACCATGGGCTGCATCCTGCAGGCCCACAACCCTCAGCTCAACCAGCCGCCATCCTGGACTAGGTCACACAGTCTCCAGGCCAGACAGAGAAGCACCCAGATACCATCTCAGACCATGGTGCATAGCCCCAGGCCCAGAAGAAGGAGGTGCCAATTCTTCATGACAGAGGGGAGCTCTTAGCAGCAAGCCCAGGCCAGAGCGTGGAGCCTGTAGACCAGAGCAGTACTCCCCCCCCCCCACACACACACAGCTGCCATCTCAAACCAGGACATTCACAGAGTGAATGACACAGAGTGAGGAGACAAGCCTCCAGACTAGAGTGGCGACCAGCCTGTGGTGCACACAGCTTCTAGCACAGAGCACAAGCTGGGCACACAGGTCCTACAACAGAGCTAAACTGAGACAACAACACACACTCTCAAACCACTGGAAATCCCTGATCTTCTTGACGAATACTCCACACACCAGAGAGTGATAGTTCCAGTCTGAAGTTCAGCCTCAAAGCACAAACAGTTCCTTGACAATATATAAACAAATGGGCAAAGGTTGACATAAGAACTCACCCCCAAAAATCAGGAAACCATGACCCCACCAGAAACACCCAAAAGCAGTAGAGATTTTAATTCAGCAGAGACACAGGAAAACTATGTTAAAGCTATGATTATGCAGATATTAGAGGAACAAAAAGAGGAAAGGAACAAGGCCCTCAAAGAAATTCAGAAAAGTTTAACTGTCCACGTAGAGGAATAATTAAAGTCATATAGAGAGGAAACAAACAAAAAAATAGGAGCCACATTCAATCAGATAATGGAAATGATGCAAAGCATGAAAACAGAATCAGAATCTATAAAGAAAACACAAACAGAGAGAAACCTGGAACTGGAGAACTTAGAGAAAAGACCAAGAACCACAAAGGTAAGCATCACCAATAGAATACAAAAGATGGAAGAGAGAATCATGGGAGCTGAAGGTACACATGCTGAAATGGATTCCTCACTCAAGGAAAAAATAAAATCAGAAAAGTTCCAAACAAAAAACATCCAACGAATCAAGGACACCATGTAAAGACGAAACCTAAGAATAACTGGAATAAATGAAAAAGAAGACTCCAGGCTCCAAGTCCGGAAAATATTTTCAAGAAAATCAAAGAAGAAAATTTTCCCAACTTAAAGAAAGAAATGTCCATAAACATGCAAGAAGCCTACAGAACACCAAATAGACTAGACCAGAAAAGAAATGCCTCACATTACATCATAGTCAAAACACTAAACCTAAAAAACAAAGAAAAATATTAAAGGCAGCAAGGGAAAAGGGTCAAGTAACATATGAAGGTAGACTGATTAGAACCACACCAGATTTCTCATCAGAAACTATGAAATCCAGAAGGGCCAGGGCAGATGTCATGCAGTCTTTAAGGGAACACATGCCAACCAAGACTACTATACCCAGCAAAAATTTCAATCAACATAGATGGAGAAAATAAAATATTCCATGACAAAACAAAATTTAATCAATATCTACATAGCAATCCAACCCTACAGAAAATATTAGAAGGAAAACTTCAATCCAATGGGTACAACTACACCTAAGAAAATATAGGATACAGGTAACTTCCCAAATAAAAGGGGGGATAAAAAGCAACTCCACAATAAAAGGATCTAACAGCCACTGGTCACTATTATCTATCAACATCAATGGACTCAACTCTCCTATAAAAAGACACAGACTAACAGAATGGTAACAGAAACAGGTCCCAACATTCTGCTGCATCGAAGAAACACACCTATGCAACAAAGATAAACAGTACCTCAGAGTAAAGGGCTGGAAATCTATTTTCCAAGCAAATGGACCCAGAAAACAAGCTGAGGTTGCAATGCTAATATCTAATAAAATAGACTTTCAACCAAAGTTAATCAAGAAAGATGAGGAGGGGCACTTCCTTCTCATCAAAAGAAAATACCAACAGGAGGACAACACAATTTTAAACATCTATGCTCTAAATACAAGACCACCTACATTTGTAAATAAAACATTATTAAAGCTGAAATCACAAATTGATCCCAACACCCTAATAGTGGGAGAATTCAACACTCCACTCTCACCAAGGGACAGATCATCTGGTCAGAAGCAAAACAGGGAAACTAGGACACTCACAGAGACCCTAAATCAACTAGACCTAACAGATGTCTACAGAACTTTTCACCCCAGGTCAAAAGAGTATTCCTTCTTATCAGCACCTCATGGAACCTTTCCCAAAATAGACCATATAGTTGGTCACAAAACAATCCTCAGCAGATACAAGAAGACTGAAATAATCCCTTGTATCCTATCTGACCCCCATGGTCTAAATTTGGACCTCAACAACAATAGAAACAGCAAAAAGCCTGCACATACATGGAAACTGAACAACTTGCTACTCAAGGACAGCTTGGTTAGGGAAGAAATAAAAAAAA
>CM053742.1:72549663-72565843 GCA_028658305.1 Pachyuromys duprasi
GGATGATAGTGTCCTTTGCTTGACAGAAGCTTTTCAGCTTCATGAGGTCCCACTTATTGATTGTTGATCTTAGAGCCTGTGCTGTTGGAGTTCTATTCAAAGTGGTTTTACAAGTTTATATTCCTGCCAGTGGTGGAGGAGAGTTTTCCTTTCTCCAAAAGCTCTCCAGCATGTGTTGTCACTTGAGTTTTTGATCTTAGCCATTCTGATGAGTGTAAGGTGAAATCTCAGGGTCAGGTCATTTTGGTTTGCATCTCCCTGATGGCTAAGGACATTTAGCATTTTTTGAAGTGATTCTCTGCCATTCGATATTCCTCTACAAAGAATTACTTGTTTAGCTCTGAACCCCATTTTTTAATTGGATTGCTTGATTTGTCTTATCTTTATATATTCTGGATATTAGTCCTCAGTTAGATATAGGGTTGGTGAAGATCCTTTCCCAGTCTGTAGACTGCCCTTTTGTTTTGACAACAGTGTCTTTTCCTTTACAGAAGCTTTTTAGTTTCATGAGGTTCCATTTAACGATTGTTTATCTTAGAGCCTGTGCTGTTTGTGTTCTGTTCAAAAAGTTGTCTCCTGTGCTAATGAGTTTTAGGCTCTTCACCACTTTTTCTTCTAACCTACTTAGTGTGTCTGGTTTTAGATCTACTTGGACTTTAGTTTTGTGCATGGGTGATAAATATGGATCTATTATCATTTTTCTGCATGTATACATTCAGTCAGTCAGTCAGGCACCATTTGTTGAAGATGCTGACTTTTTTCTGTTGAATGGTTTTGGCTTCTTTGTCAAAAATCAAGTATCCATAGGTGTGT
Organism: Pachyuromys duprasi; assembly: GCA_028658305.1. Lineage (NCBI taxonomy): Eukaryota > Metazoa > Chordata > Mammalia > Rodentia > Muridae > Pachyuromys > Pachyuromys duprasi. The sequence continues at coordinate 72,550,477 of CM053742.1, forward strand.
GGATTTATTTCTGGATCTCCTATTAGGCTCCATTAATCTATCATTCTGTTTCTATGCCAATAAGGTGACATTTTATTATTATTGCTCTGTAGTACAGCTTTAGATAAAGGATGGAGATGCCTTCAGAGGCTTTGCTGTTGTACAGTGTCATTTTGGAAATTCTGGGTTTTTGTTTTTCCATATGAAATTGAGCATTTTCCTTCAATTTCTGTCAAGAATTGTGTTGGTAATTTCGTGGGAATTGCATTGAATCCGTAGATTGCTTTTGGCAGAATGGCCATTTTCCCTATGTTAATCCTACTAATCCATGAGCACAGGAGATCTTTTCATCTTCTGATATCTTCTTCAATTTCTTTCTTCAGAGACTTGAAGTTTCTTGTTTTTTTTTTCCAAACAGGACTTTCACTTGCTTGGTTAGAGTTACACCAAGATACTTTATGTTATTAGTGGCTATTTTGAAGGGTATTGTTTCCCTAATTTCTTTCTCGGCCATTTTGTCTTTGGAATACAGGAGGGCTTCTGATTTTTTTTTTTAGTTAATTTTGTATCCATCCACTTTGCTGAAGGTTTTTAATAGATGAAGGAGGTCTCTGGCTGAAGTTTTATGGTTGCTCATGTATAGTATCACATCCTCTGCGAATAGTAATACTTTGAATTCTTCCTTTCTGATTTGTATCCCCTTGATCTCCTTTAGTCGTCTTATTTCTCTAGCCAGGACTTCAAATACAATGTTGAAGATATTCAGAGAGAGTGGGCATCTTTGCCTTGTCCCTGATTTCAGTGCGATTGATTTAAGTTTCTCTCTTTTTTGATCTTGGCTATAAGCTTGCTGTGTATTGCCTTTAGTGTATCTAGGTATGTGCTTTGTATCCTTGATCTTTCCAAGGCTTTAAACATGAATGGGATTTTGTCAAATGATTTTTCTGGGTCTAAGGAGATGATGATGTGGTTTTTCTCCTTCAGTTTGTTTATATGCTGGATTGCATTGATGGATTTCCATATATTGAACCAGTCTTGCATATGAGGGATGAACCCTAATTAGTGATTTTGGATTATATGTTTTAAGTGTTTGAATTCAGTTTGCCAGTATTTTATTGAGAATTTTTTCATCAGTGTTCAAAAGAGAGATAGGTCTGAAGTTCTCTTTTTTGTTGTTGGGTGTTTGTGTGGTTTAGGTATCAAAGTGACTGTGGCTTCATAAAATGAGTTTGGTAATGTTCCTTCTGTTTCTCTTTTGTGGAATAGTTTGAAGAGAATTGGAGTTAGCTCTTCTCTGAAGGTCTGGGAGAATCCTGACCTGAAACCATCTGGGGCGGGGCTTTTTTTTGGTTGGGAGATTTCTGTTGACTGCTTCTATTTCCTTGAGAGATGTAGGAATATCCAGTCTTTCTACTTGATCATGATTTTATTTTGGTAAGTGGAATCTATCAAGAAAATTGTCCATTTCATTTAGATTTTAAAATTATGTGGCATGTAGGCTTTGGTAGTAAGACCTAATGATTGTTTGGATTTCCTCGATGTCTGTACTTATGTTCCCCTTTTCATTTCTTATTTTGCTGATTTGGATTGTTTCTATCTGCCTTTTAGTTAGATTGGCTAATGGTTTGTCTATTTTGATGATTTTCTCAAAGAACCAGTACTTGGTTTCATTGATTCTTTGAATTGTTTTATTTGTTTCTAATTTATTGATTTCTTTCCTGAGCTTGAATATTTCCAGCAGCTTACTCCTCTTGGGTGTGTTTGCTTCTTTTTTTTCTAGGGCTTTTAGGCTTAGCTATTATGTTGCTTCTATGCAATGTTTCAAATTTCTTCTTGAAGGCACTTAGTGCTATGAACTTTCCTGTCAGCACTGCTTTCATTTCGTGTGTCCCATAATTTGGGGTATGTTGTGCCTTCATTTTCATTGAATTCTAGGAATTCGTTTCTTTCTTTTTTTTCTTCCATGACCCAGCTGTCTTTGAGTAGCGAATTGTTCAGTTTCCATGTGTAGGCTTTTTGCTATATCTATTGTTGTTGAGGTCCATCTTGAAACTATGGTGGTCACATAGTATACAAGGGATTATTTCAATATTCTTAAATATTTTTGTATCTGCTGAGTCTTGCTTTGTGACCAAATACATGGTCTATTTTGGAAGAGGTTCCATGAGGTGCTGAAAATAAGGTATACTGTTTTGAATTTGGGTGAAAAGTTCTGTAGATATCTATTAGGTCCATTTGATTTAGGGCCTCTGTAAGTGCCCTTATTTCCTTGTTTATCTTCTGTCTAGATGATCTGCCCCTTGGTGAGAGTGGAGTGTTGAAGTCTCAATCCATTAAGGTGTTGGGATCAATGTGTGATTTCAGCCTTAATAATGTATCATTTACAAATGTGGATTGTCTTATTTGGGGGTGGGCATAGATGTTTGAAATTTTGATGTCCTCCTGGTGGAATTTTCCTTTGATGGGAATGAAGTGCCCTCTTCATCTTTTCTGATTAATTTTGGTTGAAAGTCTATTTTATTAGATATTAGGATAGCTACCCTAACTTGTTTTCTGGGTCCATTTGCTTGAAAAACATTTTCTCATCTTTACTCTGAAATAGTGTGTAAATTTTTTACAAAGGTGTGTTTCTTGGATGCATCAGGATGTTGGATCCTGTTTCCTCAACCATTGTGTTATTCTGTGTCTTTTTATTGGAGCGTTGAGTCCATTGATATTGATAGATAATAGTGACCAATGCAGTTCAGACTGGTACTATTTTTCTCCGGTGTCTAGAGAATTCTTCAGGAGGAAGAAAGAGATTCAGTGGTTTCTGCATGTGCATTGGTGTTTCAGCTGTACATGTGGGAGGAAGGCCCACAGGCACAGAAAGACAAATATGGGTGAGTGTGTGCATTGAAGTGTGCCTTGAAAGACAGGGTGCTAGAGAATGTAGAATCTTTAAGTGTGAAGGAGGGGTGCCTTGCAGGCACCGAAGTGGATGCAGGTGCTGAAGGTTTTTGCTAGCTCTGGTGGTGATCACGGGAGCAATTTGCTTGTGCAAATTCTCTGAATACCTCAATGGCCTGCAGGCTACTGGTATTCGGCTCTGACTGAGCTCCAGGAGTTATTTGCCTGAACTACACTGGTAGATGCACAGAGCAGGGACTCCAATGTCCCAAGAATCCCTCTGTTTTCCACAGTGGGTGTGTGGGTGGGTTGGGTCTGATGTCTAGCTTCTATTTTAGATGGACACTGGATCTGGGGCTCTGCAGGCACTTGAAGGCACACTCACTCTATAGCAGGTCAAATCAGAAAGAACAAGGGTTCTTCCTGCTCTTACTCCTAGGTTTGGTCCTGCTGGGTCACATGCAGGAGGAAGAGGTCCTTTAGTTATTCTTAAATGTGGATTTTTAGCTTTTATGCACTAGATATATATGTTTCATTTAGAATACTCATAGTGGTTAGTGGTAGCTAGAATGGGTAAGGGAGGAATCTCCTAAGGTAGAGGATATAAAAATATGGGCTATAAAAGAATAAAGAAGAAATTACAACAGAATTAAAGAGGGTACAGGATGGGAAGGAAAGATAGAGGAGTGAATATGAGAGGGCCAACTAACACTACGGAACTTCATAAAGACCATATGAAAACCTGTTACTATAGTAGCATCCTAAAATATATACACATATAAAAGGAATATAAATGGAATACCATATAATGCAAGAGACAATATCCCAAATAAATTTCATATGCTACCAAATAAAACCCTCAGTACAAAGAATTGATTACATCTTTTTTGAGTTGATGTTCAAAGGTATCTCAGACCACTCAAACACTACAGTTATTGCTTACTCCTCACAGCTTCATGGTAAGACCCTATAGCTGAAAACACCACATTTTTATGGCATAGAGCAAGGAGAAACTGAGCTGGCATTCAAATGTAAACTTCATTCCTATTGGCTAGTAGTCATAGTTCTAGAAGATGACATATATGCTACTGGTGAGGAAAAGAGTTCATCAGTTTTACCCAGCTGTTGATGTTGAGAGCTACAACAGTGAACTGCCTGTCAGATATGACTACTGGTGCAAAAGCAGCACAAATGTTAGGGAAGTAATTAATCACTCATTGGCAATATTTAAGGTTCATTCCATGAGATGGAGCTCATACCTTATACTGATAAAATATTCAAGAACCTGAGTCTCTAGTTCATGTGACTAAAGGAAAACCTGAGTTTTGCCAGAGAAACATAGTAGTAAACATAGAGTCTTAATGACATATTTCTAGATGCATTGATCAGTATATCATTCAAACCTCAGCAGAGACTCCTCTTTCAGTATACGATAATTAACACAGAGAGCTGCAATGATACAATATGAAGAAAGTGAAAGACTTTTCAATGCTCATCCCTAAATGTGAGAAATTTATTACAAACCAGTTCTCAAGACCCAAAGTTCTATGCAGAGGAAGGGACAAAAGATTGGAACAGTTAGTAGTACTGGTGGGTTTAAACAGCTGTTCCCAGAAAAAAATGAGCAGATGCATTAGTTCACAAAAATTAACAGAGACTGTGACAACATGCACAATACCTGCACAACCTCAATCCATACAAAATATGAGTATGCAATAAGAAAAGTAGGCAAAAACTTTCACTCCTAGCCACAAATCGATTTGCAAATAATGAATACACTCCAGGAGAGGCTGAGCAACTCAAATAAAACTTCAGATTTTTTTTTAGTCACTTCAGAAGAATTTTAATCCAACACATTTTAATTCTCCTGGCTGGACTGCAGGCATGTACTTTGTACAGAACTTTAATGTTAATCCATGAAGGTAGGGTTAGTTTGTAGAAGTAAGCAAAGATGTTTGAAAGTGACATCTAATTGAGGAGCAGACAAAGTGACAAATCAGAGAAAGATTTGACAGAATGAGTCAGAGATAGGATATGCTCAACTTATGAACAGTACAGTAGAGAGAGAGAGTAGAGAAGAAAATACAGTAGAGAAAGGAATAGACTTGAAATAGTAGACTTCAATAGATTTCAACCAAAATTAATAAAGAAAAATGAGGAAAGGCACTTCATTCTCATCAAAGGAAAATTCCAACAGGAGGACATCACAATTTTGAACATCTATGCCCCAAATACAAGACCACCTACATTTGTGAATGAAACATTTTTAAAGCGGGAAATCACACATTGATCTCAACACCTAAATAGGGGGAGACTTCAATACTCTACTCTCACCAAGGGACAGATCATCTGCTCAAAATCAAAACAGGGAAACAAGGACACTTACAGAGGCCCAAATCAAATGGACCTAATAGATGTCTACAGAACTTTTCATCCAAAATCAAAAGAGTATACCTTCTTTTCAGCACCTCATAGAACCTTCTCCAAAATAGACCATATACGTGGTCACAAAGCAAGCCTCAGCAGATACAAGAAGATTAAAATAATCCCTTATATACGATCTGACCATCATGGTCTACAGCTGGACCTCAACAACAACAGAAACAGCAAAAAGCCTACACATACATGAAAACTGAACAACTTGCTATTCAATGACAGCTTGGTGAGGGAAGAAATTAAGAAATAAATAAAAGACTTCCTAGAATTCAATGAAAATGAAAGAACAACATACACAAACCTATAGGACATAATGAAGACAATGTTAAGAGGAAAGTTCATAGCACTAAATAGCTTCAAGAAGAAATTTGAAATATCTCATTCGAGCAACTTAATGGCCCAACTGAAAGCCTTATGGGGGAAAAAAAGATACACTAAAGAGGAGCACACAGCTGGAAATAATCAAACCCAGGGCAGAAATCAATCAATTAGAAACAAATAAAACTATTAAAAGAATCAATGAAAACAAAAACTGGTTCTTTGAGAAAATCGACAAAATAGACAAGCCCTTAGCCAAACTAACAAAAAGGCAGAGAGAAACAATCCCAATCAGCAAAATCAGAAATTAAAAGGGGGACATACATAAAGACATTGAGGAAATCCAAAGAATCATTAGGTCTTTCTACAAAAGCCTATATGCCCCAAAATTTGATAATCTAAATGAAATGGACAATTTTCTTGATAGATTTCATCTATCTAAATTAAGTCAAGATCAGATAGAAAATTGAATAGACCTATATCCCCCAAGGAAATAGAAGTAATCATTAAGAGTCACCCTTGCAAAAAGAAAGCCCTGGGCCAGATGGATTCAGTGCAGAATTCTATAAGACCTTTAAAGAAGTGCTAACTCCAATTCTCTCTAAACTATTCCACAAAATAGAAACAGTAGGAACATTACCAAAATCATTCTATGAAGCCACAGTCACCTTGATACCTAAACCACACATACACCCAACAAAAAAGGAGAACTTGAGACCTATATCTCTTATGAACATCGATGCAAAAATACTCAATAAAATACTTGCAAACTGAATCCAAGAACACATAAAAGATATCATCCACCACAACCAAGTAGACTTGATCCAAGGCATGCAGGGGTGTTTCCATATATGGATATCCATCAATGTTATCCACCATATAAACAAACTGAAGGAGAAAAACCACATGATCATCTCCTTAGATGCCGAGAAAGCTTTCAACAAAGTCCAACATCCATTCATTTTTAAAGTCTTAGAGAGATCAGGGATACAAGGCACATACCTAAACATAGGAAAGGCAATATACAGCAAGCCTATAGCCAACATCAAACTCAATGGAGAGAAACTGAAAGCAATCCCCCTGAAATCAGGGACAAGTCAAGGCTGCCCAATGTCTCCATATCTCCTCAACATAGTACTGGAAGTCCTAGCTTGAGCAATAAGACAACTAAAGGAGATCAAGTGGGTACAAATCGGAAAGGAAGAGGTCAAAGTATCCCTATTTGCAGACGGTATGTTCATATACATAAGTTATCCCTAAAATTCAACCAGAGAACTCCTTCAACTGATAAACACCTTCAGCAAAGTGGCTGGATACAAAATCAACTCAAAATATCAGAAGCCCTCCTGTACACTAAAGACTGAAGGGCCAAGAAGGAAATTAGGGAAACAACACCCTTCACAATAGCCACTAATAACATAAAGTACCTTGGGGTGACTCTAACCAAGCAAGTCAAAGATCTGTTTGAGAGAATCTTCAAGACTCTGAAAAAAGAAATTGAAGAAGATATCAGAAGATGGAAAGAAATCCCGTGCTCATGGATTGGTAGGATTAACATAGTGAAAATGGCTCTTCTGCCAAAAGCAATCTACAGATTCAATGCAATTCCCATCAAAATACCAACACAATTCTTTACAGACCTTGAAAATTCTCAACTTCATATGGAGAAACAAAACAAACAAACAAAAAAACAGAATATCCAAAATGATCCTGTACAACAACAGATCATCTGGAAGTATCTCCATCCCTGATCTCAAGATGTGCTACAGAGCAATAGTTATAAAAACTGCATGGTATTGGCATAGAAACAGAATAACGGATCAATGGAACCAAATAGAAGACCTAAAAATAAACCCATACACCTATGGAAACTTGATTTTTGATAAAGAAGCCAAATCCATTCAACGGAAAATAACATCTTCAACAAATGGTGCTGGTCCAACTGGATGTCTATATGAAGAAAAATGAAAATAGATCCATATTTATCACCCTGCACAAAACTAAAGTCCAAGTGCATCAAAGACCTTAACATAAAACTAGACACACTAAATCGGTTAGAAGAAAAATTAGGAAAGAGCCTAGAACTCACTGGTATAGGAGAAAACTTCCTGAACAGAATACCAACAGCACAGGCTCTAAGATCAACAATGAATAAATGGGACCTCATGAAACTGATACGCTTCTGTAAAGCAAAAGACACTGTCATCCAAACAAAACGACAGCCTACAGACTAGGAAAGGGTCTTCACCAACCCTATATCTGGCAGAGGGCTAATATCCAGTATATATAAAGAACTCAAGAAGTTAAAAAGCAACAAATCAAGTAATCCAGTTAAAAATTGATTACATGCATCCATTTATGGAGTTATAGAAAACTCTCTATAGAGGACTGTAGAATGGCAGAGAAACACTTAAAGAAATGCTCAACATCCTTAGCCATCAGGGAGATGCAAATCAAAACGACCCTGAGATTTCACTTCACAACTGTCAGAATGGCTAAGATCAAAAACTCAAGTGACAACACATGCTGGAGAGGATGTGGAGAAAGAAGAATCTTCCTCTAGTGCTGGTGGGAATGTAAAATTGTACAACCACTCTGGAAATCAATTTGGTGCTTTCTTAGACAATTAGGAATAGTGATTCCTCAAGATCCAGCTATACTACCCCTATGCGTATATCCAAAATATACTCAAATACACAATAAGGACATTTGCTCAACTATGTTCATAGGTGCTTTATTCATATTAGCCAGAACCTGGAAACAACCCAGGTTGCTGAAGAATGGATTACAGAAATTGTGGTACTTTTACACAATGGAATACTACTCAGCTAATCAAAAGGAGGAAATCATGAAATTTGCAGGCAGATGTTGGGACCTGGAAACACATCATCCTGAGTGAGGTATGCCAAAAGCAGAAAGGGACACATGGTATATACTCATTTATATAGACCTATAAGATAGGATAAACATAGCGAAATCTATACACCGAAAGAAGATAAACAAGAAAGAGGACCTGGGGTAAGATGATCAATCCTCACTTAGAAAGACAATTGGGATGGACATTGGATGTAGGAGAAAACACATAGCAGGACAAGAGGCTACCAAGAGGGCCTCCGAGAGACACAACCTAGCAGTGCATCAAAACAAATATTAAGCCACATAATAACCAAACTTTTGGCAGAGTGAAGGGAATCATATGAAAGAAGGGGGAGTTAGTATGACCTGGAGAAGACAGGAGCTCCACAAGGACCAAATACATCAGGACACAGGGGGTCTTTTATGAGACTGTTTCTCCAACCAAGGACCATGTACGGATATAACCTAGAACTCCTACTTGAATGTAGCAAATTATAGCTCAATATCCAAGTGAGTACCCTAATAAGGGGAACAGGGACTATTTCAGACATGAACTCAATAGCTGGCTCTTTGATCCCCTTGCTCTCCGAAGGAACAGCAGCCTTGCTAGGCCACAGAAGAGTACATTGCAGCCAGTCCTGAAGAGACCTGATAAGCTAGAGTTAGAAGGAAGGGGAGGAGATTCACCCCTATCAGTGGACTTGGGAAGGGGCAGGTAGGAGATGAGGAGGGATGGTAGGGATAGGGAGGGATAGGGAGGGAATGCAAGAGGGGGCTATGGTTGGGTTACAAATGTGGATTTTCAAACATGGTTCTACTTATATGAATGTTAAATGCTCTTGTGTAGATAGAAATTGACATAGGGAAGAGATAAAGTTTGATGCCTGTAAAGAAAAGAGATAGCTGTGTGTGAATATGAATAGGAATGCTAAGAGAGAAAATGTATTGGCTGGGGTACAAAGTATCCTGTGCCTTTTCCCATTCAGTACAGATTGTCTCTGTCTGACAGTTTCCTGTATTCTTAAATGGCCAGGAAGATTTAGGAAGGGAAAACACAGCCTTTGAGAATTTTACATACTAAACCTGCACTGGCAGAGTATTTCTGTTGAGAGAAGGCATCCAACTTGAGGTTCCTCTGTACAGCTGCTGGGAGCAATTTCAGGACAGTTGCTTCACTCTACATTGGCAGTTCATCATGTGGAAAAACAGTGACAAGAATTCAACAGATAAATTGGCAAAATATCCTATTGGCAGGAAAAGCAGGACAGAGTTCAGCTTTCAAAGAGCCTTTTCTAGGCTAAACTGTTTGGCTTACATAGAAAAAGTGGCTCAATACTCCCATTAATTCCCAGGGCAAATAAACTACAAGACAACAAATCTGAGGGGAAAGTATCATCTTCATTTTCTTTTACCTCAAGAATAAAGAAATATGAATTTCTTTATTTATGATTATGATACTTGTCCTTATTATTTTGTCTTTCCCTATATTTTGGTTTCTTTCTTTTTGTTCATCATGATTACTTTCATTCTTATCATGTCTTTTACCTTCTTTTTCCCTTACCTCAATATCCATTTTGTTAGCATTATCATAATATATTTATCATTAATATTTTTAGTAGAGTATGAGGTATAATTCACATGATTAGTTTGCAGGTGACATTTTTTTCCAAATTAATATCATGCTTATTAAAGTGCCAGGGACAATGAATTAGAATATTCAGATACATGCTTCTTAAAACCTTGCTTTTTTAGAAGAACAAAAAAAAGCTTTGCATTTTTTGCTTTTTCTCTTTTTTACTTTCTTTCTTTCTTTCCTTTTGACAGTTTTCCTTTGTAGTGCTGGTTGCCCTGGAACTTATTCTGAAAACCAGACTGGCCTAAATCTCGAATTTTCTCCTGCCTCTGCTTCTTGAGTGCTGGGATTAAAGGTTTATACTGCCGATCAGGCTATAGTTTGACCTTACACTTAGTATTGTGATAGGTAAGCCTAAAACCCTTGGCAAATGCTTGTTAGCCAATGAAGCAGTGTCATTTATTTCATGCAGCATTATTCTATTTATCATTGAATTTTTTTAATTTATTATTTGTGAGAATCACATTGGCACCAATTTCTTACACTGTATAGCCACAGACCCAGACATGGCCTTCAGCAGTACCTCTGGCTGGGACCTCATCATGACCCAGGGTGGCAGGGATGGCTATTAACAGCAGTGCCTGCAAGTAGATATCTATGGGCCACCTTGTGGAGAGCCAGAGGACAGGTATGTAGGTGGTATGACATACACAGGTCTCTGCCTATGTTTCTCCTCCTGAGCAGCACTGCCTGACATCTTTGGTTGTCAAGCCAGGTATCAGGCTAGGAAGAAGAAAGGACTGCCATAGGCCCTACCTCTGACTGATATTAATTAGAACAACATCAACAAAGTGTCACTTTGCCCATTGCCAGGGTGTTATCTTTAATATTTTTAATCCTCAAGTTAATTCTGTAAGTACACTAGGTTCTATATTATCTAACCTTATTGAGAAAGTAGGCAGTGTTTCCATTTTTTCTTTTACTAAGCATGCCTTAGTGTTTTTAACGGTGTCTGATGTCCCTTGTCTTAGTATCTGTGAGGATCTTAACCCCTAAAGAAGGCTGCTTACTAAAAATGATATAATTTTAAAACCCAAAAGTGTTTGGAAAACAGAAAGAAAGAGAAGTTGGATGGGTAGGAAGGTAGAAAAGATACAGAATGAGCTGGAGAGGTAAAATATAGCCAGAATACACTTAATGAGAAAATTTATTTTCACTTAAAAAATATGGTATCCAACCCAATGAATTTGAAAAATCAAAGTATAGAAACTTGGGGACAAGATGCTGGCGCCAGGAGGATACTGCTTCTGAGCTGTAGAACAACATTTTCAGTACAATGACCAAGAGCCTGAACTCTGGGCCCTAAAACAACAGAGATCCGTGTTTCCTGGGTGAGAAGAAACCCCAAGGTTCGGGAACCTGTAGGGTCCATTCTAAGGACACTCAGCCAGAACGCAGAAGAGATCCCAGGTCACACAGGCACTTGGTTGCCAGACCAGAGCCACAAACCTGCGTGTCCTGATCACCTTCCTAGGCTGAACGGTGGGCACAAAACCACCAAAGACTGGGAGTCCCAGTCACTAGTAAAACCCACAGGGAAGAAAGGAAATGGGACTGACCTAGGTCACCCAGCCTTCCCCTGGAAAAGGTCCCACAGAATGGCAGGCTTGGGCGGCCATCTCTGAACTAGTCTCCATACGCAAGCACAAAGACTTGCTGAGCACCCAACTCTCCATCACAGAACTGTGTGCCCCAGGGCATCAGAGACTGGGTTTACCTGTTGAGGGAAAACCCCACAGTGAAGGAAGCAAACAGAGACCAACTGAGGTTACCCAGTACTTCCCTGGAAAAGGTCCCTGAGACCAGTGGGTGTGCATGGTGCCAGTCTAGAGACCTGCTGTGTACCAACTAGCCTCTTGCTGCTCGCATGAGAACAGTGCTCACCTGCCACTGACTACCGCTTAGGTACTGGGGCACAGAGCTCCAAACTCAGACTTACAGAAGCCTGGGATCCCTGAGATCAACCCCCAGATACTGCTCCAAGGGGCAATCAGTTATCCCTAAAAAAGAAAATGACCAAACCATGGGGCACCCAGGCAATAGCTGCAGCTCACTAAATTTACAGCAAGATACCCAGAAGCAGGGCAGGTGTCCCCAGGCCTTCTCCAGGTGAGAGGAGAGCCCTCTTGACTAACAAGGACCACAGTTACCACTCAGGTCTGTATGCCTGAGGTGAGACGTGGTAATTGCTGAAAAACACAGGCCATTCAGTGAACATACCTAAAAAGCTGAGGAGGCTTCCTTCAGGAAAAACTATCTTCCTGCCATGGGGATGCTCTCCACCACAGGATTCCAGGAAGCACCAGAAACTAACACCCAACACCTAAGATAGCCCAATTGGTAGAGGCCAGAGTAAAAGCTCAACCAACAAAAGACAGAGCAACATGGCATCTCCAGAACCTAGTTATCCAGGGGCAAGCAGCCCTGGACACCTCAGCATAATTGAAATTCAAGAAGATGACCTAACTTCTATGCTTATGAAGAGGATAATAGAGAAAACAAATAAAATGTATAAATAACTAGAGGAAGACAGAGTTAAACATATTATGGCCATCTGTAAAGAAATAGAGGAAGATAAAGACAAACAGATTATGGCCATCTGTAAAGAAATACAGGAAGTTGCAACCAAACAGTATGTGGCATTTAAAGAGGAAATACTTAAATCACTGAAAGAAATACAAGAAACAGAGGATTGTTCGAACAAACAGTTGAAGGAATTGAAGGAAAAACAAGGAAATACAGTCAGGCAGGTGAAGGAAATCAACAAAACAGATCAAGATCTGAAGATAGAATTGGAAAAATTAAAGTAAACACAAATGGAGGAAATTATGAAGAAAAGAACTTAGGGAAGAAAACAGGAACTACAGAGGTAAGCATAACCAATAAACTACAAGAGATGGAAGAAAGAATCTCAGGTGTGGAAGATACAATGGAAGAAAACAATGTAGCTGTCAAAGAAAATGTTAAAACTAAAAATTTCCTGACACAGACTATCCAAGAAATTCAAGAGAACATAAAAAGACAAAACCTAAGAATAATAGGAATAGAGGAAAAATAAGATTCCCTCCTCCAAGGCCCAGAAAATATTTTTTAAAAAATCATTGAAAAAAATTTCCCCAACTTAAAGGAGAGGCCAATAATAATACAAGAGGCCTACAGAACACCCAATAAATTAGACCAGAAAAGAAAATCTTCCCTCCACCTAGTAATCAAAATAGTAAGTATACAGAACAAACAAAAAATACTAAAAGCCACAATGGAAAAAGGTCAATTAACATATAATGGCAAACCCATCAGAATCACATCTGATTTCTCAACAGAGACTACGAAAGCCAGAAGGGCCTGCACAGATATCATGCAGACCCTAAGAGAACAAAGATATCATCCCAGGACACTATACACAGCAAAATTCTCAGTCCTGAGAAAACAAGATATTCAACGACAAAAATAAACTTCAAAAATACCTACACAAAAATCCAGGGTTACAGAAGATACTAGAGGGGAAAATACAACCCTGAAAACTAACCGCCTTTAAGAAAACACAGGAAATAACTAACCTCTCTACAATAAAACAAAAATTGACCAAACACACAAACTTACTCCCACAGCCAACATCAAAATCAATTAATGACCAGCCACTGGTCATTAATCTCTCTCAACATCAATGGACTCAAGTGTCCAATAAAAACACACAAACTGACAGAATGGATGCATAAACAAGACCCAGCAATCTGTTGCACACAAGACACACACCTAAGTCACAAAGATAGACACTACCTGAGGATAAAGGGCAAAAGACGGTTTTCCAAGCAAATGGACCCAAGAAACAAGCAGGAGTAGCCATTTTAATGTGATAAAACAGACTTTCAACCAAAATTAACAAAAAGAGTTGGGGAAGGACACTTCATACTCATCAAGGGAAAGTTCCACCAGGAAGACACCACAAACCTGAACATCTATGCCCCCAATACAAGGCACCCCCATTTGTAAAAGAAACATTGTTATGTTGATGTCTTTGATCCACTTGGACTTTAGTTTGTGCAGGGTGATAAATGTGGATCTATTTTCATTTTTATACATACAGATATCCAGTTGGACCAGCATCATTTGTTGAAGATGCTATCTTTTTTCCATTGAATGGTTTTGGCTTCTTTGTGAAAAATCAAGTTTCCATAGGTGTATAGGTTCATTCCTGGGTCTTCTATTTGGTTCCATTGATCCGTTATTCTGTTTCTATGCCAATACCATGCAGTTTTTATAACTATTGCTCTGTAGTACAGCTTGAGATCAGGGATGGAGATACCTCCAGATGATCTGTTGGTGTACAGGATTGTTTGGAAATTCTGGGTTTTTGTTTCTCCATATGAAGTTGAGATTTTTCTTTCAAGGTCTGTAAAGAATTGTGAAGGTATTTTGATGGGAATTGCAATGAATCTGTAGATTGATTTTGGCAGAAGAGCCATTTTCACTATGTTAATCCTACCAATCCATGATATTTTTTTCTTTAATATTTTTTTCTTTGTTTTGTAGGTTTAGTGTTTTGACTATGATGTGATGTGAGGTATTTCTTTTCTGGTCTGGTCTATTTGGTGTTCTGTAGGCTTCTTGTAAATTTGTGGACATCTCTTTCTTTAAATTAGGGAAATTTTCTTCTATGATTTTCTTAGTTTCCAGTCCTTGGAGCCTGGAGTCTTCTTTTTCATCTATTCCTATTATTCTTAGGTTTTGCCTTTTCATGGCATCCTTGATTTCTTGAATGTTTTGTGTTTGTGACTGTTCTGGATTTTAGCTTGTCTTTGAGTGAGGAATTAATTCCAGCAAGTGTATCTTCAGCTCCCGAGATTCTCTCTTCCATCTCTTGTATTCTATTGGTGATGCTTACCTTTGTGGTTCCTGATCTTTTCTCTAAGTTTTCCAGTTCCATGTTTTTCTCTGTTTTGGTTTCTTTATAGATTCTAATTCTGTTTTCATGCTTTGTACCATTTCCTTCATCTGATTGAAGGTGGCTCCTATTTCTGCTTTTGTTTCCTCTCTATATGTCTTTAATTGTTCCTTTACATGGGCCATTATATTCTTTTGAATTTCTTTGAGAGCTCTGTTTTTTTCCTCTTATTGGTCCTGAATTAACTGGATAACCATGGCTTTAAAATCATTTTCCTGAGTTTCTGCTGAATTAAAATATCCATTAATTTTCGGTGTTTCTCATGGTGCCATGGTGTCCTGTTTTTTGTTGGGTGAGTTCTTTTTTTTATTTTT
>CM053742.1:72566343-72597138 GCA_028658305.1 Pachyuromys duprasi
GTGTCTTTTGTTGCTTCAGTTGTTCCTGAGCAGGTTTCCTGAATACCTGGTGGTCTACAGTCTGAGGCGGGTTCAGCAGGCTGGACTCTGAGGTCTGAGGCTGGCGCTGTGAGTGGAGTTGTGGACTCTCTGCTCCTGATCCTGAGCTGGTAACCCAGCAGGCTGCACTCTGCTCCCTGAGTTGGGAAGCGCTATCTACTTCCTTAGCTGCTACCCCCTCAGACAAGGCTGTGGGTGAATGCTGGAGATCTGTGCTTGGAGCTGCTGCCTGTGCTCCTTGCAAGTTGCTGTGTGCACTGCGGGCTGCCTCCTCTGCTTCTCTGCTGGTTGGAGTACCTCTGATGCTGCTTTCCTGCTGGTTGCAGTATCTCCCCGCTGCTTCCTCTTCTGCAGGCTTGGCTACCTAAGCAGCTGCTTCTGTCCATTGGGAGAAGGTGCCCGGGAATACATTCCCCATTAGAAGTCCACAGAGATGACTGCAGTTGACCTGTGTCCTATTGGACTCAGATCAGGTTTTGTGCTCCTTCTCCTGGGGATCCTTGTATGGTTGTTTTGGGTTCCACAGCACCTCGATTCACCAATTCGGGGACAGGGATACCCAGGGTCTTGTGCTCTGCATTGCACAGATCTGTCTGTGATTCGTAGCTGTGCTCAGCAGTTATCTGGGCTGCCTGGAGCACCTGCCGTTCTAGGGGACCTTTTCCAGGGAGATCCTGGGTACCCTAACTCAGTCCCTGTTTGCTTCCTTCCCTGTGGGGTTTTCTCCCAACCGGGCACCCCAGACTCTGATGCCCCGGGGGCACACAGTTCTTTTGTGAGGTAGAGTTGGGCACACAGCACATCTCTGCACTCAGGGGTGGCGGCTAGTTCAGAGATGGCATGCGCGAGCCCGCCATTCTGAGAGATCTTTTCCCTGGGAAGGCTGGGTGACCTAGGTTATTCCCATCTCCTTCTTTCCCAGTGGGTTTTTCTCACAACTGGTACTCCAAAAAATGGTGTTTTTTTGTGGCCACCATTTAGCCTGGGAAGGTGATCAGGACACGCAGGCGTGTGATACTGGTCTGGCGACCAGATGAGTACCTGCGTGACCGGGGATCTCTTCCGGGTTCTGGCTGGGTGTCCTGGGGTGGACCGGGCCTGTTCCCCGCACCTTGGGGCTTCCTCTCACCTGGGAAACTGGATCGCTGTTGTTTTAGGGCCCACAGTTCAGTCCCTTGGTCGCTGTACCGAAAGTGTTGTTCTGCAGCTCAAAAGAGGTTTCCTCTTTAGGCTGAGATCTTGTCCAGCCCCCCGCCCCCAAATGTACTTTCATATCTATTTAACATTCTGTTTATCAGATGATAAGTTGTTTTGGACCAGGTTCAAAATAATAAGAAATTTTAAAAGGAGAAAGTGTAGTAGGGTATTAAAAAATGTGAGCGTTCTTTGATAAGTACTAATACTACACAAGTCGTAGGTTGTAATTGTATTAATGACAGAACTGAAATTACATAATATGTGATTTAAAATTCTTTTCAATATGGAGAGTTTCCTAGATCTAATGTACCGAACGACTTCAGCACATAGAAGAGTTTTATAAGGCTTAGAAAAATTTGAGGAAGAAAGATGTACAGTTGGTATTAAGTTTTAGTGAAAAGTATTTTTAGTAACTTATTATAATAAGGTATGCTTACTTGTAGTTCAAGTTAATAAAAGGGTTAGAAAATTGTGTTGGCTAATCACAAAAGCAAAAATAGAAAGTTGCCTAGAAATGAAAGAATAGTGCTTCTGGCCCCATAGCAGGCCCTTGCAAAAGGTGAAAGCTTTGCTTTCAGTTTTGTAAGTTGCAAAATGCATTTAAAGCATATCGGTAAACATCTATTATATCAACACATTAAAATTCATTAGTTTGTGTTGCACTTGAGTGAATCTTTCAAGCAGTGGAAGGTTTCATAACACCATTCATTGGATACTTAGCTATTATTGGTACATTGAATTTTGTAGGTATAGAATATTTGATTCTACAATTCAATGATGCTCACCAAAGAGTTCATTTATTGGGAGACTGTGACACTAATCTAGCTGACAGACATTTTCCAAAATTCCAGTCATCCTTGAAACACAAATTTTATCACTGGCAAAGCACATTCCACGTTTTTCTTGCAAATAGTTTATTTTGGAGGAAAGCCTACAAATGTCTAAAGCTAAGGACTGTTTTGCTGTTCTTTTGTTGAGGTAGCAAAGTATCAAATGTTTGAAAGACATATTCTCAAACATGTAACTTAAAATGTTCAAATGCTAATATTTCAGCAAGCAATGTTATATTTTTCATTTTCTGAAATTTATTAATCTTTCTGTATATCCTGGTTTCACTAAAAGTAGCCTGAACAATTTATTCTGGTCATTATGTGATTTTTTGACTGGTAAAATTATTCTAGGAAAATTAACTTTAAAATTGGACCACCTTATCCAAAGATGGAGATGATTTCCCAGTTTTCTGGTAATATTTTCAAGTACAAATGATGTTTCAACCTCCCCCCAAATGTAATTTATTTAAAAATTCTCAGATGAAATTGATTTTTCTGTTATTGTTTTCATGTGAAGAACATAATGACTAGTAGAACAATTTTCCAATGCTTTCTTTGGAATTCTACTATCTATAATGTTACCACATTAATAAAGACAAATAAAACCTTGGCATTATTGTAAAATTAACTTTGACACTACAGAGCACCTGTAAGTGCTGAACAATTACCACTTATCCCAGGGTCTACAGTTTGAGAAATTCATCACTAGCAATGTTTCTCATAATTTAAAGTGCACAAAAAATTGCAAAGTGATATCATTAAAATACCAGTTACAGTTTAATAAATTTTGAGTGGAACCCATGATTCTAAGTCTTGAAGATCCCAAATGATGATTTAATTTCATTTCACTGACCACACTTTGAGTGAAAAGTCTCCAGAATACTACATTAATTAATTTAACTCTTGATTTATTTTATCAAAATCAATTTAAAGATTCAATATCATCTGATTCAAAATTCATAAGACATTATTCATATGGATAGAAATGTATCCTAAAATTTACATGGAAGCATTAAAAATGCCTGGATAGTAAAAGCAATTATTACCAAAAATAGAAATGAGAAAAGGATTTTTATATGAGATATCATGCTGTATTACATAGCTACAGTAATAAAAATAACATACTAGCCAAAAACAGACATGTAGATCAATTAACTAGGATAGATGAATATGAGTACATATAATCACATAATTATAGCATATGAAACTTCCTTTTGGCTTCTTGGTCAGGGGATCCCACGAGAATCCCAGAAATATATAGGCTATTGATATTGTCCTTGGTAGACTACCAGAACTTTAAGATAAGATCCCATTGTTAAATACACTACACACTCTAGGCACAGGACTTGAAGGAGTATGTATGAAGTTGACCTAGAAGCCTCTCAATGAAAATAAATTGTCATAATAATGGAATGTGTTATGCAAACTACTATGGGAGAAAAAAACGTCCTACCAACTTGTAAAGCCTGTACACCACAACAATGAATTGCTTAGCAAGATATACAATGATAAAATTGTGCCAATATTGTCATGAAGGTAAACATGATGTTTAATTGAAATAAAAGTCTGTTCATTAAGTGGGAATCCAGGTTTGGTATTGTAAATTTAACTAACTAATCATTGTTGGAGACATCATAAATCCTAGAGGAGAACCTACTACTATCAATTCAAGACTTCATTTTCAAATTAAAACATTAAAGCAACAGATAAGAAATTTTACAATTTATAAATAGCTTTATAGACAACAGAGCTGACTGTATAATTTCTTAAGAGTAGAGAAAAGGTCATGTGATAGTAAATTCCTGTAATTCCAGTACTCTGTAGCCTGATGTAAGCAGATCAAGATGTTGCAGCCTAAGCCACACAGTAGGACCCCATAAAAATAAGATTAGAATTTTTTGCATGGAGTTTTTTCCAGTGGACATAAATAGAACAGTTAATGGAGATGTAGACATTTAATCCCACATACTCAGGAGGCCAAGGCAGAAAGATTACAAATCCAAGATCTGCCTGGGCAATGAAATAAATTCAGAGTAAACTGTGAATTCCTACACAGCTTAGTAAGATCTTACCTAAAGATAAATGTTTTAAAAAGGAATGGAGACGTTACTCAGCTGTGGAGTCCTTACATAATCACTGCAAGAACCTGTGATCCATCAATAATGACTTATATGTCTTGGGCTGTATCCTATGTTGCATTATTGTAGCTGATTTAGCGTGTTATAAACTCAGAGAGTCATAGAAAGTTATTGTGACATTATCCTTAAAGAGAACAGACTGTTCCTGTAGAATGACACTACAGATTGTCTTCTGGCCTCCAAATACATAATCACAAATGTGATTGCACACGTAACCAGAACATATATTGATCCCCAGAATAAACATAACACAAAAATAGTATACTTATATGTGTATTTGTTTATGCATATGTTAATTCATATTTGACCCCAATACTTATTGAACATATCTCAAGAAACATTATGTTTTATACAAGCATCTACCCTCATGGTGGGTAGTTTCGTCAACTTAACAAAAATCTTACATCACCTGAAAAAAGTCTCAAGAAGAAATTGGCTGATTTGCTTGGCCTGTGGATATGTCTTTTGGGAGTTTTCCTGATTATGTTAATTAGATTGGATAAAAACCAATATATTATGGGTGCCATAGTTTCTCAGGTTTGTATCCAAGACTGTATTAATACAAAAAGAACAAAAATGGTCTCTAAGAACAAGCTTGAGGAAATGGCGTCACTAACCACACAGGGTATCTGAGCAGCAGCTCAGCAGTGAGAGCAGGGTGACCATCAGGACTTACTGTGGAACCAAAAACCCTGTGGTCTGTATTTCTAATATGAGAGAAGAATCCACAGGGATACTCCAAGAACCATCTCCAGGCCACCAACTAATACTCAGAAAAATTACAGGGCTCCTGCCCTGCACTACACTGCTGCAGCCCTAAGACAGGACAGCCGCCCAAATCCATCATCTGTGGATACCTTCCTGGCACCCACAGCAGCAGCATGGGGCTCCTAACCTTCAACCTTGGGCCACCAGGCAAAGCCCACTCCTGGGACCAGCAGCTGTTGTCTCTAAGCCCACAGCTTTACGCCACCTGCCCTTCAGGCTAGGATCTTGGGCATTAATTCTCGCTGCCTATGGAGTGAATAACAAGCTGTACTGAGGGTGAGGCTCCAAACCTGGGCACCCACTCTCACAGTCTTGTCCACACCTTTGGATACCACAATCTTCTGGTTCCAAACCCAAGAGCCCACTCTCACCATCCTGTAGAGGTGATACCTTCTGGTACTATGGGGAAGGCCTGGCTCCATTCTGCCAGCTCTCCACCTGCCTGGCTCACTCTGGTCAGAATCAGCCAGTGCAACACAGTGAACAGTGGAGCTGAACTAGGCAAGGGACTCAATTACCATCATTCACTATGTTAAGGAAGCCTGTGAGGCACTGGATCAATTCTCGGCATGAGATCTTTCCACCAGCGTCTTGTCTGCTTGACATAGGTAGACTATATATAAACAGTTAGCCAGTAGATGCAGTGAATCCAGCAGAGATTACTAGAGACTCAGAGAAAGGTAGACAAAGTCTGTACTATAGTCTCCAGGAACAATCAGTCAAAGCTACAGAAAATCAGATTGATAGAAGCCTACTTAAGAATATAGGCAACAAAATCCAGGACATCATAGTTTCACCAGAACCTTCAAAAATCAAAGGATATTTTGTTGCACCGGAAAGATAGGAAAATTATCTTGAATCTCTAAATATGCAATTATTAGAGCGCATAAAGAGGGAATGAAAAAAGGCCATCATAAAAACAAATGAAGGAAATAATAAAATCTTTCAAGACATGAAAACAGAACTAGAATCAATAAAGGATACATAAAAACAGAAAACCCTGGGAAGGTAAGTATCACCAAGAGAATTCAAGAGATGGAGGAGAAAATCTCAGGGTCTGAAGATACAACTGCAGAAACTGATATACCTCTCAAAGAAAAAACAAAATTGAAAAACCTCCAAAGAAAAAACAAACAAGAAATAAAGGACACTATGAATAGAGAAACATAAGAATAATAATAATGGACAAAAAAGAAGATTCTAGGGCCCAAGGGTCGGGAAATACTGTTGAGAAAATCATGGAAGTATTTCCCAACCTTAACAAAGAGATGCTCTTAAACTTACAAGAGCTCTACAGAACACCAAATAGACTAGACCAAAAAAGAAATTCCTACAGCCACATATGAAACAAAATACTATGGTGGAGAGGATGTGGAGAAAGGGGAACCCTCCTCCATTGCTGGTGGGAATGGAAATTTGTACAACCACATTGTAAATCAATCTGGTGCTTTCTCAGACAATTAGGAATAGTTCAACCTCAAAATACAGCTATAACACTCCTACACATATATCCAATATATGCTCAGTATACAAAAAGGACATTTGCTCACCCATGTTCATAACATCTTTATTCATAAAAGCCAGCATCTGGAAGCAACACAGATGTCCCTCAAATGAGGAATGGATACAGAAATTGTAGTACATTTACATAAAGTAATACTACTCAGCAATTAAAACAAGGAAATCATGAAATTTGCAGATAAATGGTAGGAACTAAAAAAGACAATACTGAGTGAGGTATCCCAGAAGCAGACATACACACATGGTATATTATCACTTATAAGTGGATGTTAGACAAGTAGTATAGAAAAATCATACTAAAATCTGTACACCTAAAGAAGCTAAGCAAGAAGGAGGACCCCTAAGTAAGATGATCAATCTCATTCAGAAAGGCAAATGGGACAGCCATGGGGAGGGGAAGAAAACAAAGAAGAAGACAGAAGCCTACCACAGAGGGCCTCTGAAAGACTCAACCCAGCTGGGTTGACTATGTAGATGTAGAGACTCAGCCAAACTTTGGGCAGAGTGCAGGGGAAAGAAGGGGAAGACAGAAAAACCTGGAAGTGACAAGAGCTCCACAAGGAGAGCAAGAGAACCAAAAAAAAATCTGGGCACAGGGATCTTTCCTGAGACTGTTACTCCAACCAAGGACCATGATGGAGATAACCTAGAACCTCTGCACAGATGTAGCCCATGGCAGCTCAATCTCCAAATGGGCTTTTAGTAAGGGGAACAAGGGCTGTCTCTGACATAAACTCAGTGACTGGCTCTTTGATCACCTCCTCCTGAGAGCAGGGTGGGGGAGCCTTACCAGGCCACAGAGGAAGACAATGCAGCCAGTCCTAAGGAGACCTGATAGGCTAGAATCAGATGGAAAAGGAGGAAGACCTACCCTATCAGTGGACTGGGGAAAGGATATGGGAGGAGAAGAAAGAGAAAGGGCAGGATTGGAAGGGAATGAAAGAAGGGGCTACAACTGGGATAGAAAGTGAATAAATTGTAATTAATAAAAATTTTAATTGAAAAATAGAAAAAATAATCACAACAGTAAATATGCAGAACAAAGAAAAAATATTAGGTACAACAAGGGAAAAAGGCCAAATAACATATGAAGGATGACCTATCAAAATCACACAAAACTTCTTAACAAAACTGTGAAAGCCAGAGGGGCCAGGATAGATACCATGAAGAAATTAAAAGACTAAATATGCCAACCCAGACTGCCATACTCAGCAAAATGTTCAACCAACATAGAGAGATAAAACAAAATGTTCCATGAAACAACTATATTGTAAAAAGAAATACACAGACCCAAGATGGTGATGACCAGCATGCACCATATCTGAAGGGCAGAGGATCTGAAATTCTGAAATTAGTGTGTGGAGGGCAGCTGAACCCAGAAAAATGAGGCTATCTGGGAGAGAGAAAACCCTTGAACTCAGACCATTTGGATTCATGTCATTCGTGGACTTCTCAGAGGGCTGAGAGTGACTAATACTCAATCCCTTGGCACTTCCCTTTGATGGGCTTCCCTACTCCCTCCTTGATGGAGGCAGCAGAGGCGGTCTGCAGTACCCACAGCTTCTATCACAGAGCACAGTGCACGTGCCTCCTAGCCCAGAACTCCCTGCATAGGATCTGAGATAGAAAAGGTGGGCTTCCCAGACCCTCAATGACAGACTGCCAGGTGAATGGGCCACCCAGGTCTGATGGGCCACCCAGGTTTATTGGGCCAACCAGGTCCCCGGCTCCCCAGAGGCTACCAGAAGGCCTCAATACCAGCCTCCTAGTTCTGCCACACTAGCTTGACTCCCACTAAATCACTCTACCAGCGTCCAAGTTCTGCAGGTGCAGTACCACTGAGCTGAAGGATCACCTACACTTACATTCACCCCCACAGGATCATATCTGAGAGTAGAAAACAGAGGGAAACCCTGTGCTTTCTGATTAGACATTTTAGAGACTGAGTGCGCCTTTGAGTTAGTGCCTGCAGAACCACAGATCAGGCATCCCTCTACACTAGCAGCCAGACATCACATCCCTACCATGCACAGCCTCATTGTGGGTAACATAGGGATTCTAGGACAGAAGCCCCTGTTCTTTGGGTCTACCAGTGGAGTCCAGGAAAACAATTCCTGGAGCCCAGACAGATCTGAATACCAGAAGGACAATATGACAGGCTTGTAGGCCACTGAGGTATTCAGGAATTCTGCTCATACTCATTACACCTTCAAACAGCACCCATAAACGGTGCCAGCATCCACACCCACTCCTATACCTGCAACCACCCTCCCCACATTCAAGCATCTACCCTGTCCTTTAAGGCACACTTCCATGCACACGAGCATGCTTGCTCTTGGGCATCTGCACCTTCTGATCTTCCTCCCTTAGGGTCAACTGAAATAGCAACACACAGTCTCGAAGCAGTAGGCCTCTCTCATCTTCCTGAAGCATACCCCAGATATCAGAGAAAGATGGACCCAGTCTGAAGTACAGACTTCAGGAACAAACAATGAAGGTTAGTGATAAGCAGATGTCCAGAGGCTGGCATAAGAACACATCCAACAAAAATTAGAACATCATGGCTTCACCAGCAACCTCCAAAATAAATGGATATTTCAGTTCACTGGAAACACAAGAAAATGATTTTAAAACTATGCTTATCCAGTTATTAGAGTCACATAAAGGGGAAATGAACAAATCTCTCAGAGAAATAGTCACACAAATAGAGATGCATAAATAGGAAGCAAACAAACAAAAAAAGACTCTCAAAGAAATAGTTACACAAGTGGAGGAAAATAAAGAGTAAATGAACAAAACTCTGGAGAAATAGCCACACAAATGGAGGCACATAGGGAGGAAATTTAAAAAGCTCTCAAAGAAATACAGGCATATACAGCCAGTCAACAAGAGGCAAAAGTAGAGGCACAAGCAGTCGCATAAAGAGAGGAAATGAACCAAAAAATAGTAGCCATCATGGAAATCTATGAATCCACCCTCAAACAGATAAAGGAAATTGTGCAGAATTAGAATCATAAAAAAAAAAAACACAGAGAAAACACTGGAACTGGAGAACATAGAGAAAAGATCAGAGAACACAAAGGTAAACACCACCAACAGAATACAAGAGATGGAAAAGAGAATCTCAGGTGCTGACGATATACTTGCAGAAATTGAAACTTCAAAGAAAAACTAAAATCAGAAAAGTTCCAAACACAAAACATCCAGGTAATCAAGGACACCATGAAAAGAAGAAAGAAAAGTCCATAAACATATAAAAAGCCTACAAAACATCAAATAGACTAGAAACTTCTCAAGTCACATCATAGTCTAAACACTAAATCCACACAACAAAGAAAAATATTTTAAAAAGGAAAGGAAAAAGCCAAGTAACCTATCAGAATCATACCAGACTTCTCAAAAGAAACTATCAAAGCCATGAAGTTCTGGGCAGATGTCATGCAGACTCTAAGAGACCACAGATGCCAACCCAGACTACTAAATCCAGCAATGGTTTCAATCAACATAGATGGAGAAAACAAAATATTCTATGACAAAACTAAACTTAATCAGTATCTACACAAGAACCCAGCCCTACAGAAGATACTAGACGCAAAACTGCAAGCCAATGAAAACAGCTACACCCAAGAAAACGTAGCATATAGATAACATCACAACAAAATATTAAAAGGAAGCAAGCAATGAAATACAGCAACACCACCAATTCCACAATAAAAGATACTAACATTCAAAGGTCACTATTATCTATCAACATAAATGGACTCGATTCTCCAATAAAAAGACACAAAATAACAGAATGGATGAAGAAACAGGATCCAACATTATGCTGCATACAAGGAACACACCTGTGCAATAAAGATAAACACTACCTCAAAGTAACGGGCTGGAAAAAAAGTTTTTCAAGCAAATGGACCCCCAAAAAAAGATGGGGTAGCTATCCTAATATCTAAAAAAATAGACTTTCCACCAAAATTAATCATTCACATCAAAGGAAAATTATACCAGGAAGACATCACAATTCTGAACATCTATGGCCCAAATACAAGACCACCTACATTTGTAAAGGAAAAATTATTAAAGCTTAAATCGCACATTGGTCCCTCTCACCAAGGGATGTACCATATATACAGAAGATAAATAAGGAAATAAAGGCATTTACAGAGGACCTAAATCAAATAGACCTAATAAATGTCTACAGAACTTTTCACCCAAATTCAAAAGAGTATATTTTCTTTGCAACACCTCATGGAACTTTCTCCAAAATAGACCATATAGTTGATCACAAAGCAAACCTCAACAGATAAAAGAAGATTGAAATAATCCCTTGTATCTTATCTGACCACCATGGATTAAAGCTGGACCTCAACAACAGAAATAGCAAAGATCCTACACACACATGGAAAGTTAACAACTCACTGCTACTCAATGACATCTGGGTTAATGAAAAATAAAGAAAGACATTAAAGTCTTCCTAGAATTCAATAAAAATGAAGTCACAGCATACCCAAATTTATGGGAA
This sequence comes from Pachyuromys duprasi, assembly GCA_028658305.1. Classification (NCBI taxonomy): domain Eukaryota; kingdom Metazoa; phylum Chordata; class Mammalia; order Rodentia; family Muridae; genus Pachyuromys; species Pachyuromys duprasi. Next base: position 72,577,356 of record CM053742.1, read on the forward strand.
ACAATGAAAGTAGTGCTAAGAGGAAAGTTCATAGCACTAAGTGCCTTAAAGAAGAAATTTGAAACATCTCATAGAAGCAACCAAATAGCTCAGCTGAAAGCCCTAGGTGGGGAGGGGGAGGAGACACACACAGCTGGAAATAATCAAACTCGGGGCTGAAATCAATAAATTAGAATCAAATAAAACAATTCAGAGAATCAATGAAACCAAGAGCTGGTTCTTTGAGGAAATCAACAAGATAGACAAACCCTTAACCAAACTAATTAAAAGGCAGAGAGAAACTATCCAAATCAGCAAAATCAAAAACAAAAAGTGGAACATAACAATAGACAATAAGGACATCCAGACAAACATTAGGTCTTACTACAAAAACCTCAATGCCACAAAATTTGAAAATCTAAGTGAAAAGGAAATTTCCCTTGGTAGATTCTATTTACCAAAATTAAATCAAGATCAGGTAGAATGATTGACTAGCCCTATATCCCTCAAGCAAACAGAAGCAGTCATCAAAAGTCTCCCTTCCAAAAATAATAATAATAATAAGCCCCATGCCCAGATAGTTTCAGCACAGAATTATATCAGACCTTCAAAGAAGAGCTAACCCCAATTCTCTTCAAACTATTCCACAAAAGAGAAGCAGAAGGAACATTACCAAACTCATTCTATGGAGCCAGAGTCACCTTCATACACAATGAATCCCCCACCCTGCAAAAAAAGAGAGATCTTCAGACCAATCTCTCTTTTGAACATTGATGGAAAATACTCAATAAAATACTGGCAAACCAAATCCAAGAACACACAAAAGATATAATCCACCATGGCCAAGTAGGCTTCATCCCAAGCATGCAGGGGTGGTTCAATATACAGAAATCCAACAATGTAATCCAGCATATGAACAAAACCGAAAGAAAGAAAAAAAAAAAGATCATCTCCTTAGATGCCGAAAAAGCATTTGACAAAATCCAACACCGATTTATGTTTACAGTCTTGGAGATTTCAGGGAGACAAGGCACATACCTATACAAAGTAAATACAATATATCGCAAGCCTGTAGCCAACATCAAACTTAATGGAGAGAAATTTAACCCATCCCAATCAGGGACAAGGAAAGCCTAGCAACTCTCTCCACATCTCTTCAACACAGTACTTGAAGTCCTAGCTAGAGCAATAAGACAACTCATGAAGATTAAGGGGATACAAATCAGAAAAGAAGAAGTCAAAGTATCACTGTTCACAGATGATATGATAGTGTACATGAGCGATTCCAAAATTTCAACCAGAGAACTCCTTCAACTGATAAATACCTTCAGTAAACTGAGTGGATACAAAATTAACTCAAAAAAATCAGAAGGCCTTCTTTATACAAAAGGCAAAAGGGCCAAGGAAGATATTAGGGAAACAATACCATTCACAATAGCCACTAATAACATAAAGTACCTTAGTGTGACTCTAACCAAGAAAGTGAAAGACCTTTTCTAGAAAAATTTCAAGTCTCTGAAGAAAGAAATTGAAGAAGATATGAGAAAATGGAAAAGGACACTGTTATCAGAAAAAACTACAGCCTGGGAAATGATCTTCACCAACCCTATATCTGACAGAGGGCTACTATACAGAATATATAAAGTACTAAAAAATTAAAAAGCAAAAAATAAAGTAATACAATTAAAAATGGGGTACAGTGATAAGCAGCGAGTTCTCTATAGAGGAATATAGAATGGCAGAGAAACACTTAAAGAAATGTGCAATTTCCTTAGTCATCAGGGAATTGCAAATCAAAACGACCCTGAGAGTTCACCTTACATCAATTCCAATGGCTAAAATAAAAAAGTCAAGTGGCAAGGCATGCTGGAGAGTATGTGGAGAAAGGGGAACCCTCCTCCATTGCTGGTGGGAATGTAAACTTATAAAACCAATTTGGAAATCAATATGGTGCTTTCTCAGACAATTAGCAATAGAGCATCATCAATATCCACCTATAGCAGTCCTAGGCATATATCCAAAATATGCTCAACAATACAACAAGGACATTTGCCCAACCATGTTCATTATAACCAGAACCCGGAAACAGCTCAGATATCCCTCAACAGAGGAATACTGCTCAGCATTTTAAAACAAGGAAATCATGAAGTTTGCAGGCAAAAGGAGATGTTGAAAAGTTCATTCTGAGTGAGGTATCCAGAAGCAGAAACACACACACCCATTTACATATACTCACTTATAAGTGGATATTAGCCATATAATATAGGATGAACACTCAGAAAGACAAACATGATGGACATTGGAAGAAGGAGAAAATAGGAAACAGAACAGGAACATAACACAGAGGGCCTCTGAAAGACTCTATCCAGCAGGGTATCAAAGCAGATGCTAAGGTCCATAACCAAACTTTAGGCAGAGTGCAGGGAATCTTTTGAAAGAAGGGGGGGGGGGGTGGATAATAAGACCTGGAGAGGACAGCATCTCCACAAGGAGAGCAACAGGATCAAAAAATCTGGGTACAGGGGTCTTTTCTGAGACTGATACTCCAACCAAGGACCATGCATGGAGATAACCTAGAACCCCTGCTCAGATGTAGCCCACGGCAGCTCAGTCTCCAAATGGGCTCTTTAGAAAGGGGAACCAGGTCTGTCTCTGACATGAACTAAGTGGCTGGCTCATTGATCTCATTCCCCTGAGGGGAGATCAACCTTGCCTAGGCCACAGAGGAACAATGTAGCCAGTATTGTGGAGACCAGATTATCTAGGATCAATGGGAAGGGAGGAGGTCCTGCCCTATCAGTGAACTGGAGACGGGCATGGGAGAACATGAGGGAGGGAGGTTTGGGTTGGGAAGGAATGAAGGAGGGGGCTACAGCTGGGATTAAAAATGAATAAAGTGTAATTAATGAAAAAAATAAAAATTAAATACATACATATATATGTATATATATACATATGTATATTTATATGTATATGCATATAAATACATACATATGTATATACATATTCACAGTAACCCAGCTCTACAGAAGATACTGGAAGAAAATCTCCAACCCAACAAGCTCATCTACACCGAAAAAAATAAATAAATAAAGGATAAGGACATGTTCACAACAAAATGACAAACAAGTTCACAAACACATAATCAACACCAACTCCATAATAAAAGGATCTAAGTATCAATGGAAACTAATATCTATCAACATCATTGAACTCAATTCCAATAAAAACACAGACTAACAGAATGGTTGTAGAAACAGGATCCTACATCTGCTGCCTTATGGAAACACATCTCTGCAATAAGATATACACTACCTCAGAGTTAAAGACTGGAAAAATGGTAGTCAAGCTAGGGACCCAGGAAGCAAGCTGGAACAGCCATTCTAATATCTAATAAAAAGTTCTTTCAACCAAAATTAATCAAAAGAGATGGAGAGGGACACTTAATTTACAGCAAGGAAAAATCAAATTGGAGGACATCAAAATCCTTAACATCTATGTACCAAACACAAGAGCTCATGCATTTGTAAAACAAACAAACAAAAAATATTATTCATGCTTAAGTCATAACTTAATACCAACACCTTAATAGTGGGAGACTTCAACATTCAACTCTCAGCAAAGGACAGATTATTGAAACAGAAGCTAAACAGAAAATAAAGACACAGGGGTCTTAAATGAAATGTACCTAGTAGATGTTCACAGAATTTTCACCCAAACACAAGAGAGTATGCATTCTTATCTGCACCTCATGGAACCTTCTCCAAAATTCACCATATTGTCAGACACAAAGCAAGCCTCAACAGAAGCAAGATGATTGAAATAATCCCTAGTATCATATCTGACCACCACAGTCTAAAACTAAACATCAACAATAACAGAAATAACAAAAAGAGAGAAACTGAACAACTCTCTACTCAGTGACAACTGGGTCAGGGAGGAAATAAAGAAACAAATTGAAGACCTTTTAGAATTCAATAAAAAATAAGGTACAACTTACCCAAATTTATGAAACACAATGAAAGCAGTGCTCAGATAAAAGTTCATAGCACTATGTTCCTTCATTAAAAAAAAAAATAGAGACACCTCATACAAGCAACTTAATGGCACACCTGAAAGCACTAGAAAGAAAAAAGAAACATACATACCCATGAGGAGTTGAGAGCTATAAATAATCACAATCAGAGCTAATATCAATAAATTAGAAACAGAATAATTAGAAGAATCAACAAAACCAAGAGCTGGTTCTTTCAGAAAATCAACAAGATAGACAAACTCTTTACCAAACTAACTAAAAGACAGAGGGACACTATCCAAACTAACAAAATCTGAAATGAAAAGGGGGACATAATGACAAACACTGAGGAAATCTCAAGAATGATTATGTACTACTTCAAAAGCTTATCTGCAACAAAATTTGAAAATCTTAATGAAATGGACAATTTTATTGATAGATTCCATTCACTGAAGCTGAATCTAGATCAGGTAAATAAAGTAAATAGTCCTATATCCCTTAAGGAAATAGAAGATATTATCAAAAGTCTCCTATTCAAAAATAAGTCCAGAGCCAGACTGTTTCAGCACAGAATTCTTTTAAACCTTAAAGAAGAACTAATACCAATACTTTTTAAACTATACCACAAAATAGAAACAGAAGGAACATTACCAACCTCATTCTATGAGGCCACAGTCACCTTGATACCTAAACCACACAAAGACCCAGCAAAGGAAGAGAGAGAACTTCAGACCAGTCTCGCTTATGAACATGGACACAAAAATACTGAAACCGAATCCAAGAAAAAAATTAAGGTATCACCCACCAGGACCAGATAGGCTTCATTCCAGGCATGCAAGGGTGGTTCAATATATGTAAATGCATTAGTGTAACCCACCACAAAAACAAACTGAAAGAAAAAAAAAAAACATATGATCATTTCCCACTATGCCAAAAAAAAAAAAAAAACATTTGAAATAATGTAACACGCGTTCATGTTTAAGGTTTTGGAGAGATCAGGGATACAAGGAACCTACAAAAGCATAGTACATCAATATACAGCAAGCCTTTATCCAACATCAAACTAAATGGAGAGAAACTTAAAAAACAGTCCCTCTGAAATCATGGACAAGGCAAGACCGCTCACTCTCTTCCTATCTCAACGTAGTACATGAAGTCTTAGCTAGAGCAGTAAGACAACTAAAGGAGATCAAGGGGATAGAAAACAGAAAGGAAAAAGTTAATGAATCACTATTCGCAGATGACATGATAATATTCATGAGTGACCACAAAAATTCTACCAGAGAACTCCTTCAGCTGATAAACAGCTTCAGCAAAGTGGCTGGATACAAAATTAACACAAAAATTCAAAGGACATCCTGAGAAAAACAGGGATAACAGAAAAATAGGGAAAACAGACCATTTACAATAGCCACAAATAACATAAACTACCTTGGTGTGGCCCTAACATTCAATGCAATTCCCATAAAAATACCAAAACAGTTATTTACAAACCTTGAAAGAGCAATTCTCAATTTCATTTGTAAAAACAAAAGAGAAGGAAAAAAGCAGAGTAGCTAAAACAACTCTGAACTAAAAAAGATATTCTGTTGTATCTTCAATCCCTGATCTCAAGGTGCACTCTAGAGCAACACTAATAAAAGCAGCACGATAATGGCATAGAAACAGACTGGTGGATAAATAGAACACCCAGAAGACCCAGAAATAAACCACGCACCTATGGACATCTGATTTTTGACAAAGATGCCAAAATAGTACAATGGATAAAACATAACCTCTTCAACAAATGGTGCTGGTCTAACTGGATGTCTACATGTAGAAAAATGCAAATAGATTCATAATTATTACCTGCACAAAATTAATGTCCACGTGGATCAAAGACCAAAACATAAAACCAGACACACTAAATCTGTTAGAAGAAAAAGTGGCACAGGAATCAACTTCCTGAACAGAACACCAACACCACAGGCTTTAAGATCAATAATCAATAAATGGGACCTCATCAAACTGAAAATGTTCTGTGAAGCAAAGGAAATTGTTAACAGAAAAAACCAACAACCTACAGACTGGGAAAAGATCTTTACTAATCCTACATCTGACAGAGGGCTAATATCCAGAATATATAAAGAAATCAAGAAGTTAAACATCAACAAAACAAGTAATCCAATTAAAAATTGGGGTACAGAGCTAAACAGAGAATTCTCAACAGAGGAATATTGAATGGAAGAGAAACATTAAATGCTCAATATTCTCAGTCATACAGAAAATGCAAATCAAAACAACCCTGAGATTCCACATTACACCCATCGGAATGGCTAAGATCAAAACCTCAAGGAACAACACATGCTGGAGAGGTTGTGGAAAAGGGGAAACCCTACTCCATTTCTAGTGGGAATGTTAACTTTTACAACCACTTTGGAACTAAATCTGTTGCTTTCTCTGTCAATTAGGAATAATCCTACCTCAAGATCCAGCTATACCACTCCAGGGCATATATTCAAAAGATGTTCAACCATACAACAAGGACATCTGCTCAACTATATTCACAGCAGCTTTATTCATAGTAGCCAAAACCCAGAAACAACCCAGATGTTTGTTAGCCAAGGAATGTATACAGAAATGTGGTATATTTACACAAAGGAATACTACTCAGCAATTAAGAACAAGGAAATCATGAAAGTTGCAATCAAATGGATTGAACTAGAGAACAGTTGGTCATTATTTGTGAGACACCCAAAATGCCACCAGGAGTCGAGTCTGTTGCAAAATAGATGAGACCCTTTTTATTACATGGTCAAGCTCAACCCCACACCCTCACCAACACAGAGGTTGAGAGTAGAGCCCCAAGCTCAGAGTAGGAGGGTGATCTATAGATACCAGTCCCTCCCAGTGTGCCCATGTGCCCAAAGCAGGGAAATTCCACCTGACAAGCATCTATTGGTTGAAATACAAATGGGGATGTTGCATTTTAAGATGATTGGCTGTGAGGAGGTGCCAAAACCACTTAAGGTCTGGCTTCCTTTGCTTGGCTGTCTCTAGGGAAGAGAGGCTATCTAGGCTGGTTTCCTAGCAACCAGAAGAATGGGCAAGAAAGAATGCAGAAAAGCTGGTTTCTCCCTATAGGTGGCTGGATGTGTCTCCACCTGTGTGGCCTTTCTTCAGGCTTGTGCTTTAAACTTTAATCCAGTAACCCCCCAAAAACTAATTTTTAATTCTTTGTTCTCTTAGAACATCCTGAGTGAGGTAACCAGAAGCAGAAAGACGAAAATGGTATATACTCACTAACAAGTGGATATTAATCATACAATATAGGGAAAACATACTAAAATCTATAGTCCTAAAAAGCTAAACAAGAAGGACCCTAGGAAAGAGTCTTAATTCTCATTCAGAAGGGCAAACAGGGTAGACAATGAAAGTAGGTGAAGACAGGTAGCAGTACAGGAGCCTTCCACAGGGAACCTCAGAAAGATGGTACCTAGAAAGGAATTGAAGCAAATGCTGAGACTCATAGCCAAACTTTGAGCAGAGTGCAGGGAATATTATGGAAGAAGGGGGAGATAGAAAGACCTAGAGGGGAAAAGAACTCCACAAGAAGACCAAGAGTACCAAAAATATCTGGGCTCAGGGAGTCCTGCAGAGGCTGATGAATCGATGAAGGATCATGTGTGGAGAGGACCTAGACCCTCTGCTCAAATGTATTAAATGGGCAGCTCAGTCTACATGTAGTAAGGAGAGCAAGGGGCTCTCTGTGACATGGACTTAGTGCAGGCTCTTTGATCACTTTCCCCTGTTGAGGTAGCCTAACTAGGCCACAGAGAAGGAGGATCCAGACAGTCCTGATCAGAACTGATAGCGTAGGGGCAGATAGTAGGAGCGAAGGACCTTCCCTATCAGTGTATTAGGAGAGGGACATAGTGGGGAAAGAGGGAGAAAGATGGGACCAGGAGGAGATGACGGAGGGGGCTATAGTGGGGATAGAAACTGAACAAATTGTAATAAATAAGAAGAAGAAAGATAAAAATTTAAACAAAACAAGCTTGGATGGATCAATTCATTGATTTGATTTTCTAATTATGGTTATAATATTCTCAGATCATGCCATTGTCACATATATGCTGTAATGGTCTGTTACCTGAAATTATGAGATAGATAAACTCTTGTTCCCCCAAGTGCATTTTTTCATGTATTTTATCACAGCAATAGGGGTCTTTTATGAGACTGTTTCTCCAACCAAGGGCCATGTATGGATATAACCTAGAACCCCTACTCGGATATAGCCCATGGTAACGCAGTATCCAATTGGGTATCCTACTAAGGAGAACAGGGACTATTTCTGTCATGAACTCAATGGCTGGCTCTTCGACCCTCCCTCCACCCCCAGGGAAGAGCAGCATTGCTAGACTCCAGAAGAGGACATTACAGCCAGCCCTGAAGAGACCTGATAAGCTAGGGTCAGATGGAAGGGGAGGAGGTCCTCCCCTATCAGAGGACTTGGAAAGAGGCAGGGAGGAGATGAGGGAGGGATGGGGAGAGTGGGAGGGAAGGAGGGAGGGGGCTACAGCTGAGATACAAAGTATATAACCTGTGATTAATATAAAAAATAAATTAAAAAAATTAAAAGATTATAAAAAGTTAAAAAAAAGAAATAAAACTAAGGCATCAATATAGCAACATCCCAGGTTGATTCTATCCCTACTATGGCCAAGGGAAAAATATATTTAAGTTTGTTAGTACCATTAGAGTTATTTTAGCCTCAGAGTTTCCAAATCATTCTTTTAAAATTTTAACATTAAAAAAATGTGTGTTTAGGTATTTTGCCTGCATATGTGTCTCTGTACCTTGTGCAGGTAGTAACCACCAAGGCAAGAAGAAGAAAGTATCAGATTACCTTGGAACTGGAGTTAGAGTCAGTTGTTAACTGTCATGAGGGTTGTGGGAATCTAACCTGCTATTCTGGAAGTGTCTTAGGATTTCTATTGCTGTGATGAAACACTATGGCAAAAGCTAGCTGGGCATGAAAGGGTTTATTTGGCTTATACTTCACATCATAGCCTACTACTGAAGGAAGCCGTGACAGGAACTCAAACAAGGCAGGAACCTGGAGGCCAAAACTGACACAGAGATCATGGAGAGATTATGCTTAACGGCTTGCTCCTCATGATTTGTTCAGCCTACTTTCTCATAGAATCCAGGGCCACCAGCCCAGGGATGGTACTACCCACAATATCTGGCCCTTTTCTCATAAATAAGTAAATAGTTAAGAAAATACCTTACAGACTTTCCTATAATAGGGTCTTATAGAGGCATCTCCTTAATTGAAGGTCCCTCATCTCAGATAACTGTAGCTTGTGTTAAGTTGATATAAAATTATGTAGTACAGAGAGTCAGTAGTACTCTTTACCACTAAGCCATCTCTGACCTCATGTACCTATCCAAAAATTTTTGATATTTTGTTTTTATTACTTTTATATCCATTTATTTAACAGAGACGTGTATGTTGTCAAGAGCACATACGGAGAACTTACAGGAATTAGTTCTTTTCTTTTACCATATGGATTCCAAGGATTTAACTCAAGTCATCATGATTGGTAGAAAGTGCCTTTACACATTAAGACATCATACTGGCTACCAAAACATGCTATTTTAAAATATAATTTTATATTCATAGTTTTAGAATGATGTCCTTCTGATATATAAGCAAGTTAAGCTATGTTTCTGAGGACTTTCACAAACAATCCTATCATATTACTCTAAGCGCGAAAACAGTTGTCATAGAAGATATTATTTTGTTTTGTGTTTGTTGTTTTATAGAAAATAAAAAGAAAATTATAGATACTGTGTTCAAATATGTGCAATTAAACATTCCTTGTTTTCTGCCATCTTAACAAGAATACCAAGACAAACTGTAACTGGATTATCTTTTTAAAATTGAGTACAGAGAATAAACATATAAAACAAAAAGGAACTGAGAAGTAAAATAGCTCAATGATAACAGGAGCAGCAGCAAACTCTTACTACTCTTCGGAAAGGATATTCTTTTGTTTTTTACATTAAATAAAAGTTAATAGAATTCATTAAAGTGACACCTCTTTCTCAACATAAAGGTCTAGTGTAGTGATATGACAAAAGCAGTAGAGCTTACCATCCATCCATTAATTATAAAACTTATTTAGGAAACACACTTCATTGCATGTTGTTATTGCAGTGTAGAGATGTTATCTGCAACTACTGAGAGAATACATTTAACTAATGAAAAGAAGTGCACAGTTCTAGAATATATTCCTATAAATGTGAATAAGCCTCATAAGTCTTCCAAAGAACACTCATTAAGTTGAAAATAGGAATGATTTTATATATAGTGATATATGCACTTAACAAAATATATCCTGATGGAAAGAGTAGTTTTAACAAAGTAAGCAAGAATCATTTTCTCTGGTTGAGTGTTGATTCCCCAGAGTGCTCTCAGTAAGTAATTAGAATGGTCCACTGAATGTCAGCATCAGCTTGTTTATTCTCATTATTTTATCATTTTAAAAACCCTCTAGGTGATGAGACATGCAGTATAGAACATAATTACCATTATTAGCATACTAATTGGACACAAAAATAGGCCAGCTACAAGGTAGCCAACTGAATAATTTCACATTAATCAAACACCATAGTGAATAAGCCTATTGTTACATTGACAGCTACCATAATTGGCAATATTTTGCAGTGAAGTATCAGAATTTCCTTGTAATATCACTCTAGCGCCATATAATTAAGTAATTTCCCAATGTTTCTACCTTCAAATTTGTGCACCTAACTTAAAGTTCAAGAAAACATTGTGGTGAGAATATTAGTCTTTTAACAACTGTCCTAAATACTTATTGACCTTTAGGAAGAGATATAAAACAAAAAGTGAGGAAGCTACCAACTTAGTCACTTGTTGCTCTGTGTAATGTTTCATTTCTAAATATGTACCACTACCGTCTTAAAAGCCTCTTGACCACAGTAACCCTTTTAAGGATGGTCTATTTCACAAATATACAAGCATTTTAACAATAATCCTTTACTTGACAAGGAACTATTTATTATGTATTTATAATTGTGAATCATGATTGCCCCATAGAAAGGCCATTTGTCTTTCATACAGACCAATAAAGAATCTAGAGAATAAAATCACCTTTGTAGTAAGTATCATTTTAAGATTAAATTAATTTCTTCCCCTATGAAGCATTCCTGAAGTGATTCCTGAATACCCAGAAGTGATTTTCCTGTTGCTAAGATTTCAGTATATTCACTTTCAGCAATTTGATTTTCACGCATTCATTCCTTTAGAAATCTGTGTCAGAATATACAAGAAATACTTCTGTGATAATTCTATGGTATCATTTTTATTAGACAAAAAGTCTATTCAACTGTCATTAATGGACAGTACCTGCCCTCATGATCCAGTGCTCTATTCAGCACCATTATATCTTCCTATAATAGAAACACAGGAGGCTTTTCATCCTGATCCCCAAATAAATTGTGTGTTCAGATCAGTCAGTTTTATTTGTACCAAAACACATAATTCCTTTTGTGTGGTGGTTTGAATTTGAAATATCTCTCACTGTCTCATTTACATAAACAATTGGAATCCATATGCTGGCTCTATTTTGAAAGGTTGTGGAGCCCTTAGGGGTAGAAATTCACTGAAAGAAGTGGGTTATTAGTGGCAAACCTTGAGGTTTTATAGCTGGGCCCCACTTTCTATTTGCTGTTTGCGTCTCAGCTATATATACAATGTGACTAGCCATCTTATACACTTGCCCCATGATTTCCCAGATTTTATAAATTGTTTCTCTTCTTAAGCTGTGAACAAAAATAAAATACTCTTTCCTTACATATTTTTGTCAGGAATCTTATAGCACCCCCCAAAAAAAGAAGAAATACTTACACATTTGTTTCTACATTTATATTTGCTCCCCAATTACTTTCTGTTCTATTTGAAATACACTTCTCTATAAAGTTTCGATTGATTTTTTTAATCCATGAACCATTGCCTGAATATTGAAACAAGGACTGATTTTTTCCCTTGCTCAATTCTGCTATATTTACAACTTATTTTTCATCTGTTTATTCATGAAGAAAACAGTAAGCTCTTGTCTATTCAGTGCCAGACAGGCTACTGGAAAGGAAAAGAAGAGACAAGGATATGACACTCTTCTTCCTTAAGTACTTCTTTAAGACTTCATAAGTCTGGTCCTATCATGTATCCATATTATAATTTTAAGAGTGGGAGTACTGCTTTATTCTCTTTCTATTCATTCATTACTGAATGACCAGTGCATATTTCAGTAAAATTTATTGAAATAAAAATCTCTATTGCCTTTGCTTTCATATCAATCCTATTGAAGTTACTTATCATTCACATTTAAAACTTTGTTGAAATTATTTCAACATTTAAAATTTTATTTTTCGGTAGGTTTCTTTTTTATAGTGTGAGAAATTTTAACTTCTATAACAAATTACCTTAGATAATCAATTTGGAGTGCTAAAAAGTTTATTTTGGTTTAGAATTGTAGAGATTTTAGTTCATGGGCAGTTGGCTCATATGTCTTTGGACCTGTGAAGAAGTAATAAATTACTGTGGAAAATATGTGCCAATGGAAATTATTTAGCTCATGGTGGTAAGGAAGCAAAGTAATAGGAAGAGTAGGAGTCACAGACCCATTTTCCCCTTCAAATGTATCCAATCAATGAAATAACTTCCTTTCACTAAGCTTCCTATCTTAATGACTCCTTCCCATCCCAATAATATCAAAGGCTTGGGTTAATACTTGGATTATAAGAGATACCCAAGTTACTTAGCCATAAGAGTTGCATTATGACTAAAGTGCTAGAACAGTGGCTGAGTGTTCTATGTTCTGATCCATAGGCAGAGAGTGAGAGACTCTAGGCTTTGCATGGGCTTTTAAAAGTTTGAAGCCCATCTAAAGTGACATACTTCCACCAAAAAGGCAACACTTCCTAATTCCTTTAAGCTTTTCAAGTGTTGCCAATTTGTGGTGATTAAGCATTCAAATACATGACCTTATGGGGGCCATTCTTATTCAAACCACCACATTTTACTCCCTGACCCCTATAGGCTGATAATCATATTATAATGCAAAATGCAATTAATTCAAATTTAAAAGTCCCCATGATTTTTAACAATCTCAACACTGTTAAAAGTCAAAAGATCAAAGTATTTTCTGGGACTCATGAGAATCTCTTAACTTTAACCCTCATATAAAATCAAAATTAAACAAGCTCATATATTTCCAGCATACAGTGGTGCATTACTATTCAAAATGGGAAGAAGGTGACATAGTGAGGAAATACTGGACAAAAGTAAGAATGAAAACTCTCAGGGCAAGCTCCAATCTCTGTGTCTTCATGTCTTGTGTCAAAGGGCTCTCCAGATCTCCAACTCTCTTAACTATTGACTACAACGTTATTCTCTCTCTTGAGTTGGTTCCACACCCAGGCTCCAACTTCCCTAAGCCAGAATCCTACAGCTCTGTCATCAATATTTTAGTGTTTCCAAGGCTTTCCAAGGCTTCTTTACATTCGAGCTTCACACAGGGACACGCCTAATGCACACCTGGAGTCACATTTTGCCTTAGTCACAGAGGGAGATTCCATAACTCCTTTCGTGTATGTTTGACTCTAAAGCCAGAACCACATGGCCAATGCTGCCAAGTACTGCTGCTTTCTGGTGCTGGAATGCGGCTCTCTCATTTAGTTACACCTGCATCAGGTTCCTGTCTTTGATAGTTCTCTTCACTGTCTAAGCTTTTTAAATTTCTTTTTCCCATGTTGGAAGTTTAGCTGGGTGTGGTCTTGCCCTGAGATCACCTCTCTTTATTCCATTGAGCATCAGGATTTCCCTTAAATTTTATCTCCTTAAACACTGGAATTGGTTGCAACATTACATTTCCTAGTCCTCCCTTCCTCCTCAAACTGTACATCTTGTATTTTTCCTTACTCACCTTGTATAGATCTCCGTAAGAGTGCCCACTAATAACCACAGAACACAATCAGTACTACCCTCTCTTGAAATCTTTTCTGCCAGTGTTGTTAATTCAAAAGTCCTCAATTTAGCCTTAGACATATCTTTTGGACAAAGCCAGAAACGTGTCTACATTCCTTGCAAGAACATAACAAGAGTGGTCTGTAGGCCACTGACTAATATTATTCCCCTCTGAAACTTCTGGGCAGTCATAATTTGCATGGTTCTCAGCACCACTGCCTTTCATGCTCCTACTAGTATGGGCCATTAGGACACACATTTTTTTCCAACTGCTTTTCTAATTAAAAGTCCCAAAATCCACATTCTGCCAATGTTCAGTATGGTTAGGTCTGTTACCCAATATCCCACTCCCTGGTACTAACTTTGGTCTTAGTCACTGATCTATCACTGTAAAAAGACATGATGACCAAGGCAACTCTTATGAAAGAAGGCATTTAATTGGGGACAAGTTTACAGTTTCAGAGGAATGTTAATTCTTGATGTGGTGTGTCTTCAAAAGTAGAACCTGGTATTAAAGACAACAAAAAGACCTTTTCCATAAAGAAAATGACATTTCCCAATCCCACCTATTGGATCTGCTGAAAGTTCAAAAAATAGAAAGGGTTCTGACAATTCCATCTAAATTTATGTCCTTATGATTTGGGTTCCTGAAGGATATATTGAGGCGGTCTGTGTGATGATGGGGAATTTTTTTCTGGCATGAGATCTCTCATTGATCCCTCAATAGAGGTTCTTCCTCTCAGAAGAACTCTACAGGCATATCCCTTTCTAAGATGTGGCCTGCTGTCCAATGGATGCAAGGCCTTCTTTGACATTTGGTGAATTAGGAAAGCACATCCACAGAAGCATTGACTTCATTGCCCAGGGCCAACTTACCACAAAACTGTTTGTTGTGCTAATGTTATAAGGTCCCCCAGGGTGGTCTGATTTCTCTTTCAAGGTCTGTCTCACTGGAAGGTGGTAGTGGAGGACCTAGATTTATCTTCGCTCTCCTCAAAATCTTAACTGTGTTCCAAAATGGATATGTCATTCCTTTTTCTGTGGTCTAGGCAATTGTTTTATAGTAACCTCTTAAGAAACTATTTAAAAATAAAAGTTATGAATGACTGTATTTGTAGAATAATGAACAGTATTATATAACAAAATCTGCATGATTCAGTTAGGTGTTACTCAGAACATTTTACAATGAAATAAATGACTATGTTGGGCCTGGCATGAGCCTGTTAGGCCCCTCAGGAGCCCATCTATCGAAGAGGTGACTGAAGGCAACTCTTTGAGGCAGTATTGATTCAAATGCAAGAGGTTTATTCAGGCCGACACGTGATGGGGTCACTCTGCAAGTCAGCAAAGAACAGCCCCAAAGAACAAAAGCCTTACGTTTTTAAGGGAAAAAGTAAGGGGAAACTCTTGTCAACTCAGGATTGGATAGTGGGGCCTATAGGGCAGTTGACTTTTAGCATAATTGGTTGGTTTTAGGCCCTCAAGTTTGGTCAGCCCTGCCCCAGACTGCTGGGGGATATCTGGTCTTTAGGTTACATTCAGAACTCCTGCTACGTGGGGATGTCACCACAGTTAAAGGTGGGAGGGCAATGATTTCATCCTATATTTTCCCTGAGGAGCAAGAAGAATTGAGGCCACCTGGGCTGGTTGCTGGGTGATGTTATCTCACAGGCACAAGTCAGGTCATTCTTCTTTACTGAGTGGAAGTCTTTGCTTGCTCACTTCCTTATCTCTGCACACGCAGGTAGCCAGGGTTAGGGGTGTTTACATTCCTCTGTTCTCTGGAAGAGTAATGAGAGCCTTTACCTTGACAGGGGCCTAAAACTCAGAAATATAGGTTTTAAGGCAATTAAAGGAAATAGAAGTCACAAAGATAGTGTGATTCTTCCACATTAAAGAAAAATAAAAACTCAAAAAAGTTTGATTACCTGAAAAAAACAACAAAAATGGCAAACTA
The DNA here is from genome assembly GCA_028658305.1 of Pachyuromys duprasi. Taxonomy (NCBI): domain Eukaryota; kingdom Metazoa; phylum Chordata; class Mammalia; order Rodentia; family Muridae; genus Pachyuromys; species Pachyuromys duprasi. Next base: position 72,593,346 of record CM053742.1, read on the forward strand.
TGCTGCTATAGCAAAAGGGAAAGAGTAAGTAAAGTTTGGAAAAATATAGATGACATTGCTATTGATTTTACAGAATAAAAGAGTATTATTAAAAAATACAAGGGTAAAGAATGAAAATCTGAAGATGAACAAACTACATGTGTTACAGAGTATTTGATCACATTGTGAAACCAGAAATTCTGAACTGAAAAAAAAAATGTTTCTTATTCTAGTGTGGCTCAACCCTAGCATACACCTTTAATCCAAGAACTAAATAAAGTCAACCAAAGATCAAGAGGAGGAGCAAGCAAACCAGTCAAAAGGGAGTGAACATTAGTAAACAGAAAGGAGGGACTTTCATTTTGAAGGGTATTTAAGACAGCATGGAGAAAGGCCTTTTTCTTTCTGTGACATCTGCTGATTAGGACGATCAACTGGGTGCTCATTCTACCTCTCTGAGTAGTAGGCTTTTACCGCAACATCTAGCCCCTGAGTCTTTATTGTTAAAATGGAGTGTTAGAGATTTTGTAGTTAAAAACAACACACATGACATAAGTTTCGAAACCAGTTTACCAAAATTAAAGACAGGAAAAATCTGAACAAACCAACATGAGACTCAATTCAAACCTAACCATACTCTTCATATATTTTTTATATTACTGTGTATGTTCTGAAATATGAAAAAAGATTAGGTATTTTTCACCTGGAAATATATCAAACTACCAAGTAGATACTTCATTATTCCCACTAGATGCTTAAAAATGGAAAATAGCAAGTGCCAACAAAGGAGATAGTATGTTCAAACATTGCAAATGAAAATGTGTGACTATTTCCACACTATGAAAAATGACTTGGTAATTTGGTCAAAATTTGAATGTATAAATGCCATAGGAATAAATATTCCCTGTCCCTAGAAAATTTAAAATATATATTGAAATATATGTAAATGCATGTTAACAGCAACATTGTGGACAGTAAACAAAAGACAGATTTCAAATTTTCACCAAAGAAATAATTAAAAATTAGGTAATGCATACAATGGAATGTTATATGAATAAGTTACATACTTTTGCCAACTACAAAATATATACAGTGTTAGAAGCATGGGGAAGATTATCATGATTTGAATCACTGAATTGTTTATTAAAATATTTGAAATAGATAAATCCATAGATACTGAGCACACATGGTATTTTTCAGGAATTGGGGAAAAGGGAGAATTGTGAATACAGTGCTTAATGGTAAAGGTTATCTTTTTCTTTGTAATGGAATTTTTAAATAAGAAGTAGGTGCTGCAAATACAATAGCGGTCACAGTTGTTTCCTACATTGGTGAATTTTCTGTAATAGGAATAATGCCTGTATAAATTGTGAATAGTTAAAGTATTTTTAAAATAGTTTAGTGTTTAGGGACTGAAATCTATCATTATTTACAGTTAATGATCTCATAAAATTAGAAGAGGAAATTTTCACCAAAATATTTCATACTTCCTATGCCACTAGATAGATAAGCAGGCATTAAGGATTATGATACTGGTCAAATGACTGAATCTGATTTTCAATGAGTCAGAATTGCTGAGACTTCACAAATTTAGGAAGAATTATGTTTAGAAACAATGATAATGACATCTAACCAAAAAGCATAAATGTCATCACCTTCCTTGTAGGTACTATAACCTGGCATAATTTGGCACCTGCCTGTACTCCCAAGTGTAATTAATTTTCCAAGCCCTAATCTTTTTCTTTCTATGAAAACAAAAATAATTTTCTGTTATCTTCCAGAAAACATCATTTGTAAAGAATGACTGTGTTGGAGCTCCACAAGGACAGCGACAGATCCTAAAAGTCTGGGCACAGGGGTCTTTTCTGAAACTGATACTCCAGCCAAGGACCACTCATGGAGATGGCCTGGAACCCCTGCACAGAGGTAGCCTATGGCAGATCAGTATCCAAGTGGCCTCCATAGTAATGCGGACAAGGACTGTCTCTGACATGAATGATTGGCCTGCTCTTTGATCATCTCCTCCTGAGGGAAGAGCAGCCTTGCCAGGCCACAGAAGAAGACAACACAGCTACTCCTAATGAGACCTGATAGACTAGGATCAGAGGGAAGGGGAAGAGGACCTTCCCTATCAGTGGACTGGTGGAGGGGCACAGGTGGGGAAGAATGAGGGAGAGTGGGATTGGGAGGAGAGAAAGGAGGGAGATCCAGGGGAGGGATACAAAGTGAATAAACTAAAATTAATAAAAATAAAAATAAATTTAACAAATCAAAATACTAATGTTTTATTTGAATGAATATAAGTAAATATTACAGCTTTATGGCAATCACTTTATGACTTGACCTGTCTTCTGTTAACTCAAGGATCAAAAGGTATATGTTTAGTAATCTCCACTGAGACATGAATTGAAAATTAGTAATTACAGTAGTTTTGTTACAATTTCATATACTTTTTTTTCAAGTTTGATGGCTTCTATTCATTTTTACTTCTAGTTCAAATTTCAGGATAAGGAATACTTTAAATTTCATGGTAAATGTCATCTTTGTAGGACAAAAAATTATGATACCTGCTTAGTCACATATCTTTTTCTTATATAATTTATAAAGTGCAAATTTTACCATTCATATTTATCATCACTTCTCTTTTCTTGGACAAATATGGTGAGCAATCCACAGGATATGAGAGTTATAATAAAAGGTAAAAGCTATATTCGGTTTATTTAATCTGGCACTTTGACTAGGTAAATGATCATGGTACAAAAAAATAAAGATATTTGCCTGCTCACAAATTCTCAGATCCTTCATGGAATACTTCACCAACAGCTATTCCAGTGGACTTTTGATGCTGTTCTCTGTTTCCTGTGTACTGTTGAAAGGACTGTTTTATTCTTGATTATTTTTCATGATTAGGATGCCTATGGAAACAAACAGTACTAATGACTAAATAAAAGTATGCCCATGAGTAAAAAAAAAATGACTGCATTAAAAACAAAATGCATTTATACCTCTGATATCTTTCATGCTGATAGAGCCAAAGAAATTTAATAGAAATATATGAAGGAAATTATTAAAATTCATGTGAATGCAAGTGCTTATAAAGAAGACATTATGCATTGGATTTGCTCAAAAATGTTCAAGTAACATCATCAGAAGTGTCAGCTATTTAATTGATTCAGAGGAGACCTGATAGACTAGGATCAGATGGAAGGGGAGGAGGACCTCCCTTATCAGTGGATTTAGAGAGGGATATGGGTGGGGAAGAGGAAGTGTGGGATTGGAAGAGGAGGAGGGAGGGAGGTACAGGGGTGATACAAAGTGAATAAAACGTAATTGATAAAAACAATTATAAAAGAAAAAAGAGGAGATCCAAGATGACTGCCACGAGAGAACACTGTGTCTGAGGAGTAGGAGAGCAGAAGCAACTCAGCGACCAGGAGACTGAACTCTGGGACCTAAAACGCCAGCATTATGACTGCCAGGTGAGCACAACTCTTATGGTGAGAAAATCAAGTGGGAAAACCCTAGGGACACCCAGTTATTACCTGGAAAAATTTCCCGGTGACCAGCAGCACACACCTCTGATCTGAACGAGCAGACTCACTGGGTGCCTGCAACCGCCATTATAGACTGAATCACACAGTCTCGCAGGCAGTCTCAGGAGGAACCGGGTGCCTTTTTCAATGAACTGCACACTGCGAGCTCACACTGCACCCGGGTTCTGCTTCAACCCGCGGGTGTGCTGCAGGCTCAGACTGATCACCGGAACCATCCCAGACTGAGTGGATTGGGGGACCGTTTTGACCAGTCCACACAC
>CM053742.1:72597638-72623594 GCA_028658305.1 Pachyuromys duprasi
GATGGTGGGTTCCCGGGTTTCAGCACCAACTGTCTTGCCAGCAAGAACGCACGGGGACACCAGGATCCTTCTGCAGCAAGCGTTTATTGCGATGGAAAGAGGAAGACCCCGAGCCCTGAAAAGGTGCTGTTTATATACACCCTAGAGCGGTGTTTCACTTCTGATTGGCTGCTTGCTCATTACCTCGTATTCTGCCCCGTGCTGGGCAGTGACTTGGCGTGCTTTCACCACTTACACATGTGCAGTGCACTTTATTACTTGCGGGAACACTGATGCCAGCGCCATCTTGTAATGGCGAGCTCTGTCACCGCTTACCGCGGCTCTCTACAGACATAGGCAATTAACAAGAAGCCTATGAACAAGGAGCACCTCTTTGCCTTTCTAAATAAGAGATCTAGTACCTAGTAATTCTAACTAGCTAATGAATTGACCAATGAACTAACAGTGGATCTACTTGTCTGCTCTTTAGCTTCAAAGCTGTCATTAGCTTAGCTTAGCCGTCAATGTTATCAGAAACCTGAGAAGGATAAATGATAAGATAATAAATGTACCAGTCTATGTACCAATCAAAATGATTGGTATTACTGACTAGATATTACTAGTCAATACACCACCTAAGGAATTCAGTTCATCACCTAGGCAGTTGTGCCTGGTTCCTTTGGTCTCATGGCATCAAGAGCAGAGGCAGTCCAGCCATCAGGCACAAAAGAGGAGAGATTGTTTCTGTGGAAAAGAAGAACATGACTATGTTAGCAATGTGAAATAATGACTTTTCAGGTGTTCATAGCTTTGTCCACAGTTTAGGCTGGGCCCCAGTGGTGAGCCAGTTGGGGCATTCTTGCCCAGTGGTTAGCATAACACAATCCAGAGTTGAAGTCATCTGTCAAATCTTCTTAGAGACCTTGGGAAGCTACTGCCAGGATTTTGGGACTCTGTCATAATAAAACTTACATACATTAGATGCCATATTCACTGGATCTCTGACAACTTAGAGGGACAGCAGATCTGAGTCAGTCTTTGTCTGTCTTTAGTTATCTTCTCTAAACTGTATCCTGTAAAACACAATCCTATAGTCTCTAATTCTGGCATATTTCTTAGATAAGAAATCGAATCTATTTTAATTAGATCTTATATAGGCAAACATTGTAGTTACCCATCCTAGGCTTAATCTTGAAAACATAAACTAGAGAAAAGGTAAAGCTCAATCTTGTAACCAACTGCAGTCATTAGCATAACTTTAAATATATTTCTGAACTAAAATCAAAGCTCAAAACTTTTAATCATATAGTTCATAGAAGGGCTGGTAAATCTTACTGATTCTATCATTTCATATTATTAAGACTGAACAGGAAAAGTTTAAAGGACAAAAGTTTTATTTATCATTAAACAGAGACCTGAATATAGCTGCAGCCCTCAATAAAGATGGCGGTAAAACCATGGCTCTATTTTCTTTATTCCTTAACTAACATAGTGGCTAGCAATGTGTTGTTACAGGCCATAGCAGGCATTTTAAAAACATAGTCATTTTGTGTAGCTAATGGCGTTGCCATTTCCCAAAGTATAGCACTGTGGAGCACTTACAGTTTTCCATAACCAAGTTCTCACACTGTAATCAAATAAGTTTTAGAACCAACTATATAACAGAAGAGTATAGAATAATTTTAAAACTGTAGTTGGAATATTCTGGCCATATCAAACCTATAGCCCAGAAAGATAGCGTGTTAATTAATTTATTTAGGAACTGGTAGCTAAACACATATCTCATATAATGGTTAACAATGACTTGTACCAGTTGTCAGTATAACCCTGGGCTAAATAGAGCTGCAGTCCTCTTCCCTCCTTTAAAGAACATAAGCAAACATTTTGCATTGAAGAATCACCAGCCATTTAAATGAAGAAAAACAGCCAGAATTAATTTAAGTTGGTCAAAATTTCAACATTCTTTACAGTTCCTTTTTAAATCATATTTTCATGTATGAGAAAACAAAGCAAATATACCTCATATGCCCTCTGGCTTTTTACACATACTCTGACCTTTCATAATATTATATATACCTTCAGGTTAGGCTTCGCCTAGCTCTGTTACTCTGGTTTAACCAGATATTTTTATTTTAGACAAGTTTTCCTTTTCTTTTCTTCTCATTATTATCCCAGTCTCTTGCCTCTTCCTTCTCAGACAATATAAAAACTTCCATCAAAAATCATTTTATTATTTTCTATTAAGTTGTTCTATGGGTCTTTATGATACTGCCATGATACATTGTAAAAAATGCTGTTTTCGAGCAGGGCACAGGGGTCTTGTATGAGACGGTTTCTACAACCAAGGACCACGTGTGGATGTGTCCTGGAACCCCTGTGCAGATGGGACCCAGGATAGCTCGGTGTAGGACTAAAGACCCTAGTGAGGGAAACAGGGACTGTTTCAGTCTTGAACTTGATGGCTGACTCTTTGACCCTCCCCCATACAAGCTGGGGAATGACAGACTGGCTAGATCCCAGTGGAGGACATTGCAGCCAGCCCTGAGGAGACAGGATAAGCTGGGGTAGGATGGAAGGGGAGGAGGTCCTCCCATGTTGGTGGACTTGGAGGGGGTGGGGAGGAGATGAGGGAGGGTTGGGGAGGGTGGGAGGGAATGAGGGAGGGGGCTACGCATGGGATGCAAAGTACCTAACCTGTGAGTGATAACAAAAAAATAAAACAACAACAACAACAAAAAATGCAGTTTTCTTAATTGGCTGAAACAGTATGGCTTGGTTTCATTTGGTAAAATTAATAAAATAAATACCAAGGTCTCTTGACTTCCCCCAAATAGTTAAGAAATTGTTCTAAGTTCTTTGTTAAACTGCCCAAGGTCATTATTTTAAAATACTTGATAAACTTTAAAATGTTTTATAGCCTTAAATAGTTAAACTTTTTAAAACCTGTTTTTGCAATATTAAAATAAAATACCTTTTTAAGAGTGAATTCATAGAGCATAATCACAGTTTTTAGAAGTCAAAGCTAAATTTTATTAGTGGAAACAATTCAATGTCTCTAAAATCGATTCCAAGAGTATTATTTTGATGTTATAAACTTTGGTTGCCAGTAAGAAATTTCACATGGAAGTACAGCTCTAATATCTCATATAAACAGAGTTTCAAACCTTATTTTGTATAAACCTGGTTTTTAAGACAGGACAGAAATCATGTAAAAATCTTATCCCAATTTATATTACTTTGGAGACTTGTTTTTTTAGTGGGCTCATTCCATTTGTAGTTCAGAGTAGCTCCAACCCCAAATTACAACTTTAAGTTAACTTTTTGTTATAGATGTTATAGATTTTTAACAAATGCAATAATCTATAACCAAGACATACAAAATATAGTCAATTTATATATCCAAAATAGACAGACAAAACCTTTTTTTTTTCCTTTAGCTTAATTTCAAGGTAGAAACATCTTGCTTCCAGTTAAATCCAGTTCTCATGACCAAAGAGGCTTGTAGCTTTCTTACCTGGGAAGCTGCTGTTGCTCTTTTAAGAGCTGCCTGCCTGCACAGAAGCCTACATTCCCAAGCAATCCAACTCCAGGAAGGATTTGTGCCAGACCAGAAACCAGAGCAGTGGCAAAGCTCTGCCAGACCAGAGCCTCCTGGAACTGGACAAGAGTAAAGTCTAGGGAGTTAGAAAAATTCTGCCCCATGTTATAAGTCATCTGAGTCTCATCCAAACAAATGAGAATGGTCACCATAGACAGCCAGAGTGACAAACACAAAGACAAACAACAAATTCTGCCAGTTGAGCAAGTAAGAACCCCAAACCAGTATGTTGGCAGCAATTCCTGTCTCCGTGGGAGTGATTCACTTTCTTCTAGGCCTAGCAAACAGACTTGGGACTTACTGTCCCACTTGTGAGGCTCTCTGTCCTCACCTGTCAAACAGACTTGGGACCTAGCATCCTACTCATGAAGTTCTCCACCCTCAACTGGACCTGAGATGTCTCCCAGATCCCCATGACCACGGCCTTCCAGTTTGTCAGCCAGCATCCTACTGACACGAACATTCTTTGGCCATCATTGCCAATGCCTTTAGATCTGAGACCTAGAATAACAGAACAGAGACACAGGATATCAGAACAAAAACATAGAACTTGGCCAAGACAAAAACTATTACCATGGGTTCTGATCCTCCAGCTAGCAAGCTTTCAGGGGTCTTGGGTATCCCGACAGTTGAAGCCCCAAGATGTTGTTCCTGATTCACTCGATTACCAAAAGACCAACAGGAGTAAAGTTCACTGCAAAACAAATGAGAATATTTATTAGCAGCCCGGGCTGGACTCCCACAGATGCATTGGCATCCAGCTGAGAGCCCCAAGCCCCTGACTGTGGGTGATTTATAGGTCCCAGTCCCTCCCATCATGCCCAAAGTAGGGGATTCTAGCCTGACAAGCTTCTATTGCTTAATACAGAAAAGGGGGATACTACATTTCTAAGCTGTTTCTTATGGGAAAGTGCCACGACCATGGCACTTTGGTCTCTTTTGCTGGGGGGTGAGGGGAAAGGGTCTGCCTAAGGCTTCAGTCCTGTCTTGTGCTGGCCTTTGGTTTCAGTCCTGTCCTGGACTGATAAACTGCAGCTAGGGTAGAGGGGCCAATTAACTCAGTCTGTGCTATCTCCAGGAGCAAGGCCATCCAGATCGGTTTCCTGGCAACAGTACCTCTAATAATCAGCAAGGTCAGGTATTCCCTAAGTTGGCTGGATCTGTCTAGAAGCAGCAAGATCAACTGGCTTGACATGTTTTAAACTTTTTAGCTTAGTACCCTCCCAAAAATAGTCTTTAATTTTTTTGTCTCTCAATCTCATTTAAATATTTTAAAACTGATAAATCATTATTTAATCAATTACGGGGACATATTATATTGCCCTTCTGTTTTATGACCATCTTTTTAAAATTATTGTTAGTTATTTTCATATTTGTTTGAACTGTAGTATTATAAATTACATCTGTAACAGGTTTTATGTCATGTCAAAAATATTTTTGAATTCCATTGTATATACATGCTGAAGCACCATTAGCTCCAATTTGTAGGGCATCTCCAAAACATTCATGATTTCTAACAAATGTGTAACTTTAGGATAGTGCTCTCCAGAATTTAAGGCAAAAACCCACTGGAATTGTGAATATGAATGTATGGTGTCTTTAATGTAGTTCAGTTCATGTAGTTCAGTTCTCCAAACTTTGTAAAATGGAGAACACCAGCCACTGTATGACCATGTTTCAAGACAACACTGAACAGGATCTGCATTTCTACTTTAGCATATAGACCTTTATCTAATAGTTGAACTGTAAGAATACACATATAATATTCAGTCTGACCAAGTTGGCCTATAGCTGAAGACTTTCTCTCCAGCATCTCAATGGGCTGCCATTTTGCAACATCTGCTGTTTCTCATCCAGAACTACCTCTTTTGGTGTTATTGTAAATTTTGGATTGGATTTCTCTGAAGGCTCTTTATTTTGATTCAAAGTTTTCCCCAACTTCTATTCTATGGCCTTTAATTTATCATTTATTGTCTCAGCCTATTCTTTCTACAAGTCTGTCTTATCCTGATCTTTCCCAAAGAGGATATATGAAACTGAAATCATCAGTGAAAAAATTATTTGTATGCTAAGAGAAACAAACTCAAATGGTACCCTGAAGAACTGTGTCATTGTGTCTTCCTCCATTTTCAACACAGAAAATTATCTTATTTTTTATTTTTTATATTTTTTGAAAATTATCTTTTTAAATCTCAAAACATTTCCATAAGGACTTTACTTTCTTAGACCCAGCTTCCCTTTCAGACTTAACCAGTTCAGATGCTTGAGGCTTTTTTGTCTGTCTCTGTCTCCTGCCACCAGGGAGAGGTTTGTTTTTTTTTTTTTTCCTCTCTCATGGGATCCTGACCCCTTACTCACTCTGGGAAGTTATTGGTTCCACAAATGCTTGCTCCTCAGACTGGCAATGACTCCTTCTGGAAGGGATTTTGTTTTCTGCTTTGGATAGCAAAGTCTGTCTTTGAGAAGCTTTCTTGTTAAAGAGCTATTTTTTTCTCTTCCTAAAGAAACTGCCTCTCTGTGGTTTGTATAAATCAACTTGTGTTTTTCTTCAGCCTGCTGGAGGCCTTGCTGCTCTGCAGAAAGTCTGTCTACTCAGATATCTGTGAGCACCTAGTTTAGGAACTGCCTTTGCTTTGTTTTTAAGAAACAGAGCTAAAAACTGCTACATAGTTTGATTTTTTATGTAAGTTCTTGCTAGATTACTGGAAATTCTATCCCATGTTGGGTACCATTTGTTGATGATTATTAATATTTATTATTGATTTATCTTGTAGTTAAACAGCTGTATGCCCAAATCAACACTGAGAAACGAGGATTTATTTAATTAACCTAGAACACAATCTGAGCAACACTTACCACATCCTAAACCTCCAAGCCCACATAGTTTCCTCTCATTCAAATTTACCACATTATACTTGCTTTTAGTCATATCTTAGCTCTGGTTCATCTCTCCTGGTGGTTCCAATTCCTGTTTTCTCTGATCTCTTCCTCCAAACTCCTTCCATTCACTTCTTTCTTTCTTCCTCCCCTCCAGACCAGAATGTCCTACCCTATTCTCTCTATTGCTCAGCATTGGCTTGCTGTTTTATTGACAATACAGAGAACAAATGGTGGCATGTTTACACAAATTTGAGATGGGTGATGCTTAGAATAAGCATCATAATGCAATGTCCAGATTGAAACAAGATAGTAGGGTAGAGAAATCAACATTTGATTGAACAAGGGAAAATTGTATAGATTTCACAAGAACATTATACCAACAGATGTATATGAATTTTTCTAGCTGGTTTGTATCATGGGGTATTTTTGTTGTTGTTGTTCACCTGTGGAAAATGGTTTTGGTGGATACAACAGTCTAGGTTTTCACCTGTCATATTTTAGAATTTGAAGCTCCATGCTATTCAGGCTTTCAAAGTTTCCATTGTGAAATAAATTGTTATCCTTGTGGAATTTTCTCTTATATGTGACATGTGATTTCCCTCTTGTGCCCTCTCATTATATATACTTCTGTATGTTTATTGTTTTAACTATTATATGTCATAGGTCTCTTTTTTTCTAGTCAAAGCTGTTGGGTGTAAGTTTCTTTTACCTGTATAATTATGTCTTTTCCTATTTTGGAAAAAAAATTTGCACCAAGGAAAGTTAGTAGTAAAGGTGTGTCTCTACAACTAGGGATATTATGGCTCAAGGGTCCTACCATGGAAAGCAGGGTGCAAGCTGTATGTCTGCAGTTAGGCCTGGGAGCATAGTGATGATGCTCTCAGGCTTAATTCAACAAGACAAGCAGGTGGATGAGCTGTGCCTCCAGAGCTTGACTTAACTTTCTAACTTTTTCCTAACTTCTTTTTCCCCTTCGCCTCCAGCCTTAATTGTGAATGAACGTTTGAATTTAAAGGCTTAGAAATAGTGATAAACTGTAGATAAATAGCTATTGAGTTAGAAGGTACAAGTTAATTTTTTGTTACAACCCATGCCTTTTGATGTTAATATTAAAATTTTCTAATTTACTTTAGTTTTATGTACAATTTTAAAAATCATAGTAAAAAATTTAACCAGCATGAATCTATATCATTACATAGTCATTACATGGTGAAGGTTAAACAAAAATCTTATTTTATTCACCAGAGCTAATGTTCTTTCTTTAGACACAACTGTCTATACTTAGACTAACACTGTCAGAGGTACCTTTCTTGGTAGATAGAGAAGTCCTTAAAAGTAAAGTAAGTCCTTAGTTTGTCTTTGAAAATAAAAGCAAAAATAGAAATAAAAAGGGTTTTGTGGCAGGATATAAAAAAGGGAAAGGGTCAATCAGCACAGACTAAGGTGAAGCTGAGCAATATGGCCAAAAGCTGTGCCTGAGGATAAAATTTCCCATGAGAAATTACTATGCTTGGGTATTCAACTATTTCATAAACATAAGAATACTTTCAATATTTCATTGTTCTTATTCAATAGAGCATTGTGGGCTCACCAGTGGGTGTACAAATGGACATTATAGGCGTCTCCCAGAATTTTTTCCTAATAAAACAACAGTCCCCTTCATCACTGATAGGTAGCCATTAATAGGACTTAATTTTTGTGGGCCCGGTGTTAGTTGCCATAGCTGTACTGAGCATAGAAGACTACATTTCATACCTTCTCTCCCTATCTTCCTGCTGTTACATTATTTATTATTCTTCTTTGGCAATTTTTCTTAACTCTAAATGGTATGATTATATATATATATATATATATATATATATGTATATAAGGCCATTTTTATTACCAATGTTTTATACAGTGAGAGACCAAAGAATTAAAAACTAGGTTTTTAGGGTACTGAGCTAAAACGTTTAAAACATATCAGGCCAGTTGAGCTTGCTGCTTCTAGGCAGATTCAACCAACTGCAGGGAAGAGTTGACCTGGCTGCTCATTAGAGGCACTGTTAACAGTAAACCAGCCTGGATGGCCTTGCTCTTGGAGGTAGCACAGACTGAGCTAATCAGCCCCTCTCCCCCAGTAGCAGTTTATCAATCCAGGACAAGACTGAAACCCAAGGCCAACACCAGAAAAGACTGAAGCCCTAGGCAAGCCATTTCCCCTCAACCTCCCCATAAGCCCCAGGCAAAAGAGAACAAATAAAGCAGGAACTGTTCGTGGTTCTGCAATTTTCCCATAGCAAACAGTTTTGAAATGTAGCATCCCCCTTTTCTGTATCAAGCAATAAAAGCTCACCAGGCTAGAATCCCCTACTTTGGGCATGATGGGAGGGACTGGGACCTATAAATCACCCACAGTCAGGAGCTTGGGGCTCTCAGCTGGATGCCAATGCATCTGTAGGAGTCCAGCCCAGGCTGCTAATAAAGATTCTCATGTGTTTTGCAAGGAATTCTACTCCTGGTGTTCTATTTGGGATCTCACAAATCAGGCACAACAAGATAACTGGCACACCTGTTAAAAAGCAATGGAATTTAGGAAGGACTGCTGAATTAGAACAGTATATAAAGGTCCTAATTCCAAAATGGAGAACAGGGAATATGTTACACTGGGGAAGAGGTTTTCAATATGTTCATACAGGAGGAGAGAAATTATGGGCTCCATCAAAACTAATAAAAATCAGAAATAGCAGAGGAAGTTCACCTGAAGATCTTGGCCACACACAAGAAGAGAGAAATCAAGAAGACTAAACGGAACAGGTAACATAATGTGCTGATCCCTTCACATGGGAACAACATTGAAATTGACTGAGACATTAAAAAATGTCTCCAGCCAGAACTTCAATAATACCTGGCCAATAAATCCTTGGCCACAGTATCCTCAAAATTTATTTTGCCGTTCTTTTAATTGGCATAGATAAAATTGGTTTACAGTTTAGTTTCATCTTGCACATCTCATACATTTATAATTTTAGGTCTGTATAATGTTTATGAAAAGATATATGTTTGCAGAACAAAAGGACTGGACACCAGAGACGCTGAATCAAACCTGACAGAATTCATCCTTCCAGCATGCTGACACCTTCACACATTTGTTCCAGAATCTTGCATGTTCCAGCATTCTGCTTGTTCCTGCTTCAACTGCTTCTGTTGTTGTTTCTCATACACAAGCCTCCTCCCAAGAGCGCTCTGAAGAAAGCTACTAATCTCAACTGGTCCAGCATTTTAGACTGTTCTAAGCAGGACTTTTATTAAGCCTGAAATTTCTCAACATTCAAAGACTGGACCACAAATGTTAATGTTTGCTTAATTAACCATCTTTTCTAATTTCCTTTGGGCCTACTAACAGGATTTCTGTGTGTTCAAAAATTCAGCTAGAGAAAAATTCCATGAAAACAATGTCCAGTTTCTTTTAAAGGGGCTTGTGTAGGCTTTTGGTTGTTTTCTGGGGCTATGAATATTTACTGTCATAGGGAGATTGTTATAAGTTGTTAATGATCTTATTCAAAGAGAAAATAGTTTTGGATATTAGGTAATGCAAGTTAATCAATGGTTAATCAACTCATAGTCATGTCACACACTAGTCTAATTTGTCGCAGGAGTATAAATCCTAGATTTAACACATAATGATTCTGTAGACAGGCCAATTACATAAAGATAGGTAAGTCTTCAAAATCTTCAGAGACCTACAGAATATGGCATTTTAAAACGTCTTTATAATTTTAAAGATTCATTGTCAATGAGAAAGGTCATATCTTGGTAGTACCCAGCGTACCTCAAAGAAGATAAGGAGCATCCAAGAACCTACATATGGAGATGGCATTGAATGTAGCAAACCACACACTTGGGTAAAAAAAAAAAAAATACTCTTGCTTCATGACTGACAGACAGAATTCTGCCAAAAATGGGCAAGCTTAAGTGCAGGACAAGTCTACTGCCAAACTCAGCCAAGACAGAGTAAGCAAGTCTTAAATAGTTCCTGCTTCATATATATGCCTGTCAAATATACTGAGCCAGAAGGCTGAGGATGAGTCTCCAATGATATAGAGAGTTTTGGGTATTTGTTCAGGGAAAAATCTGCCTCTGTCATTTTTTTATCTTTTGGAAGTTGCTAACATACACTTCCTATTTACTACAGTAACAAATGTTATTCCTTCTCAAGTCTCTGATGGGGCTGAAGACCTAATAGTTATAAATACCTAATAGTTATAAATAGTTGTTTAGAATTTAAGAAAATATTTTCACATAGGTAATACCAATAAAGGTAAAAATTAATTTAGGTACAGAACTCTAAACCTGTCAAAATAAAATAGATAATGAAATACTTTCTCTTCTCTTGCCAAATGTATGTGGACTGGACATTGCACATGTAAATCTTACCTAATAGTTTTCATAACTGTTTTATAATTATTGTATTGAAAGAAAAGCAGGATTTTATTGGACTTAAAGGAGGAAATGTTGATATAATGTTCTTGTAAAATGTATACAATTTTCCCTTGTTCATTCAAATGCTGATTTCTCTACCCTACTATCTTGTTTCAATCTGGACATTGCATTATGATGCTTATTCTAAGCATCACCCATCTCAAATTTGTGTAAACATGCCACCATTTGTTCTCTGTATTGTCAATAAAACAGCAAGCCAATGCTGAGCAATGGAGAGAATAGTGTAGGACATCCTGGTCTGGAGGGGAGGAAGAAAGAAGTGAATGGAAGGAGTTTGGAAGAAGAGATCAGAGAGGACAGGAATTGGAACCATCAGGAGAGATGAACCAGAGCTCAGATATGATTAAAAGCAAGTATAATGTGGTAAATCTGAATGGGAGGAAACTATGTGGGCTTGGAGGTTTAGAATGGAGTAACTATTGCCAAGCATTGTGCTCTAAGTTAAATAAATCCTCGTCTCTGTGTGTTAATTTGGGCATACAGCTCGTTTAGGTATAGCCTCTGTTTAACTACAAGATAAATCAATAATAAATATTAATAACCATCAATATATGTCAAACCACCCCTACAGATAATACTAGATATTTAAATGGCCATTAAAAAGGCTTGTAACTAAAATGCATCAAGGCCAGATGAATTCAGAACACAGTTCCAATATACTTTTAAAGAATACCTACTATAAACTCTTATATTGTTCAAAAAACAAAACACCAAACTGCTTCTATAAATCCAGTATTACTCTAATGTCAAAACCAGATAAAGACGTACACATAGAAAATATATAAGCCAATTTCACAGATGAACATAGATTTTAAAAATTCTCAATAAAATAATTCTTGCAAACCAAATATAGACATACAACGAAAAAGATTATCCACCATGGTCAAGTCAACTTTATCACTGAAATGCATGGATGTTTTAACATATAAATATCAAAAAATGCATTAAACCACATAGACTGAAAGACAAAATCACCTGATAATCTCAATACATACAAAACCAAAACCAAACCAAACCAAACAAACAACAAATGCCTTTGACAAAGTACATACTTTCATTAAAAAAATCCTAAAACAACAAGACTGGAGGGAATATATATAAACATAATGAAGACTGTATATTATAATTCAAAGCCAGCTTCATCCTAAATGGAGAAAAAAACTCAATGCAATCCCATTAAAATTAAAAATAAAATAAAAAAACAAAGCTAGCTACTAGCCCTATTCCTTTTCAATTTAGTACTTAAGAAATGTGGATATCCATGCATAGAAGAATGAAACTGGACGAATAACTATCACCCTGCATACAAATTAATGCCATGGGTAAAAGACCTCAATATGAAACCTGAAACACAAAAACTACAAGAAGAAAACATAGAGATAGGTGTAAGAAAGGATGCTCTGAATATGACTTAATTTTCCCAGAAATTAAGTCCAACAATTGAAAATTTATAGCTCATAATAACTAAAAAGCATTTGTACAACAAAGGAAAAAAGATTAAGAAAGAAGCTTACTGAACAAGGAGGATACTAATAAGCATGCCAAACTGGACTCAGAAAATGCCATGAGGCCTCAACCCTATACAAAGGACTGTGGTCAACAGAATAAGTTGGGAGTGGAAGATGTGGCCTTCCTCAGGGAAAAACACAGCAAATTTTTGTCCAGTGCCAAATAGCCATGCCTGAAAACATACATACAAGTTATACCTGTTGATATAGATTATATTTAAGAATTGTATGATATTTAGGAATATATACACATAAACAAATACATATGTGCATGAAATAACAATTGATGAAAATAGAGATCATGAGTTCAAAAGAGACCAAGGAGGGGTATACATAAGGGTTTGGAGAGAGAAAGGGTAAGAGAAAAATGCTGTAATTAAAAGAAAATTATAGTTTTAAAAATCTGCAACACCATCTCTTCTGGCTGATCAATAGGTTAATGTTACAGATGAGATTTATTTTTCATATAGACAAGAGATATTTCTCAAATTCTGAATAATGTTTTATCCATATCAGTATGCTATGCCAGAGGTAAGAAATTAAAACAGCAGTATGGTATGCAAAAAGAGGAATAAAAGGAGGATGCGGAGAAGAAGGAGAAGGAGCAGGAGAGGAAGGGGAAGGAGAATGAAAAAGAAGACACTAACAGCGTAGAAAAGAAGTTTTACCAGCGATATGTCTTATAGAGAATTAACATCCAAAATATACAAAGATCTCAAACATCAAGGAATCAAGAAACAAATGGCCACTTAAAATGGGCTAGATATCTAGACAAATTTTTAAATAAAAATTAAAAATAGCTAAAATATTTTAAGAATTACTGAAATAGAAATTAAAACTTTTGGAGGATTTTATCTCTTTCCAGTCAAAATAACTGACAATGGTGCTGGCAAGGGTATGGGGAAGTGCAAACCAATGCAGCTACTACAGAAACCACTATAGAGAAGTCTTGAAATGCTGAACAACAACAACAACAACAACAACAGATATGCATCAACTATACTACTGTTTTGCATAGAGAACAAATAAATGGCTCACAAACCTATATATTGTATTGCATTCTACCTCATGAATGTGACAGTATTTTCTCTGTAAATTCACTTTAGGATACACTATTGGTTGTATATATTTCAATATATAGTTCTTATTAAAGCTCTCATGTCTCTGTAACAAAAATAATAAAACTAAATCCCGGGGGAGAATCATTATTATAACAAACTCATGGAAAAGTTATCTTTAAATAAGAAGAAAGTAAATAGTAATGACTTGCTACGTTATATTGTATATAAATGTATACATATAATATATAATTTATGTATGTATATATACACAAATATTATATATATGTATATTCTCCATGTTATACATATATTATATATGTATAAATGTTTATTATATGCATATATTACCATATATAAATATTATTTATTTTATATATACACATTGTATGTAGAATATACATATGTAAAATATAATATACATATATATATTCAAAGCCTAGTGTGGCTGATAAATATTTAATAAATATTTAATAAATATATTTGTTACATTGATGACTTATTCCTCTGTAGGCAACCACCTAAGTAACATCAGTTTATGGAAAGACTTTCTTTTTAAGCCCTGGAAAATTTACTGAATGGAGCAATTATTAAGGGTATAATTGGAAATTAAAATGATAGTAAATAAATTTAATGTGCAATGATCCCAGAATGTAAAATCTGTACTCCATCAAAAATATTTTTTAAAAAATATCCTAGGAGCTGGGAACTGGAATGTAGACAGGTAAGAAGATACTGAAAGCTTGCACATGTTTGGAAGCATTTAGAATACTCTGTAGATACTTCCTAAACGTCACTTTCAGTTTAAATAATCACGTCACAAATGTGACAGCTTCTGTTTTGATGTGTTTAATGTATTAATAAAAGCTAGAAATATAAAAAGTTGTTTTCTCTATTTCTTGCTAAATTTTATTGGGTATATTTAACAAGATTTTTTTTTTACTTTAGTAGTATTTACAACCCTTATAGTTGGTGAGAATATATAAAATAAGTATTTTACAAAGTATCAATAGTTGTATTTTAATATATTCTTACTTGTGAGCCTTTATAAGCTAATAGAGAACAAGTTATCATTCCTGTAGCACAGGTACTACAGTTTTTCAAAACTATACAGCATTTGACAAACTTCCAAGAGTCTGAATTTTTAAAATTAAAAATAAATGAAGGAATCCACTGAAAATGTTGTCCTTGTGGAAATGACCACCAAATTGAAATTTCCAGATGTTTCTGGATGCCAACTCCTCTCAGCAAGAGCTTCTCCAGTCTTCTAGAGTCTTTATATTTTTAACTACTTGAAATTTGTTTTTGTTCATTTTGGGCTTTTTATACACTCTGTTCTCTCTCTTCATACAAAGTAAACAAACAACTATCTTTTTCAATCAAAATCCAAAAATGATCATTCTCATGGAACTCAAGTTCAAACGTTATAATTGCAAGATGAGAAGAGAGGTAACAAAGAAAAACGATACCAGACAAATGAAATTCCTTTTGTTGTCTCTAAGGCTTCTATATTTTCCAGTTAATATTTCCTTGCTTATTATTATCTAGAAATAAACTCATCTGCCTGTCAATTGCCATGAGCCAGATAGTGTTGTGTAAACCTCCCATAAAATATTAATATACATTTTATAAACTAACAATGTTCCATAATTGTCACATGATAACTTTTGAATTCCCTGTGTGTTTTATTAAAAATATTTGAGAAGGAATTCTAGAGAATATATAATGTTCTTCCTAACTCTCAAGACATTTTTAAAATTTAAGAAATAAAACCAATGAAATCACATTTTTAATGATTCTTTCTTATTTTGGTAATGTCTTTATCTTATCCGGAAAGGTTATTTGTTCCTTTAGAATGCTGTGAGAAAAATATACCTATGTATTAATTGACTAAACTATCAAAGATAATACATTTAAGATTAATAAAGCAGCTGATGTTGGTATTTTGATCCACACTGCTTCATGATTTACTGAGTGTACTTTTTGAATGTCTGTGAGCCCTGTGTTCTTTGAGCAAAATGATTTCACAAATTAAAAGTGGCATTTTTATTCAATCACTAGAGAAAATAATAAAAAAAAACTGCAAGATTAAGAGAAAAAATATGGTATGTGAAAAGAAATGAAAAGGCAATAAAGAAAATGAGGAAAAAAGACAAAAATTGGGAAAAAAAAACCTGGTAGGGAAAGAAAAAAATAAGAGATAGCTTTAGTTTTCATTTCTATAACTATGAATTAAAATATATATTGTACTGCCAAAAGAAAGAATTATTAGTCCTACATTAAGGAAATTCAATTAAAATGTATTATTTCAACTTATTGGAAAATCATCACCTTAAAATTAAGTGATTTTTGGTGCACATATGCAGAATTTCCTGATTAATCTAATTTTATATTATTAGGTTAGATAATAGTAACATAACTATATAACTAGCATAGTTATTTAATATCATTCAATTTTTATATGACTGAGTATATATATAAATATCAGGGAAGTAAAAACTATTAGGTACATTTTAAATGCTCATCAGAATCACTAAGTAAATACTTCAGAATTTAAGCTATCATAGGAACTACCAAATTAGGAAAAGATCAATAACATAAGATATTAATAAAAGCATAGAGATTATTTACTCTCACCTTAAAAGTTGCATACCACATAAGCAGGAAGTACTACAAAATAATCCAAAAGAAAAAACATGTATTTATTGGAGATACAGACATAACTGGGCAGCTAGGGGAATATTTCGCTCTTACAGAGGACCTGAGTTCAGTTTCCAGCACCCATGTATGTACTGTGGCTCACAACTTCTTGTAACATCAGCTCCAAGGGATCTGACATCCTTTTGGTCTCTGCAGCAATGCACACTCATGTTCATAAACTTAAACAGATGCATACATAAAAAGAAAATACATCGTGTGTGTGTGTGTGTATGCATAATTGCTAACATCACTTTTATTTAGGGAATAGGTTTTTTTTTTCTAAAATATGTCAAGAGAACCATAATCAGCATCTTTGAAGGAAACTATAAGTTTATGACACATTAACCAGAAAAAAAGGAACAGGAAAAGAATTGTTTTCTAAGTATTGGCAAACCAAGATGAGTAACTGAGTAAAATATATAAACATTTATGTTGGAAATAAAAACTATTAATAGAGGTATTTTATTGTGCAGTCCCAAAACAATCTGGGCTTTGACTGTTTTACAAAGCTTGGCTTCTGCCCTGAAGGACATCTACTCTTATGTGCTTTGGCAGATCTCCAGGGTCCCCTCTGAGAAAGTAATATCTCCATTTACATATCAAAGCAACAGAGAGATCCAACCTCAATAGACCTCTAGCAGAATGTCAAAGTACTATGTGAATTCAGAGTTTCAACAAAAGTCTGGCTATCTCCTCTGCCACACTATGTTTAGAATGCTCTTATGTTTTCCTGAAAGACAATAAAATTATGCCTAATAATGAGTGAAAGATGCTGTGCAAGCTGTTGGAATTAAATAACTGTGTTAAATAAAGGTATAAAGGGAGGCAGAAGTCACTTAGAGAATCTGGGCCTACTGTTATGGTTTTACTGTTTTGAACATCTACAGAATTACATAGAGAAATGATCAATCACAGTTCTGTACTTTATTAATAAACAATGAATGCCTTATAACCAAAATGTGTTTAAGTTTTACTGTTGAATATTATATTAAATGATCTCATCATTTTATTTCATATTAAGTAGAAAAAAATTTATATTTTATAGAATTTTTTAGTATTTTTGTGAATCCTAAAGAATATAGTTCAATAAAAATATTAAGCCAGATATCACAGATTATCTTCAAAATAGTTTTTTACATGACAAAGAATGCTTCAGGTAAAGAAATTAAAACTAAAACTAAAGTATAGAAATATGAATTAAGTAATGATCATATTTTTACATACAGTACAAAAGCACTCATCAGGATCTTTATTTTAAAAATATATTTATATGCAAATATTTCTGAGAATGTTCACGTATTTCTTAGCAGAACTGTACTGTATTGCCTTGAAAGTATAAATATTCTCAAAGTGCATCTTTCCTAACCATATTTAATTAATAAATTAGTGTATTTGTTAGGTTTTCTAAAGCTCATCATTAGCTGGGTTTGCTGGTACATTGTTCTGTGTTCAGCACTTGGAAACTGAATAAAAAAGAATCAAGAGTTCAAGACTCTGGGACTAGGCTGTGCTGTATAAGAAACCCTTCCAAGAAGAAAGAAGTTCATCTCAAAAGCTTCATCCTCGATCAGTGACAATCACAATCTTTGTTTTACTAATGGTGATTCTACTTAAGAAGTGTTTGTTTTATTTTTTTCTGCTCTGTTCTGTTTTACTTTCTATTCTAATTCCTTTAAGGAAGGTAGAGGAAGGAAGAATTAGTAACAGTCACCCCAGGACAAAATTGAGAGTGAATTCTTACTGCTCCTGTTATAAAATTCTTAGGGTCCTCTAGTCCTCTCTCTCTCTCTTTCACTAAGTGCTCCTCCCTCTCCCGTTTTTCCTTCCTTTTCCTTTCCTTGCTCTCTTAATACTTACAGAAGTCTTGGTATGACTCAGGAATTCAGTTAAAATAATTTACATACATTATCTCCCTTTCCCTCATACTTTGTCCTAAATAACTTAGCGCAGTGTGAAGAATGTGAGCATCCTCTCTGGGAACTTAGTACAAAGTTATTTCTTTGTCTCTTTCAATATTATCACAATTTAGGTACAAGATGAAACACTAAAAGTTCCCTGCAATTTTAACCATATTGTTTTTATTACTATCTATTATTCCTAAATATTTGTGACTTGACATCCAATATAAGAGAAAACAGTTTCAAGGCTAAGAGTAAATAAATATATCCAGGAAGTGCTTAGAAATAATTCTTGCATTTGCTTTTCTATAAATATTGACCCAGCATCCCAAATGCTATAGGCACACCATATAAATAAAGCACAAAATTCTTCTTCTCAAAAAGGAAACAAATATCTGATAAGCAAAAATTTAAAATAAAATAATAACAGGGCATCATGAGAGAAAAGGGAAAGATATCATCATTCCAGTTGCAAGTGGATAACAATAATTATCCTTTATTGAGATTTTAGTAGGTTCTAGGAATGAGAAAAAAATTCAGTGATCAGTTTATTTCTTCTACATGTAAAATAGGCGAGGTAAAAGAACTTTAAAAACATATTCATTGGTCGTACAGCAAGTAAAACAGATGCAGAATTAAAAACTCTATTTTATTTTACCTACTATAATATTTTATTAAATTTCTGTACAAATTATATTCAACAGAGACTCCAACTAACTATAGGTCTTTTATGAAGCTCAGAGAAGGTAAGAGTTTTAGAAAGATCTTTGAAATTTTGATAAACTAAATCAGTACAAATTACTTCTATATTTATTCAGCTTCAAAAATTCGTTCAATTTTACATAATTTAAGTTTCACTTTCACTCTTTGTTTCTTAATCTGTTGATTCTATGATTATACTATGTGTGCATATCTATCATGGAGCCTAATGTATAAGAGAAACCATAACAATTAATAAAAACTAATAATAAAATAGGATAAGTAACATATAATCAATTATATGCTCTGAGCTATTTTTTCAAGATTGCTGTCTAGATATATTTCTTTTCTCACAAATTCAATGTAAAATGAGGTCTTCTTTATTCCCCAATATATTCTCTTAGTTTAATATTTCCACAACGTTTATTAGCTTAAGTTAGTATTTTTCTAATTAACAAAAATTTGGACAGAAATATTGAGGCTGTTTATTCCTCCATTAGAGTTTAAGTAAGATAATAACATAATTTGTGAACAATTGGCTAGATTGTATAGAAGCCAAAGTGAACATTTAGAATATTTCAGAAAGCTGTGTATAAAGTAACAGTTTTAACATACAATATCCCCTTCTCACTCAAGCTGAGGTCTTAAAGCAGAGATAAGAATAATGTTACTGTGAAATAATTTCCATCTATCAAGCATTTTACAAGTGATTCTCACAGTCTCATTTACTATGCCCTGAAACTTTGTCAGTTAATTAGCTTCCAACACATACACACACACACACACAAATGTTTTAAAAGATTCACATTTTACTTTCATAGTTGATTTCCATTAATTAGATAGTAGAAAATAATTTCATCACAGTTTTCAATAGAATTGAATTCAGCATGAGTTGCATTCACATTATAAGTGATCTGAAGGAATCTAGCCTACTAGGATACAGTACATAGACTGAGGACATCTTTAGTAAACAGATACCACAAATGGTTTGCTGTCTTCTATTATGCACTATTTAAAGAGCTTAGACAAGATCTCCTCCTTCTAGCTCCAGAATTCTATAGTTTAGGCACAACATGCCAGGAGTAAGAGGAGTTCATTGTGTTAGTTAAAACTGAGGACAAGTAGGGAATGCCCATTGTGAGGAAATCTTTGATTTATATGAGCCCATATAATATTTTCTTAAATTCCCAGTGGGTGAAAAAGACAATGAAACTGAAATTTTTTTCCAGTTCATAACCACCATATGGCATAATTTTACATATGTTCCTGCTTAGGTAAATTGGAGTATTCAGTAGAAATATGTATTTCAAGTTTTCTAGTGTCAACACTTCTGGGATAACATCCAAGAACATATGTGAATAAATAGATTTTAAATAGTCTCTGGCAACTTGTATATAGGTTTTCTACCAACATTATTGCTGAAAGAAGTTGAAAAGTTACAAAAAATAAGATCCTTTATATTAGCTAAAATGTCTGTAAAAATCAAGTCAGTTAAGCAAGCTTTATCTTTGAGAATGAGAATTATTCCTTAACTATGTACCACATATTTACTAAATGCACACCACATGTCCTGAGGTAGGTGATACTGAACACAGAAAAACATGAGTACAAGCACAGACCCTAAAGCACTTAAAACTGCATATGGTGAAGCAATACACATATACATTAAAACTACTGAGCAATTCATGATTATGAACCAGTACCATAAGATATGATATTATATTTAAAATGAAAGTGGAATTGAGATGCCCATTACTATGTGAAATTAGATAAAAACACAATGTGAAATGATTTAATTAGATTTTTTTTTCTGGGGGAGAGGGAAGCAGAGGTTTGGCATTAGGCCATAAAGTGATTTGGAATAGTAAGTGTTTACAATAGAAGTAAAGACTGAGGATGGCTCTATGTCCAAAGAAAAATAAACAATAAAGACATAAAAGCTGACATTAACAGCTGCGGGATTCCTGTTTTGGAAGAAAATTTAGGGTAGAACAAAGGTAGACTAGATCATGGATGCCTGGGATACAGTGAATGCTATTATATCATGAGTCAGGATTGGCACAATATCTGTGTTCTGAAAGTATTTTGATGAGCCAGTTTTATTATTTTCTCTTCTCAAACTAACAATAATATTTCATTTAATATGAAATATGCTTGAGAAATAAAAGTATTAGTGCTAAACTTGTGTAATACAGCATAGGGTAAGCTAGCCAGTTCTATTTTTTAAACAAGGATCACCCACATATTGGTCACAGAATATAAAGTAGATGAAGAAAACACACACACACAATGCCAATACTTTTATTTCCCTTTTCAGGAGTGTCAGTGTGGATAATGTAAACTTTCAAAAAATATTAATTCTAAAATGAGCACCACCTATGCATGTTGATCTAAAGAAACAATCACTTACATATTATACGTGTACATAAGAATAAATCAGTGAAGTTATTTTTCTATGTCATCAACATTATTTTTGTTTGTTTGTTTTTGTTTTTTTCATCATCAACATTTTTTAAGTGATTTGATCAGACAGCTCATTTTGGGGCGAGGGGGCAGAAATTAGATATTAGATCAAACTTTTTCATATTTTTGGGTGGTAAGTAGTTGATAAAGTAAATGTACTGCATTAAAGGTCAGAGGCAATCAAGATATAACCTACCTGTTAAAAAATAAACACAAAGAATCTATGGATACCTGCACAAGATTGAGCCCTTCAACATTCCATCATGGATAGAAGAGGTGCTCATGGGGCTCTATGCCATGCTGAGAATCTATTGACTGTTAATTTTTGCTGTGATTTACTTAAAGGATGTAGCCATTATGGGAGCAAATTGGAAGAAAGTTGTTCAGAGGAAAGTGTGTGTGTGTGTGTGTGTGTGTGTGTGTGTGTGTGTGTATGTGTGTGCCTGTGTGTGAAAATGTCAAAAATAAAGAAAAAATAGAAAAAAATGTTACCTTTGTATCACAGAGAAAGAGGGCAAATGCTCCCAAAAGACCTCCAAGCAAAGATACTTGATTTGTGAATAAGCTTCTTGTGTCTTGCAGTTTGCAATAATCATTAGATGGAGGAGGAAAGAGAGAATCTTCATTCCTCTCCCTTACTGGAAAAACAGTCATTATATCCATTTTTTTCCAGCTGAAGAATTTAGGTTTTCTGAAGTTCCATGAGTGGATTTTTTGTTGGCTGTTTTAGGGAGTCTCTGACATGTTTTAACGCAGTTAAAAGAAATGACTTTATTTCCTGAGGAAAACTGCTTAAACTCTAAAGATGCTAAAAGCATAGGGGAATGTGAAGAAAAATGAATACGTATTTTGGCCTTCAAAGAATTATCTTGGCTCTCTTTGCACAATGCTGCTGTTAGCAATTCAGGTAATAGGCCTCCACGTAGTCATTCACTCTTAGTGGATAAATAACTGTTGATAATTATATAAAATAAACTAATCCCAACTTAAGCAAACTTACAAACAAAAAGAATCATATACTGAACACTTACTATGCTGTAGATTTGTACTATATTGTTTAAATTATATTATGACATTGAATCATTGACACTTCTATGATACTTATACCTGTACCTTATTATTATTATTCACAAAGAATACAGTTGTAAATCAATCCCATTAGCATCTTGTGCTGGACGTAGGGAGACAGTATTCATTTGAAGAAGATAGATTATCTCAAAAAGCACTATACGCTTCACTTTCATAGAATACAGAACACACAGTACTGTTTCTTTTCCAAAGGTGCTATGTAATAAACTAATATTTATTAAGAAAATTCCCCAGAGTCTTGTATGCGACGGTTTCTACAATCAAGGACCATGTGTGGATGTGGCCTGAAACCCCTGCACAGATGGGGCCCATGATAGCTCGGTGTAGGACTGAAGACCCTAGTGAGGGAAACAGGGACTGTTTCAGTCAAGATCTTGATGGCTGACTCTTTGACCCCCTCCCCCCCATACAAGCTGGGGAGTGACAGACTGGCTAGATCCCAGGGGAGGACATTGCAGCCAGCCCTGAGGAGACAGGATAAGCTGGGGTTGGATAGAATGGGAGGAGGTCCTCCCCTGTTGGTGGACTTGGAGGGGGCTGGGAGGAGGGAGATGAGGGAGGGAGTGGGAGTGTAGGAGGGAATGAGGGAGGGGGCTATGCCTGGGATTCAAAGTACCTAACCTGTGATTGATATAAAAATAAATAAATTTAAAAAAAGAAAATTCCCCAGAAATTTAAGAGTTGCCACTCTACTCTATTTATGTGCTTTGATGGGACTCATGTCAATGAATAGTTTGGAACACTTTTTTTTTTCTTTTAATAAAATCTTTACCTTTTTTTTTTTGTACCAAGAGTCATGCTGATGTTTAGGCAAGTGGGTTTTATGTTTGTTTGCTTGTTTGTTTTAAATAAAAAAGAACAGTATGTACTAGTACAACTTGAGCAGATGCTTTGGCAGATGGTTTCTAGAGTCAGATCAGAACAAATGGCTACCACTCAATTTGAAAGTTAGGCGTTTGGGGTCAGTCAGACAATGCAATTAGTTGTCTCACTCTTACAACTTTACATGCCTTATGACCTCAGCTCAATCCCCAGAATCCAGACGAATGGTACAAGGACATAACAAGAACGACTCCTAAGTATTGCTCTCTGACTTCTAAATACACACACTTCTACATACATCCCCTACCACATAATAACAAATAAAATAAATTTTCAAGTTAGCCATTTTACATATACTCTGCATGAATATGAATGTGTCTTTCTGTGTTGAATAGACATGGACACTCATGCATGTGTGTGAGTATGAATATGCATTTTCCCTCCTTGTAACCTAAAAACCTGTTTCTCTGCAAGTACAAGTTTCATGTGGAGAGGTCTCTACATTTTATTTTGTTAATGCAGAAACTAATTGGTATGAATTTGGTGTTGAATTTAAATTTTTTCACTTTTCACTTCCATTCTTATTCAAATTAGTCTTCACTGATATCTGGAAAATCACTGGGTTATTTGTTTGTTTGTTTCTACATATTTCAGGTCACTGTCTAATACAAAGAGATAAAGAAAACAGAAAAATCCAGGAGAACGTAACTGGAGAGGTTTTACGGTGGCAACTTTGAAAGTGTGTTATGAGTTCATGTAGGCTGCAACAACACACAAAATGACACAAATACCACTGAAAATTAGTTCAATATAATTTTTATTTTACTGCAATAAAGAAGTAAATATTTTTATAATTAGAAGCATATACTGACATACATTGTTTCTCTTTTAAAAATGTTTCAATGTGGAAGGACAGAGAGAAAACATTACCGTGAGAAGGACAGAGACCAGAGGGATAAGGAAGGATAGAAGCCAGTGCCCAGAGAGGATTATAGTAAGAATCCTACAATAAAGTCAGCCTCTGGAGGCCATAGTTTGTAAACCAATTCATATTAATCTTAAATCCTCTCTTCCATTTGGTTTCATTGGTTCACACAGAAGCATTTTTTTTTAATTGAGGAAGTGATAAGTGCCTCCTGTTTCCACAATCCCCATTTCAAGGGCCCTTTATTTTTTCAGGAACACTGTGCTGGTTTTCTGTCAACCTGACACAGCTAGACTTATCTGAAAGGAAGGAACCTCAATTGAGAAAATGCCTCCATAACACTGGTTATAAGGCATTATAAAGCTAGTAAGCAGAACCCCTTCATGGCCTCTGCATGATCTCCTCCTGTGATTTTCGAGTAAATGACAGGCCATTACCAATTGTATGAGTCTAGGAAGTCCAAATCTTGGCAAAATATTATTAATGAGGTAGGAATAGACCACTTCTGAAGTGTCAGTAATAATAGGGAGAGCTTCTACCCATCCTGAGAAATGGTCTACCATAATAAGAATGTGTTTATGTTACACCTTTAGAGGCTCATTTGTGAAGTTTATCTGCAAGTCCCCTCCCCCAGAAGATAACACTAAAACTGATATAGGTTGAAAGAAGGAGTGGATTGTAAAGTCGGCTATAGGAAGGTTTGGTCGCAGGTAGCAGATGGAGTATCCATGGATGGTAGCTTTTCAAAGAAACGTAGGAAGACTCAGTAGAAGAGAGGTTGGAGCAGGCAGAAGAGAGGTAGAGAACCAATGTAAAAGGCTGTTAAGAAGGGCTTTGATTGAGCGTAAGGGAGACAGTATCTTCCTGAAGGAAAGCCAGCCCTGAGGATCTATAACAGCTCCAGTAGCTTTGGAGAGTCTGTTATTGGGACCCACAGTAAGTAGGAGTTAAGCTTGAATGAATCAATAGGAGAATAGAAGGAGAGTAGTGATATTGATTTGCATCCTCAGCAATCTTGTCATAGTAAAAATTATGTTCCAAAGCTATGTCATTAGTAGAGGCCTGGTGACCCTGACAGTGAATAACTGATCCCTGCTTAGGAAAATAAGAGGCTTCCAGCTGTTTTAGAATTAGAGACCCATTAATAATAAATGTATCCATGATGGTGAGGAAGCCCTTCTCCTACAAAGTGAAAGTATGATGGTTGGAGATGTGGAATACATATTTAGAATGTGTGTATGCATTAATGGTTTTGTTTCATACTAAGGCAATTGCTCTAGGGAGGGCTAATGTCTCTCTAGGACCAAATGTAAGCGAAATCACAAAGAAGTAGACTATTCCATGGGTAGAAAGAAAGATTCATTTAAGATCAAACTGTAAAGGCTATCTCTCAAAGGGTGGGAAGGAGGTAGAAGAAAAATGTCTGGAAAGCAATTGGATTGTATATGATCACCAGAGAGTGGAGATCTTTGAGCTGGTACAGGCTCTTTTGATTGACTAGAGATAGATGCTCTTGCTTTGCCTGAGGTAGTTGTCCTTTGGGGAAGGATTAAGGAAGATCCTAGTAAATAGAAACTCATTGTCTTAGTCAGTTTTCTATTGCTATAAAGAGATACCATGACCATGGCAACTCATATCAGAAAACTTTTAACTGGTGCTTTTAACTGGTGCTTTCCTACAGTTTCAGATGTTAGGTCATTATCATTGTGGTGGGTAGCATAGCATCAGGCAGGTAATGGAGCAGTTCCTGAGAAGTACATAATGATTATATATATATATATGGGTCATGTGTCTCTCTCGTATATATATATATATATATATATATATATATATATATGCATGAGAAAGAGAGAGG
>CM053742.1:72629515-72682733 GCA_028658305.1 Pachyuromys duprasi
GGAGATGAGGGAGGGAGAGGGAGGATGGGAGGGAATGAAGGAGGGGGGCTATGCCTGGGATGCAAAGTACCTAACCTGTGATTGATATAAAATTAATTAATTAATTAATTAATTAATTAATAAAGGACAATAAAATTTTATGATATTACAAAGCTCAATCTGATTTTAATAATTTTCTTTAAGTACGATGGTTGTTATTAATAAGTATCACTTTTCTTTATTAAATTTAGTAAATATTTTGAAATTATATAATCAGCTTAAATATATTTTAATTTTTGTTTGCTTATTTACTTCATATGTTTTTCTCAAATTATAGTCAAATTTTTAATAAAATAACCATTATTTTTTTAAAAGCTTAGACAATAATAGAGACAGAGAAGTTTAAAATATGAGGAATAAAAGAAATAA
The DNA here is from genome assembly GCA_028658305.1 of Pachyuromys duprasi. NCBI lineage: Eukaryota > Metazoa > Chordata > Mammalia > Rodentia > Muridae > Pachyuromys > Pachyuromys duprasi. The sequence continues at coordinate 72,629,924 of CM053742.1, forward strand.
ATATGGGATAGAAGAGATGCCTCACTGGGTAAAGGCAGTTGTCACCAAGCTTTATGATGTGAGTTTGATCTTTGGACTCACACAGTGAAAAGAAAACTGACTGCACCAATTTGTTCCTGGCTTACTGATGCACATATGCAAAATAAATGCAAATTTAAAAAATAGAGCTAGGAACCTAGAGAAATAGTGTATACTTTACAAAAAAAAAAAAAAGAAAGTGGCATATTTCTCCTGAACATGATGTATAAAATAAGAGAATAAGAAACAACAAAATTTTATTTAATATAATTTCTGATCAAAACAAAAGAATTGAATACAGAAATTATTTTTTTAATTCCACAGCTCGAATAGTTCAGTTAAAACTCTTAAATCTTAGTTTGTTACTATTATACGAACACTGAGTTATAGATTTAAGTAGTTAAGATGGGAAAAATTATATACTATAAACAGCTCAACAGAAACAAATACAGCCTTTGCCATCCCAACAGAAAATAAAGAAAATTCCACTGCTGAAATTCCAAAGCTGAATGAGATAATAAAACAACTAAAGAAATCTTCAAATTCCTAGTGTTTTACAGTGGTCCTGGAAAATCACTATCTTATCCTAAGACAACACGAGGAAGTTTCCAGAAGCATAATCCCAATTTTATTAATGTTACATTTTCTCCCACTCAGATGAATGTACCAGTTAACATTCATTTTGCGCTAAGGATGTTTCAAATGAAGATCAGTCTGTGCTAAATTAATTTTGTAGTCTACATTAAAAACTAATATATTTTGTCATTCTCACTGCATGTTTTACAACCAATCATCAAGATCAGCTTGGGCCAAGAAGATATTATCATTGAGAAAATAAGAATTCAATTAAAAGAGCATAAAATGACATTGTGTACACAGAACCACTGGAACTAAGAGGAAAAATGGTTAAACAAGGTCAATAATTAGGGGCTAGAGAAATGTCTCAGTATTTAGAAATACCTGCTGCTGTTACAGAGGGTCTCAGGTTGATTTCCAGCACCCATAATAGGTGGCTCACGGCTGCACATAAATCCAGCTAAAGGAAGTAGGCTGGATCTGAATCACATGTTGGCCTCTGCCATCACCCCCCACTGACAGCATACATACACACACACACACACACACACACATACATAATTATTATTATTTATAAAAGAGTAATAATTGGTGCGAAATAAAGACAAGTACATATTAACATAGAATGTTGGGATGAACAGGGCCTCTGTGGGTCTGTCTGTACTACGTTCTTTTTGTATATATTATGATTTCCACTTTAGCATTTTTATGGGATTCCTGAATGTGTAAACCAGTGGATCTCTGCTTCTTTTACCTTCTCTTGGGCTCTTTTCCTTCTGTTTGTTTGTTTTGTCCAAATCAAATGTGATAGTTTTGTTTTATCATATTATGGTTTATTATTATTTAATATATATAATTTTATCATTAATTGTAAGAAGGTCCTTTGTTCTCTAATATAAAAAGTAAAGAAGTGAATGTGGATGTAAGGGAGGTAGGGAGGAGCTGGGAGGAGGAAAGAAAGGAGAAACTATAATTAGGATATATTATGTGAGAACACAATCTATTTTATAAAAAAGGAAAAAATAATTTTGGCACAAAATTCTTAATATATGTCTAAAGTTTAGTTTGCATCATAGAATATAGCAAACTTTAAAATTAATTGTAGGCATACCTTTTAAAAAACTATCTGCTGCTCTCACAATGAGCTCCTCTCAGAGCCCACATGAGGCAAATAGTCTGTTGCTGTGGACCATGTGAATCAGCTCCACATCCCACACATGGGAACAAAAGGAAACATGTTTATATCCACAACAATTAATTCTTTATATATTATTTTGAAATGTCTTGATTAGTGTAAGATGGAGAAAGATTGTTAAAATAAATGACTATTATGTTGAAATTTTTAAACTGAGATGCTTAAATTAATAAATAAAATAAGAAATCCTGTATATAAATTTAAAATAAAAATTTTGTTCAAAGGTATCAAAAGAATAATTTCTTTACTTGTCAGAAAAACACATCTAGTATTTTAGAAGCTCATATTTTGTTATACAATATAGTAGAGCAGAACTGATACACATGTAATTTTATGATATTTTTCTACTTATTTTTAAATTAAATTTATTTTTACATTAATTATATTTTATTCGCTTTGTATCCCAGCTGTAGCCCCCTCCATCACTCCCATCTGGTACCACCCTCCCTACCTCATCTCCTCCCATGTCCCTCTCCAAGTCCACTGATAGGGGAGGTCCTCCTCCCCTTCCATCTCTCTCATCATGACAGGCTGCAATGTCCTCCTCTGTGGCCTGGCAAGGCTGCTTCTCCCCCCTCCCTCCCCCGCCGGGGGTGGGGAGAGTCAAAGAGCCAGTTACTGAGTTCCTGTCAGAGACAGTCCCTGTTCCCTTTGCTAGGGCACCCACTTGGATAATGAGTTGCCATGGGCTACATCTAAGTAGGGGTTCTAGTTATATCCATACATGGGCCTTGGTTGGAGAACCAGTCTCAAAAAAGACCCCTGGGCCCAGATATTGTGGTTCTGTTGTACTCCTTGTGGAGCTTCTGTCCTCTCCAGGTCTTACTAACTCCCCCTTTGTTCATATGGTTATCTGCACTCTGCCTAAAATTTGGTTATGAATTTCAGTATCTGCTTTGATACACTGCTGGGTAGAGTCTTTCTGAGGCCCTCTGTGGTAAGCTCCTGTCCTGTTTCCTGTTTTCTCTTTCTTCCAATGTCCATCCAATTTGTCTTTCTGAGTGAGTATTGATCATTTTACCAGTGTCCTCCTTCTTGTTTACCTTACTTAGACGTACAAGTTTTAGTATGTTTATCACATATTGTATGTCTAGTATACACTTAGAAGTGAGTATATACCGTGTTTGTCTTTCTGCTTCTGGGATACCTCACTCAAGATGATCTTTTTTACATCTACACCTTTTGCCTAAAAATTTCACGATTTCCTTGTTCCTGAGTAGTATTTCATTGTGTAAATATACCAAAATTTCTGTATCCATTCCTCAGCTGAGGGATATCTGGGTTGTGTCCAGGTTCTGGCTATTATAAATAAAGCTGCTAGGAACATGGTTGAACAAATGTCCTTGTTGTGTACTTGAGCACCTTTTGGATATATACCTAGGAGGGGTATAGCTAGATCTCCAGGAAGCGCTATTTCTAATTATCTGAGAATATGTCAGATGGATTTCCAAAGTGGTTGTACAAGTTTATGCTCCCACCAGCAATGGAAGAGGGTTCCCCTTTGTCCACATCCTCTCCAGCATGTAATGTTACTTGAGTTTTTGATCTTAGCTATTCTCATGGGTGTAAGGTGAAATCTCAGGAACATTTTGATTTGCATTTCCGTGATGGCTAAGGACATTGATCATTTCTTTACGTGTTTCTCTGCCATTCGATATTCCTGTACAGAGAATTCTCTGTTTAGCTCTGTACCCCATTTTTAATTGGATTACTTGATTTGTTGCTCTTTTACTTCTTTGGTTTTATATATGGAAATATATAAATATACATATTATATATAATAAATATATAAATATATTATATATAATAAATATAAATATATAATATATATTCTGGAAATTAGCCCTCTGTAAGATATAGGTTGGGTGAAAAGCCTTTCCCTGTCTGTAGGCTGTCGTTTGTTCTGATGACAGTGTCCTTTGCTTTACAGAAGCTTTTCAGTGCTGATCATAGAGCCTGTGCTGTTGGTGTTCTGTTCAGAAAGTTGTCTCCTGTGCCAATAAGTTCTAGGCTCTTCCCTGTTTTTTCTTCTAACCAATATAATTTGTCTCATTTTATATTGAGGTCTTTGATTCATTTGGACTTTAGTTTCGTGCAGGGTGATAAATATGGATGTATTTTCGTATTTCTGCATATAGACATCCAATTGGACCACCACCATTTGTTGAAGATGCTGTCTTTTTTCCATGGTAAGGTTTTGGCTTCTTTGTCAAAAATCAAGTATCCATAGGTATATGGGTTTATTTTTGGTTCTTCTATTCTGTTCAATTGATCCATCATTCTGTTTCTATGCCAATACCATGCAGTTTTTATTACTATAGCTCTGTAGTAGAGCTTGAGATCAGGGATAGAGATACCTCCAGATGATCTGTTGTTGTACAGGACTCTTTTGGAAATTCTGGGTTTTTTGTTTTTCCATATGAAGTTGAGAATTGTTCTTTCAAAGTCTGTAAAGAATTGTGTTAGTATTTTGATTGGAATTGCATTGAATCTGTAGATTGATTTTGGCAGGATGGCCATTTTCACTATGTTAATCCTACCAATCCATGAGCACAGAGGTCTTTCCATCTTCTGATATCTTCTTCAGTTTTTTTATTTCAGACACTTGAAGTTTTTTTCAAACAGGTCTTTCACTTGCTTGGTTAGAGTCACACCAATGTTCTTTATGTTATTAGTGGCTATTGTGAAGGGTGTTGTTTTCCTAATTTCTTTCTTGGCCCTTTTGTCTTTGGTGTACAGGAGGGCTTCTGATTTTTTTTTTTGAGTTTATTTTTGTATCCAGCCACTTTGCCTAAGGTGTTTATCAGCTGAAGGAATTCTCTGGTTGAAATTATGGGTTTGCAAATATATACATACTATCATATCATCTGTGAATAGTGACACTTTGACTTCTTCCTTTCTGGTTTGTATGCCATTGATCTCCTTTAGCTGTCTCATTGTTTGTAGTTAGGACTTCAAGTACTATGTTGATGAGATATGGAGAGTGGGCAACTTTGCCTTGTCCCTGATTTCATTGGGATGGGTTTATATTTCTCTCCATTTAGTTTGATATTGGCTATAGGCTTGCTGTATATTGTTTTTACTATGTTTAGGTATGTGCCTTGTATCCCTGATCTCTCCAAGATATTACCCAAGAAAGGGTGTTGGGTTTTGTCAAATGCTTTTTCATCATCTAAGGATATGATTATGTGGCTTTTTCTTTCAGTTTGTTTATATGGTGGTTTACATTGATGGATTTCCATACATTGAACTACCCCTGCATGACTGGAATGAAGCCTACTTGCTCATGGTAGATGATATCATTTGAGTGTGCTTGGATTCAGTTTGCTAATATTTTATTGAGTATTTTTCATCAATGTTCATAAGAGAGATAATATCATATTATATGAATGAACATAAAAATATTTTTAATGTTCAAGCTTTAATCTTGCATGAAAAAGATACAGTTGCAGTGCTGCTATTTTAGACACCAATTTTAAGTATTTTGATGTGTTTTGGTAATAAATTTGTCTAAGACAGAATTTGGGCATCAAATTCTTAAGTAATGCATTTTGTGTTATATGAAGCGTACAGACTGCATTTAATACTTGAATGTATGACCTCAAGTGTTCCAATAGTATTAGAGTAACAATAAAATCTTGTTAATAAAAAGTTATTTCCTTCTATTCAAGAGAAAGCAATTTCTGGCCTGAGTAGAACTCTAAGATTACTATTAGGATAAAGACTACCAAGTCTACCAAGCTTGTAGATGCCTTCCACCCCCAGAAAGACATCTCTACCTTAAGACATGCTAAATAAATAGGAAGAATAAATATTCACTTAATGAAACAGTGTGTTTTTTTTAAATCCGGATTTCCTGTTCCCTGAGTAATTACAGACCCATGGTTATGCAGCTTCATAAAGTGTATTAATTACTTTCTGCTGCTGTGACAGAACATCATGACCAAAAGCAACTTAAAAAAAGAAGTATTAACATAACCAAAATTATCATGATGCCAAAACTACACAAACACTCAAAAGAAAAACAAAATTATAGATCAATATCTCTTATGAGCCTAGATGGGATCTGACACCTTCACACTAATGCACATAAAATAAATTATTTAAAAATTTGATCTTCTGTATGATATCTGAACTCAAAAAATGGTCATTTGTAACATATATTATCCACTAATATATCTATTACTTATTGTTCATATGTGATCTAATAACTTTCTAACAACTAATTTGGAGTCAAATTGGTTTTTAACCAATGAAAAGAGATTGCAAATATATAACCACTTAGTCTTTCAGTTTTTACATTCTTTAGTTTTGTCTTTAATGTAAAGACTGTGTACATCGTTCCTATTCGCTGACTGTCATCACCATTGTGATGCAGTAAAGACCTTATGGGTAAAACCAGTTATAAAAGGAATAACATCTTTGGTCTGGCTGAGTCAATCACCTTGCCTAGAGACCAGCTTTAAGGAAGACAGAATTACTCCTATTGAAAGGAAGGGAGGTTCATCTTCAGCTAGCCTGAATAAATAAATGCACTAATTATCACTTTAATGAGATACCATACTACCCTGTCCCAAAAGTCATGCTCTCCAGTCCAGGTCCTACAAGCAGGAAAAGCAACCGTGAGGCTTGTTGTGTCTGCTCATCTGTATAAAATTTCTTTCCTTTCTTTCTCTCCCTCATCTCTAATCTCTTTTTCCACATGTTAGTCAGAACTTAAACATTTTTTCTAGTACTTTGTGCTTCCTTACTCTTTCCCAAATATCATACACACTTCTTCTTTCTCCACCTCTTGGAAGTTACTGATTTTTACAGCTTATCTGCTCTGGATTTTGCTTTACACTCTAATAAAATTATCTTTTAGATTCTGTTTGAGTCCATTCTAAAATTCTTTTTATTATTAAGACTAAGAAGGACAAGAGAGGACTTTAGTTTCTTTGGTATCATCTGGGGATCAAGAAAAGAATCCTCAAAATGTGTTGTACCAAGGCAAAATGGTATAGGTAAAAACAAGCTTTCATCTTAATCCTAATAAAATGTGAAGAATAAAGAAAATAAATGTGTCTCATTTAACATTCCTTAGCCAAAGAAGAGCCACCGGGCATTCCACAATAAAGTAGCATCCTTTACATTCTCGAAAGAATCTCTTGTGGACCAGTTGCATTGTACTAAAATTGGTTTGTGTTCATCTATCAAAATAATTATTTTAATTTCCCAGAAAAATAAAGCTGCATTTATATTTTATCAAAGTCTTTTGTTTTGGCAAATATGTTGACCAACACTTAAGTAATTTCAACCCCTCATTCACTATATTACACATGAATATCTGTTTAAGTCATAAAGTGGTCAGTTTTTTCTAAAAGAGTCAAGCCCTTCAGGGTTTAACAAGAGAGAACAAGTTCATTTTTCTTATAGCCATCATTTAATATGCTCTGAAAAGCAGTTCTGTCAGCAAGGTAAACTTCTTTCTGAGGTACTAAATTGATTTGAGCATGACATAAACTCCCCTATCTGAAACTTACTGTCTAGTTCTGATACAGAATTCCATACCACAAGAAATGTTCTGAGTTAATACAAAACTTTCACTTATATCAATATTCTTGATAATATGTCTACACTTATATTTTCCTTGTCACCCCATTTTCATATTAATGACTTGGACTTAAGGTTACCTTGTCTACTCTGTGGTTCCATGTTTTACAAATGTTAATTCTGCCCTTGATAAAGGACTAAATTACTTTCATTCATCATGGATGCATTTTCTTAAATTCTTTAACAAAGGTTAGAAAACAACTCAGATGATATATCTCTCACGTTTGTGATTTTTGTCATGGTTCATTCAATAATTTGGCTTTTTGAATGTGTGTATTGTGCCTAGAAGAAAATGTAAAAATTGTATTTTAGACTGATTAAAATTTTTTCAAATAATACCAGAAAACAATAAACACTTAAGATGAGGTAACTGTAGCATTAAAAAAAATTAACAATAATGTACACTAAAAAATGTACCAAGCTAAAGTGAAAATGCAAATGACAAGGAAAACCAGAATGAAAAGCATACATACAAAAGATAATAATTTTCTCCTCAAGGAATTGTAAAACTTAACATAAAAATTAAAGAAAAGCATGAAATAGGCAGATAATATGTATAGATTGCTTACAGAAATATTAAAATAAATTTATAACATATGGAATGAGGTACAGTACACTAATATGAAAATATGTACAAATTAAAATAGAGATTGGCCAGTCATGGTGGTATACACCCTTAATTCCTGTACTTGGGAGGCAGAGATAAGCAAATCTCTGACTTTAAGGCCAGCTTGGTTTACAAAGCAAGTTCCAGGATAGTCAACAAAATAAAAAGAAAAACTTAAGGTAATTAAGGAGAGATTGTTTTCTCTACATTTTTGTCATTATTTAAGATATTTTCTACATGTTGTGTTAAAAGAGTTGTAAAAACAGGTACTTAGATATGGCCCGACAAAATACAACTACTTTGAGAACAGAACAACTTAGCAGTATCTATGAAAATAGCAAAATGTGTATAACAAGCCCAGTAAATCACAATTTTAGGAATTTTGTCTCTTGTCAGAGCTTCTTTAATGTATTCATTTGCAATCAATCATATATTCATACACAATTACATATTATAGTTAAATTTTTACTAATGAACATTTTCAAATCTGTATATACATATATGAATATGCAAACATAAACTATATATATATATTACTTGCATACACAGAACTGTATGAATAAATAAAAGGGTATCCTGTCTATGACTTTGATAATAGTAGTTGAATTTTGAATTTCTTTGCAATGCCAAAGTGTCCAGGGCCTGACAATATTTAACAAAAGAGAAACTTGCATTTCATTAAACTCCCTTCTGTCTTCTTTGATTTGCATCAGTGTTACATATTAAGCAATATATTTAGCTATACATTAAACATATTATCTATTTTAACACTAAATATATCTATGTTGTAGTTTAGATAACTGGGCATTTGAATTAATTAGTGAATACAGACATGAATTTAACAAATGATTGAAAGGAATAGATCAGTATAAAATGCAGAGCTTAAAAGCAAATAGCTCTTTATATAGGGTGACCTTCACCCTGCTGCACACTATATGTTCTCATTTTCTTTCCAGGATGTTAAATAGACAAAACTATTTTATTCCATTTTGAATTGCCTTCTATCCCTTGAACTATTTACTATATGGGAGGAAATAGTTTTGGTGAAATCACTTATTCACTATAACTGTCTTTTCTTGGATTAGTATCTAAGTTTCTGGAACATTATACAATTTAGGAAGAGAAGATTGAGGGAAAAAAGTAAAAAAAAAAAAAATCCAAGCATAGAGCCTACAAATAGATTCCAGTTTATGGTAATAGAAGAATGGTGGATGTGGTTGGCTGAGCAGCCAGATGTGTTAGTACGAAGACCCACCAAAGGAAATAGTGAACAAAGTATTCACAATTTTTACCTATGACACAACCAAACTTCCATGAGTTTCTGAGCCCAAAGAAATTGCTTATAGACTCAAAAAAATGATATTTTTCAGTCTCTATTGCCCCTGCTTTCAGGAGTCACTGTTTTGACCCTCTCATATCTTTCTAGAACCCTTCATTGACTTAGTTCTCCAGCTTATCACAGAGATGTCCCCACCTTCCATCTCTGTTCTCCAGAAGCCTTCAGTCCCCTCACTTTCACTCTCCCCAGGTCTGATCTCCACCCTCTTAACTCTCTGTGTGTCTCTCCTCACTGGTTCCCTCTTTTCAGCCACTACCTCTGTCTATGCTATCTCTCCTTACAAATAAGATTTATGCCTCCTCCCTTGGATCCTCCTTGCTATTTTTTGGGGAGAGGCCTGTACCTCATAATATACTTTTCCTGTACTATGTGTATCTTTCTGGGTCCAGTTTAACTCATGTAGGATGATCTCTTCTAGTTCCATTTATTTTCTGCAAATTTCTTTATTTTTTCAAGGAGACTGAAGAGGACAAATTCTAACTAGCTAGCCTCCTAGAAAAGGGAGGGGAACTACAACCTACCCACAAAAACTTCAACCATAAATATACCCTGGCTACAAGATGTACAGGGATAAAGATAGAGCAGATAAAGCAGAGACTGAGGGAATGCCCAAGCAGTGCTCGGCCCAATCAAACATTTACCCTAGGCCAACCTCTGACACTTCTAAGCTTGCAGGCAGAAGCCTGACAGAATTGTCCTCTGAGAGACTCTACCCAGCAATGATTCAAAACAGAATCTGAGATTCACAGCCAAACATTTGGTAATGCTTAGGGAATGTTGTGGAAAAGAGGGAGGAAAGAGAAAAGGACCTACAGGTGATAAAAGCTCTACAAGAAAACCAGCAGAGCCAACTAACCATGGCCCTGAGTGAGTTGCTGCAATTCTAGAATCGACCAAGGTCCATTCATGAACTGTACCTAGGGCCCTCACAAAGACATAACTGATGGACAGGTTAGACTTCATGTGGGTCCTCTAGTAAAGGAAGTGAGAACTGCGTTGGACAAAGACTCACTTAGCAGTTTTTTATTACTTCCCCCTTGCAGGACGGCATTGCTAGGACATAAAGGAAGACAACAAGCTCAGTCCTGATGCAACTTGATGAGCTAGGGTGCAAGGGAAAGGAAGCTCCTCTTTTCTGAGTAATAGGAGAGAGGGAGTGGGCAGTAAAGGAGGGTGGTTAAAGCTGGGAAGGGAGGAGGGATGGTACTACGACCAGAATGTAAAGTGAATAAAAAATAAATTAGTTAATTAAAATAATAGAAAAATATTTTGAGACTGTTATTGGCCTTTTAAAACATGACCCATACTTCCTAAAATTCAATGAAAATGAAGGCACAACTTACCCAAACTTATGGAACACAAAGAAAGCAGTGCTAAGAGGAAAGTTCATAATACTAAGTACCTTCAGAAAGACGATTGAGACGGCTCATACAAGCAGATTAACAGCATGCCTGAAAGCCCTAGGTGGAAAAAAAAGAAGAAGCAGACACGCTCAAGAGGAGTAAGTGGATGGAAATAAACACAGGGCTGAAATCAATAAATTAGAAACAAATAAAACAATTCAAAGAATTAATGAAACTAAGAGCTGGTTCTCTGAGAAAATCAACAAGATAAACAAACCCTTAGCCAAACTAACTAAGAGGCAGAGATGAACTATCCAAAATCAGAACCGTAAAGGAGGACATTTAAAAGGCAGAGATAAACTATCAGCAAAATGAGAAATGTAAATGGGGACATAACAACAGACACTGAGAAGATTGAATCATTAGGTCTTACTTCAAAAGCCTATACAACGCAAAATTTGAAAATCTAAATGAAATGACAATTTATTAGATAGATTACATTTAACAAAGTGAAACCAAGATCAGGTAAATATAATAAACAGTCCTGTATCCCTAAAATGATAAACGCAGTCATCACTATTCTCCCTGCCAAAAAAATGCCCAGGGCATTATAGTTTCAGACCAGATTTCTACAAGACCTTCAAAGAAGAACTGATACCAAAATTCTTGAACCCATTCCACAAAATAGAAACAGAAGGTCTATTTGGTAATGTTATCAAACTCATTCTACGAGGCCAGAGTAGTCTTGATACCTAAAACACAAAGACCCAACAAAAAAGAGAACTTCAGACCTATCTCTCTTATGAAAATTGATGCAGAAATAATCAATAAAATACTGGCAAACTGAATCCAAGCACACATAAAAGATGTCATCCACCAGGACAAATATAGGCTTAATTCCAGGCATGCAGGGGTGGCCCATATGTGGAAATCCATCAATGTAATCCACCAAGTAAACAAACAAAAGGAACAAAACCACATGATCATCTCCTTAGATGCTGAAAAATCATTTAACAAAATCCAATACCCGTTCATGTTTAAAGTCTTGAAGAGATGAGGGATACAAGACACATACATAGACATAGTAAAGGAAACATACAGCAAGCTTATAGCCAACATCAAACTAAATGGAGAGAAATCTAAACCCATCCCAATGAAATCAGGGACAACCAAAGCTGCTTGCTCTCTCCATATCTGTTCAAGATAGTACTTCAAGCCCTAGCTAGAGCAATAAGACAACTAAAGGAGATCAGGGAAATACAAATTGGAAAGAAAGAAGTCAAGGTGTCACTACTTGCAGATGGTATGATAGAATACATGAGTGACCCCAAAAATTCTACCAAGAACTCCTTCCTCTGATAAACACCTTCAGCAAAGTGGCTGGATACAAAATTAACTCAAAATAAAATTCATAAGCTTCCTGTATACAAAAGACAAAAGGGCTGAAAAAAATAGGGAAACAACACCCTTCATAATAGCCACTAATAATGTAAAGTACCTTGGGGTGACTCTAACCAGGCAGGAGAAAGACCTGTGTGGAAAAAAAAAAGCACTTCAAGTCTCTGAAGAAAGAAATTTAAGCAGATATCAAAAGATGGAAAGATTTCATATGCTCATGGATCAGTAGGATTAACATAGGGAAAATGGCTATCCTACTAAAAGCAATGTACATATTCAATGTAATACCCATCAAAATACCAACACAATTCTTTACAGAACTTAAAGAGCAATTCTCAATTTTGTATGGAAAAGCAAAAAAACCGGAATTGCTAAAACAATCCTGTATAATAACATATTCTCTGGAGGTAGCTCCATCCCTGATCTCAAGCTGTACTATAGAGCAAAAGTAATAAAAACCCTGTGGTACTGGCAAAGAAACAGTCTAGACGATCAACGGAATCAAATAGAAGACCCAGAAATAATCCAAAACACCTCCAGATACTTGATTTTTGAAAATAAAACAATAAAATGGAAAAAAGACAGCATCTTCAACAAATTGTACTGGTCTAACTGGATGTCTACATGGAGAAAAATGCAAATTGATCTGTATTCATCACCCTGCACAAAACTAAAGTCCAAGTAGATCAAGAACCTCAAAATAAGACCAGACACACTAAACCTGTTAGAAGAAATAGTGGGGAAGAGTTTTGATCTCATTGGCACAGGAGACAAGTCCCTAAACAGAGCAGCAACAGCACAGGATCTAAGATGAATAAATGGGACCTGAAAAGCTGAAGCTGAAAAGCTTCTATAAAGTAAAGAACCCTGTCGTCAGAACAAAACAACAGCCTACAGATTGGGGAATGATATTCACCAAGGCTATATATGACAGAGGGCTAATATCCAAAATACATAAAGAACTTAAGAAGTTAAACACCAACAAAACAGGTAATCCAATTAAAAACTGTGGTACAGAGCAGAACAGAGAATTATCAATATAGGAATATCGAATGGCAGAGAAACACTTAAAGAAATGTTCAACATCATTAATCATCAAGGAAATGCAAGTCAAAACAACCCTGAGATGCCACCTTATACCAGTCAGAATGGCTAAAATCAAAAACTCATGTGACAAAATGTGCTATAGGATATAAAGAAAGGAAAACCCTCCTCCATTTTTGGTGGTAATGTACACTTGTACAACCACTTTGGAAAATATTCTGGCACCTTCTCAGAAAATTAGGAATAGTGCTACCTCAAGATCCAGCTATACCACTCTTAGGCATATACCCAAAATATGTTCAACTATACAACAAAGACATTTGTTCAACCATGTTCATAGCAACTCTATTCTTAATAGCCAGAATCTGGAAACAATGTTCCTCAATGGAAGAATGATACAAAAATTGAGGTACATTTACAGAATTAAATACTACTCAGTAATTAAAAACAATAAAATCATGAAATTTGCAACCAAATAGATGGTACTAGAAAAAATCATCTTGAGTGACCTAACCCTTATACAGAAAGACACACATGGTATATACTTACCCATAAGTGATTATTAGATATATAATACAGGATAATCATACTAAAATCTAAACTCCTAATGAGTAAAGGAAGACCCTAGGGAAGATGCTCAATCTTCATTCAGAAGGACAAATGTAACAGATATCTGAAGCAGGAAAAGACGGGGCAAAGGATAGGAGCCTTCCCCAAAGGGCCTCTAAAAGACTTTACTGATCTAGATATCGAAGCAGAGGCTGAGACTCATAGCCAAGCTTTGGACAGTGGAGATAGAAAGAACTGCAAGAGACAGGAGCTCCAAAAAGAGACAAAAAGAACCAAAAAACTGAGCCCTGGGTGCACTGTAGGGAATGATAAGCCTGACCAAGGACAATGCATGGTGAAGACCTAAAATCCCTGCTCAGACATAGCCCATAGACTCAATATCCAAGTAGTGTCCCTAGTAAGAGAAGCAGGGGCTTTCTCTGGCATGAACCCAGTGGCAAGTTCTCTGACCACCTCCCCATGGGGGGGGGTGCAGCCTTGCTAGGCCACAAAAGAAGATGATGCAACCAGTCCTGCTGAGACCTGATAGGCTAGGGTTAGATAAAAGGAAAGGAGGACCTCCCTTATCAGTGGACTAGGGGAGTGGAATAGAAGGAGAAGAGGGAAGGTGGTTGGGATTTAAGGAGGGGGCCACAGCTGGGATGCAAATTGAATATATTGTAATTAATGATAATAATAATAAATATCATAAAACTTGACTGTATTTATTTACTATTTATTACAGTTTATTCACCTTCTCTCCTGGCTGAACCCTCCCCCCTTATATTCTCCCAGTTCCATCCACCCTCCTTCTTCTCCCCCTATGCCCTTTCCCTAGTGCCCTGATAGGGCCTCTTCCCCTTTTATCTGACCATAGCCTATCAGGTATCCTCAGGGCTGGCTGCATCATTTTTCTTTATTGACTGTCAAGGTTGCAACCCGCCCCAAAGAGAGGTGATCAAAGAGCCAGCCACTGAGTTCATGTCAGAGACAGCCCATGATCCCCTTACTAGGAAACCTACTTGGAAACTGAGCAGCCTATGAGCTTCATCTGAGCAGGGGTTGAGGTCCTCTCTAAGCATGGTCTTTGGAGTATTGGTCTCTACTTGAGTCCCGTGGCCCAGTGATTTTGGGTCTGTTAATCTCCTTGTGGAGCTCCTGTCCCCTCCAGGTCTTTCTGTCTCCCCTTTCTTCCATAAGGCTTCCCTGCACTCTGACCAAAGTTTGACTATGAACCTCAGAATCTCCTTGGAACTTGACCCTATTTTTTATGTGTAAAAGTGTAGTGTCTTTGCTAATTCACCTTCATCAAAAAAGAACAGATGAGGAAGAGTTTGGGAATGGATCTAGGAAAAGTAAGTGGAAAGAATGGGTGAATATTTGATCAAAATATATCATATGCATATATATAAAATCCTCAAAGAATTAATAAACACATTGTATTAAAATACACTAAATTGTCATGCAATCAACTCCATGATGTTACTTGACCTATGTAGTAGTGCACATGAGCCTGTTTCAGCTATCTGAAAACAGAATTCTAGAGCACTTCGAAATTTCCATACTCTAAGTTCTATCAGTTCTTTCAGACAGGATTTCTTACCAGTTTACCTTCCAGGGGTAGTCTAAACAGCATTTTAGTAACTTTCTTCCGGAACATTTCCATCTATTAAGGATGAAATTATTTCTTCAAAGTCAAGTCAGACAATTTTGCTTTCCAGATTGTACTGTTGATGTAAGTCCTTGAAGGTTTTGCTCTACTTTGGCCTACAACTCCAAAATTAACCATGGCAGATCATCCAGATAATAGCTCAGCTTTTCTTGAAACAATTTGAGTTAGCCATCAAAATACTCAAATACAGGACAGAAATATTTCAATCTTCAGTTGGAAGACAGCAGGAAGATAGTACTTTGTTTAGTAAGAGCTTGATCTTTAACATGAAACAGCTTATCCTTGAAAATCACTGCCTCTCTGATCTAGAAGTTATTTAAATTTTAACTGTACTTCATTTTTATTTGTATAATGTAGAATGATATATAATCTGATAATAAGGTCATTGCCAAGATTAAATTAGCTGATACAAACAAATGCTTACAATAATGCTTCTCCTGCAGCTTCTTGTAATCATGATGGAAACAATTTCATGGGGATTTAATAACATTTATAATGGAAGTTATATAATTTATAAGAATGATGATCATATAGATTGATCCTAAATTCCTGCATTTCTTATTTCTCCAAGTAAGATGCTACAAGTAAGATGCTATTTCTTTTCTTCCTCTTCCTACTTCATTTCCTCTTTTATTTGATTTCTTAAAAACTATTATTTTCTAAAAGTACCACAATTTCTGTATCCATTCCTCAACTGAGGGGCATCTGCGTTGTTTCCAGGTTCTGGCTATTACAAATAAAGCTACTATGAACATGGTTGAACAAATGTCCTTGTTGTGTACTTGAACAACTTTTGAATATATGCCCAAGAGTGGTATAGCTGGATCTTGAGGTAACATTATTCCTAATTGTCTGAGAAAGGTCCAGATTGATTTCCAAAGTGGAAGTACAAGATTGCATTCCCACCAGCAATGGAGGAGGGTTCCCCTTTCTCCACAACCTCTCCAGCATGTGTTGTCACTTGAGTTTTTTATCTTAGCCAACCTAATGGGAATCAGGTGAAATCTCAGGGTTGTTGCATCTCTCTGATGGCTAAGGACATTGAGCATTTCTTAAGTGCTTCTCTGCCATACTATATTCCTCTACTGAGAAATCTCTGTTTAGCTCTGTACTCCATTTTTTAATTGGATTGCTTGATTTTTTGCTTTTCAACTTCTGTAGTTCTTTATGTATTCTGGATATCAGCCCTTTGTCAAATATAGGGTTGGTGAAGATCCTTTCCCAGTCTGTAGGCTGTCATTTTGTTCTGGCAACAGTGTCTTTCGCTTTACAGAAGCTTTTCAGTTTCATGAGATCTCATTTATTGATTGTTTCTCTTAGAGCCTGTGCTGTTGGTGTTCTGTTTAGGAAGTTGTCTCCTGTGCCAATGAGTTCTAAGCTCTTCCCCACTTTTTCTTCTAACAGATTTAGTGTGTCTGGTTTTATGTTGAGGTCTTTGATCCACTTGGACTTTAGTTTTGTGCATAGAGATAAATATGGATCTATTCTCATTTTTCTGCACGTAAACATCCGGTTGGACCAGCACCATTTGTTGTAGATGCTGTCTGTTTTCCATTGAATGTTTTTGGTTTCTTTGTGAAAAATCAAGTATCCATAGGTGTATGGGTTTATTTCTGGGTCTTCTACTCAGCAATTAAAAACGAGGAAATTATGAAGTTTGCAGGCAAATGGTGGGACCTAGAAACTATTATCTTTAGTAAGGTATCCTCAAAGCAGAAAGACACACATAGTATATACTCACTTATATAGACATATAAGATAGGATAAACATACTGAAATCGATACACCTAAAGAAGACAAACAAGACAGAGGACCCAGGGTAAGAGGACCAATCCTCACTTAGAAAGACAAAGGGGATGGGCATTGGATGTAGGAGAAAACAAGCAACAGGATAGGAGCCTACCACAGAAGGCCTCTGAATGATTGTACCTACAATGTATCAAAGCAGATACTGAGACTCATAACCAAACCTTGGGCAGAGTGCAGGGAATCATATGAAAGAAGGGGAAGTTAATATGATCCAGAGATGACAGGAGCTCCACAAGGACCAATTATATTTGGGCACAAGGGTCTTTTATGAGACTGTTTCTCCAACCAAGGACCATGTATGGATATAACTACAACCTCTGCTCGGATGTTTCCCACGGTAGCTCAGTATCCAAGTGGGTTCCCTAGTAAGGGAAACACAGACTACTTCTAACATGAACTCATGGTGGTCTCTTTGACCTCTCCTCCCACCCCCGAGGGTGGAACATCCCTGCCAGGCCACAGAGGAGGACTTTGCAGCCAGTCCTGAAGACACCTGATAAACAGGGATGAGATGAAAGGGGAGGAGGTCCTTCCCCATCAGTGGACTTGGAAAGGGTCAGGGAGAAGTTGAGGGAGGGAGGTTGGGATGGGGAGGGAATGAGGGAGTGGGATACACCGGAGATAGAAAGTTAATAAACTGTACCTAATATAAAAATAAATAAATATTAAAACAAACCAACAAAAACTATTATTTTGGTACCAACATGCTATGTACTTTTTAAATTTACTTTGCTGTAACTGCAATTTTAAGTACCTCTAATTTTCACCGTTGTATTTCCAACAGTCTCAAACATAGAAATCTCATGTAAATTGGACACTATTCATGTATTTTTTTCTACATAGGCCTTGAAAGACATCAATAAGAGAGCTAATGATATTTCTTTCCCTGCAGTGTCTAATGTCAAGTAGAAACTGTGATTCGGAAATAAGTGTGGTCTAAAGGTTTCTCAGAAAAAAAAGTCTGTCA
The DNA here is from genome assembly GCA_028658305.1 of Pachyuromys duprasi. Taxonomy (NCBI): domain Eukaryota; kingdom Metazoa; phylum Chordata; class Mammalia; order Rodentia; family Muridae; genus Pachyuromys; species Pachyuromys duprasi. Next base: position 72,648,033 of record CM053742.1, read on the forward strand.
AACAGGCAGGTTTTCCTTAATGAGGCTCATCTGAAGACTACTCAGCATTGCCTAATGCATAATCTCCACTTAAGATCAAATCATCCCATTCATTCTCTGTCAAAGAAAAGACTGGTGGTGAGGATAATTAGGACTTCCCATTTCTTTTGGGTGGTCCAGCCATAAAATGAAGCTATCAGAGGCAGCCCAATTTAAATAGTACACTGAATGTTGCACAAAAGAGTTGAACCTCTTTCACCATCGTCATTCTATCCCACCTATCGGAAATATCAATATGGCCGTTAGAATTCCTAAAATTGTTTCTAATATTTGACCTGTTACATTTTGGTTTTCTGTGTGATGTAAAGGAAGAAGTATGATGATGTGAATGAACATTTAGACTGAAGGGAGACTGTTTTGCATTCTTAGGAGGATTTTATTTTATTAATTTAGATGAAGTATATCTAAGGGCTTAGGGGTTTTCCACCTATTTTGCTGAGTAGCTGTGGACAAGTAAGACTTCTTTGAACTTTAATTGCCTTTATTGTATTGCCAAAGTGATTATTTAACCGGATAACAACTACTGAGAAAGAAAAACAGTATATCATAAATTGTTATGGAATTATGTCTGTCAGAGAAGGCAATACATTTTCTTTGAGCTACTTACTATGCCTTTCTCAAAGATTGTTGTGGAGATTGAGACAAAAGGTATGAAAATGTTTTGTATATCACAGTTTATATGATTTATATTTTAACACACAATTAAACATACAAATTGATGTAGTTACAGTAATTTGCTATTTTAAAGCACTTTCTCATGAATTTTCTCTTTGACTCAAAGAATTATTCTATGGTGTGAAAGATGTTGTTTCAATTCACAGCTGCATAAACTGTATTAAGTCATGTATTAAGTCAGGAAGAAAACAGGGTCTATTATAGATATTCTTGAACTGTCCCAAACTTAAGACTTAGGTCAGTATTATATAAGTGCAAACAGAACGAGTCAAATACTTGCCCTTAAATTAAAATGCCATTCAGTTTTAAGTTTCTTTTTACTCTCCTGTTTTGCAAGTATCTTTGCTGAAGTATTATTACTAAGGATGCAACTCATGCATGTGTAAGGGCACAATAACAATCTCACTAGCATTTGATCAAGAGTATATTAACAGCAATAAAGGGAATAGGAAATACTCTGTGTTCTGATATGGAAATAATCTGTCTCTGTAAGTTTTGCGAAACTTAGGGAAAGAGATTTAAATGTTGAGTTCTGATATTGAGTACCCTGGGGTTTGTGTGTGTTAAATGAAAAAAAGTTAAGTAAAATTCACAGGGCAGAAATTAAAGTATTGTATTATCATTGTTCCTCATATGCTTAATGACCTTGAAAGTAGAGTTCTTTGATTCCATAATGAATATGTTCTTCTCTGCTTATAATTTTGAAATAAATAATTCAAAATAATATTTTATTAAGTTTAAGACAAATATAGATGTGTAGTGATGATTGATTGAAAGACTGTTGTTTAATACAATGCTGCTTTATTTGTCCTGAATCTGGTTGGCATATTGTGCAGTTCAGAAGAAAAACATCTCTTCTCTTCATCAAGGTTACTCTTCACAATAAGCATTAAAAGATAGCTTTAAGCCATCCAGAATTATGACCTTGACTAGGAAAATGTAAGTTAATAAGGCTTCAACAAATTATGGTCTTTTGGTCGATTTGCCTAGTGAACTGTTAATTGTAAAACTAAACGACATTATGTTCAGCTTTCTCTATCACATTTTTTGTGTTTTAACAGTGACACTTCATTGAGTGCAATTAACAAAGCCTAAGAGATTTATTAACACACTTCTTCATGGCCAATGATCCATTCCACCTAAGACATAACACTGTAAAATGCACATTATCTCCTTTTGGCACTTACAATAATGCTTCATGAACTAAGAAGGCATATGTTAAAGCAGATAAAATAGCATTATTAGCTGACAAATCTTACAATTTATTAGACAGTTAATTTATCAGCTTAAAAGACACTTAAAACAGCTGTGCATTTAATGTCTTTTTAATGTATCCAGTAAAACTTGCATAATTGCCTGTAGTGCAATTTATTTTAGCTTTGTTGCAAAATGTCTGCATTTACTGTTTATGTCTTCTTTAATTTGTCCTGCAAGGCTCATCACATCTCTGCCTGAGCCCTAAAGGTGAGGGCCAATAATCAGACAAAGGGCCTACTCAAACAAATGGTTCCCTATGAATGAACTATTCAAAAGTGCATGCTGCTTGAGACCGAGGGTTTGTTAGCATTCTATCTCCACCCCAAGCGCAAAGGCAGAGGTTCCAAATAAATAAATAAAATGCAGGAATAAAACCAGCGTGCTTAAATATGTGTGGTCTGTTTCAAGCCACAAGCAAGCAACAGTAGTCTTTCTAAGGATTGGTATTTGGAGCTCATTCAGCACAACATGTATGGAGTATGAACTAATAAGGCTTTTGGACTACATTAGCAAAGTTGTTTCATTTTATAATTAAGGTAACAGCACCCTGCTGAGCAATTGATTTGTGCCTAAGTATTATACCAGAACAGCCACACAGGAGAAAACTGTAAAAGATAAACCACATTTTGTGGCTCTGACACATCAATAGGTTCTGTTTGTTTATTGCTCTTTGACTTAATGGAACTTTTGCTTCAGTTTTCTATTTTCTACAGAACCTTTCACAATAATGATGTCTGGGGAAGACTAGTTATTATTAAAATAAAAAGTCAAACAGTGGGTGTTGACCTTAATGAATCAACAACTAAGTTTTGTTTTAAAATCTTTGAACTTTGTAATAGACAACCATGAGAATACCAGTTTTTAGCTTTAAATTTTAATTTATTCCTATAAACCTGATATGAGCTTGTCCAGAGCTGTAGGGTCAAAAACATACTCATGAGCAGTGTCCAAAGCAACCTTTTCCTTTACTTACCTAGAGACTCATTATTTCCTAAATGCATCTGAGTGTTTAACTTCAATTCAAAACATAAAATTACAAACATTAATAATTTAAAACTGTATTTACATGTGTGCCCGCATGCATGATTGAAATAGGTGACAGAGATGGCATCTGGTTGGAGAAAGTGTGTCAAACGGGATATACCGTGGAAAGATATGCAATATACTCTACCTTTGCTTTCTGGCTACCATGATTTAAATAGCTTGCTTAAGTATGTACTCTGTGCCATAATGTTCTCCCTTGCCATACCCTAAGCAGTAATTAATTACCTAATTCTGGAATGAAACTCCTGAAACTTTGAATTAAGATAACACTTCTTCTTCTAAGTTTGTTTGCTCACGTATTATGTCACAACAACCAAAATGCTACCTAGAGCATATAGATATATAAGGAAGATTAGAGAAAACAATATGGTCTGTATGTCAAAATGAAATCAACCGTGGGGAAACCTTGATCTTGACCTAGTTTCCAGAACATTGACAAAATTAATTTCTCTGAATGCCTGTGGTAAATATTATGGTGTTGGGGATCTATCAAGTATGCATGTGTATATAAAACAGAACTACATTGCATCTTAGGAAAATTAAAGCACACAGAATCTTAAATGCTTCTGAAAGCTCATATGCTAAAGATTTGATGAGAGGATGAAAAGAGATTAGATGACTGAGGCTCTAAACTAGCAGAGTATAAATTTAAATTACATTTAGAAAGGTTTGATTATTTAGACACCTCAAATATATGAAGAAAGCTCCTCTTAAGACTGAAGAAAATACTCTTGTACTAATTTAAAAATTCATGCAATGCAAAGGACTTCCTGAGAACTGAGTTTACAAAACTCTCTAAAATTCTTTATTTTTTGCTTCTAACCTGATTTTAATGCCAGCTCTATAAAAAGAAAATACTGACAACAATTTGAGATTTAAACTAATCAATTTATATGCATGATCTAATCTGTTTTTAGAAGGCACAGTGATCTAAATATTACCTTTTCCATTTGCAGATAAACACGCAGCTTTAGAAACATTAAAGTGATTTTTATAACTACTGCATGTCACACTACAGTTTGAACCAGATCCTGTCAGACACTGAAGTGTATGCTCTTTAATATTATTCTGTATTGTTAAGTTTGTTGGATTTAGCAAATAATACCCCAGGATCATTTGTATTTTAACTAACAATGTTAATTCTGACCAATATGTTCAATGCTATGTTTAGTTTTAATTCAGAGAGAAAATGACATTTAAAACAATCTGCTTATAATTGAACTTCAGAATAAGTACCCCATCCATAATCCTTAGAGTATAGAGAAGGACGATAAGCCCAAAGAATTTAGCTGGAGCATGAAAAGGCTTACATGTTTTGTTTCATCACTCTGTATTCTATATTTTGAGGGTGGTTGGAGCCATCTATGTCTACAACTGGTCTTCCATTTTTCCTCAATTGTCAAGTAAAATTTGGTGATCTTGAAGGAACTTTATGCCTCTCACAGCAGGGCTCAAGTATCTGCATGGAAGCAGAAGGAAGCATAAAGATATTAAAAGCCAGAGGTAGGTCAATACTATCAAGGAAACAGTGTTTTTTAGATACAACAAAGCAGTTGTGTGGATGAAATCACAGCAAATGTGACAGCTTGTACAAGATTTGTGCAAGCTTCAACTAGACAAAAAAAATGTAGCCCAGAGGTGGGCCCAAAAATCCCATTACCAACTGAGGAGCAATTGATGTTTCACAGATTCTGGGAAAGGGAGAGCTAGTTTGTTTTAAAGATGTGTTGCCTGTTAATTTGACAACCTACATTGGACAGGGCCTATTACCCAAACTAGTTGGACTTCACATGGAAAGAAAAAAGAAGAAAAAATCTAAAAATTAGGTGGAAATGGGTAGAAAGTTGGTTACAAAAGGATTTGGAGATGGGGGTGGTAAAAATGTCAAAAATACATTATATGAAATTCTCAAAAAAACAGTTTAAAATGTTATGTAAAAGAAGAATCTTTGTTGGTGACACCAAGAATTTGGTCCATAATAAAAGACTACAAGGAGATACACAAATTTTGGATAGGTTTATTGTGGTATTCTTCAAATTCATATAATTTATGTGCTAAAGGTTCCTCATGCATGTGCTAAAAATCTGTGTCACAGGAAATAATAGCAATGAAATAACTAATAAAATAGCAATAAATGAATCTTTGCCTCCTGAAACTACAGTTACATCATATTATTTTGAAGCTAAAAGAATCTTTATTGTATCAAGTTAAGATATCAGTAGATGACATTAAATTATTTAACAGAATAAAGAACTAGTAGCACTGTCTTTGTAAAAGATGTATTTTCTTGAAAGTGAGCTAGTGTGTGTAATCTCATAATCTGGAAACTGCTCATTCCCTACTGCCCCAAGGCAGTTTATCAACACTGTATCAGTTCCTAAAATGATGTTGCTTGTGGGGATGGGGTACTGATTGACCATGACCATCCCAATCATTAAAACACCTATAAAGTTTTTTTGTTTTGTTTTGTACTTCAGCTCTGAAAGATAGGCTTGGTTTAGCTCTTTCCCTTGTCTTGATCATTTTCCTCTGTTGCATGTAATCAGATTTATCAGATGCTTTTTCTTTAATTCCTTGAAAAGAAAACTAATGTATAACAACATTGAGTAGAAAAGAGAAGGAAGAGAAATATAAGGAGAGAAGAAGCAAGATCTCTTTTTGGATGGTTCAAAGAAAATTGAGAGAAGAGTTTATTTGCTTTAGAATACATTTAAATAAATTTTCTATGTGCTTGGGGTTCAGTCACTTTAAAACAACCATCATTTCTATATAGACTTCAGGAGCTTAGTAAAGGGCTCTTGTCACTGTGTCCCAGCTTCTGATGAATTGGGAGTTGGAAGACTCACTGTTTTACAAACCTGAAGCTGTCCATGCAGGCTCATTCACCCCTCTTGGAAAATTCACCTTTGGGCAGCTTTCCAACAAGCGTTGCATGGGACAGAGGAGTAGTGGGAGAAAACATGTTGAAGCTATTGCCCAGAGGCATGGTCTAAAGCCAGATGCCTGTTGTGAATGTCATGCTAAGCCCACCCACACAACTGTTTGTTTTTGGCAACCAATCAGGGCATTTGCCTTCTTATACATTGGTGCCAAACACCTGCCTGTTGAAAGACACAGAGGCAGACTAGCCAGCCACCCATGTATGTAAGTTCCCAGGGGTGGCAGGAAGTATCCAGTGACAGAAAAATACATACATATACATGTGTATGTACCACACACATTGTGTGCATATTTTATGCCTTTAATAACACCTTTGCAGAGAACTTTCATCTTACAGTGAAATATTAGCTTATGAAAGTAACTCTCTTATTAGAGACAGGACACATTTATACTAAAGTTGTAAACGAAGAAGAGAACTCTTCCACAGGATAGATTTTTGGTGGGATAAAGCTTTCATAAACATGCATTTAGTACTAGAAGTTTTTATTTCAGAAGAAATCAAAGGGAGGCTAATATATATGCAGAAGGCATCCATTTAAGTATTTGGTGAGCATTATATTAGTAATACAAATGTGAGTTACTAATATCTGAAAGTAGAGACATATGGCTAATAAACATGGTATGTCATGAAATATAAGCCCTATTCAAATTGTCCTTAGCAATCCTGTAACCTAAAGTGATTGTATTTGTCTATCATTTCATCACCTGGTTCTAAAGGGAATTTAAGGCAGGAGTGACATTTTACTTTTTACATTACTATCACATATAGACGTTTGAATGCACAATGACCTGTGTTGTCAAAATACCAAAAGGGAGATAGAATTTTACAAAGCAAAGCAGTATAAACTGAATTCCTTCTCTTAGATTGTCTGTAAACGAAGCTGTTTATACAGTGCCCTTTCCTTTGAAATACATGCTTTCTGAACTTGTCTGTGGTTTTAACCTGAAATCATAGATGATGAACCTATTATTAAACTTACTTGCACCTAATATCAGTTTATCCCCAAGCATCAGACGCCAGATGTTTTTGGTGAGAAGAAAATTAATGGCCTAAATAATGAATCAATTGAGGAGCAGTGGCCATAATCCATCTGCTCTTTAAGCCATAGCCCTGAGTCAGGCTGGCTTCTGGATACACAGAATATTAATCAGTTGAAGAGTTAAATGGAGGACTCAAAGCCATTGTTGTGAAATGCCTCGGGGCTCCCCCAAGCCACTCCTTCTATAGGCTAGGCTTTGTACAAGGAATGAATGGGCAAACAAAAAGCAGGAGACATGGGGAGAGTTGTATAGGAAGGGTAATTTGGATTGACTATCCCTTTTGTGCCCAAGGAGAAAATGACTAAATACAGGCAATCACGAGTCCCAGCCAAGCCTCCTCTATTTGGATGAAATCATATTCCCTAAACATACACTCTATTCTAATGACAGTTAAATCATTCATTTATTGTGTTTCATCCTATTTGTCGGTATGGTCTTTACTCCTTCAGCACTCCCTCAAAATCTATACAGTGATACTTTATGATCTGGTCTAATGTGTTTTGTGAGGATTCTATTTGTATCAAATAAAGTTCTTATGTACACAGAAATTCTCATTGGGCTTGAGTCTTCAGTATATATGTCCACCTGATTTTTATTTTACATTTTTTCTGGATATGTGATAATTGAGCTGTCAGGGACGTAATGAATGATTTAATTAGGCACCTACTTGGATGGTGATATCAGACATTCCTTTTTGAAAAGATCAAAGCTAACTTATTTCGTAGACTGTAAAGAGATCACGTAAAGTGTCCCATGCTGCTATCTAAAACTTAGGGCTGGGTAATAGAAAGATGATAGTTTGCTAGATACTAGACTAAATAGATGGTAGATAGATATACAGACAGACAGATAGATGATCCATAGATGATAGATAGAAGATAGGTAGAACAAGTTATTTTGAGGCTGTCTTCAACTTTCTAAAAAATTAAGGGGAAACATTTAGAAGAATGGTAGTGGTCATTCGGGAAACTTTGAACCAAAACCTCATTAATACTAGGCAAATGCTCAGCAACTGAGATATATTTTTAATTCTGGATTCCTTTTTAATTTATTATTTGAGTGTGTGTATATTTGCATGTGTGTGTGTGTGTGAGTCTATGTCTCTGTGTCTGTGTGTCTGTCTCTGTCTGTGTTAGTGTGCCACAGTGGAGTAAAACTTGAAGGAATTGGTTCCTTTTTTCCATTCTATGGAGTTCAGGAATTACATTCAGGTCATCAGGTTTGGTCATATGCACCCTTTCCAGTTAAGCTATATCTCTGGCCTATAAATTATAAGTACCTTCTTTTAACATACCTGTGCTTTTGATTTTTAAATTCTTAGGTAGAATATATTGAGTAAATTAGAAAAATTTCAACCAATATTGGTAGATAAGGCCCCAAACCTTAGTGAATAAAAGTAATTTTGCTTTGCTGCAGCTATTGGCTAGATACATAAGATTAAAGCACGGAATGGGTACATTGTGTTTGAAAAATGTCAAATAGGAAACCATGGGTAAATATGGAGCTGTGTGTATTGCACGTTGTCTTTTACTGGAAATTATAGCCGCAGTGACATGAATGCTACACTATAGCTATAACCACACTATGAGAGCTTATATTTCTTGGTTGTTTTAGCTTTGTCACCAAGTTACCTCAAATTGTCAACAATGTGTTGAGATCTTTAATCTACAAGTGTGACAATCTGCATTGGATAGGAACAACTGTGTTAAAGAGGTCCAGCTTTGAACTAAGATCCATAGGCAAACTGTACTTATGGATTATATGTTTTGAACAAAGGCAATATGAATAACACCCACAGTTATATTGCTGCCACTTCTTTATTATCTTCTGTAAAAATACTACTTAAAAACTAATGTCCTTATGATAATATAACCATTAATGACAACTAGTTGAGAAGCAACTGGAAGAAACATAGATTGTAAGGAAGGAATAACATCCAGGATAAACTAGCCACATGTGCAAAAGATTCTTAAGAGATACATGTTTTATAATTTTGTCACATAGCCCTGACTTACTGGTGCTCTTACCTATATATCCTATACTTTGCCAAAGTAAGATAAATAAAATTCTAGAAAGACTAGCTCCTCTGTTATACCTTGCTTTTGTCTGGTACACTGTTGATAAATTAATGGAAACCTCCGGATTGTGTAGGGCAGTGTGTGTGTATCACTTGTCTTTAATTCTGAGTATTACCAAAGGATTTTCTGGCTCCCAGTAGAAACAAGATTGTTTTTCTCAGCACACTCTACTGCATTACTGTATGCACAAATGTATGCATAGTCATGTGTGTGTTTAGGCACATGCTCAGGATTTTGAATGCCAGGGAGTTTGTGGAAAATATTTGTAAGAAACTGGACCACATTCCTCTGGCTTAAGTAAAATATCTAAGTTTGTTCTGATACAAGGATGTAGAGCTGCTTTGCTCTACAGAGAAGAATTATTTCACTTTATTAAATAAACACTCTTCTGCACCAAACTTACTTATTTAATTACCATATGCATTCTTTTTTTTTATTTAACACCCAGCTACTCCAGAAATGGAGACACTAGGATTGTGAGCTCCAGAAATCCCATGATAAAGAGCAAGACCCTGTCTCCAAAACTAAATAAAAAAAAAATTTAAAAGTCTAAAACATCAGCCACCTTGGTCGCTTTTAAAACTGGTTGTATTAATTTTACAGTTTGTTTAGAAAAAGAACAAAGATAAGGGTGTGATTTGGGGGAAGACTTTGAACCCCGGAAGTTATTTGCAGAGAGAATGCAGTGTAATTGTAATAGGTGATTTCTACAACTTCCTAAATCATGGAGACTGGCATCTACCTCGGCTGCTTAACTGTGCAGCCTTGTAATCAGAGCTCATTGTGACCAATTAATTATAAAATAACAACACAAATAAGCTCCTTATTTGGAACTGCTGCTTTCTCAGAGATATAAAATGAGGCATATTTTTGTGAGAGAGAGGTTGTAGCTGTAGAAATGACTTTGATCATGATCACACACATCTCAGATATACCATTTATTTTCCCTTTCAATTTTGAGGCGTTTTCATTTCGTTTATAAAATCAGTTCACAACCCTGACAGCATTGGTCTAAATGAATGCCTTTTCACTCTTTACCTCCAGTCCAAAGGCCTGAATTAAAATGCTCCAGAAAGCTGCTCTCGGTCTTCTCAGATTTTCATTTATGATGTATCTTAATCCAGGAAAGACTGAGATGAATTTGCATATTTCTGTAGTTAATTTTTAAAAAGCAAAACTTGCACAATCTGGAGACATTTTTATTGTTGCTGAAAGTTTTCTATCTCCAATATTTTAATGTATTTAATGCTTTCAAAAACTCATTTTATTTTTATCCTTTTGATCTTTGGTGCAGTTATAATATTAACATTTTCAGTAATAAAGTTTCTGTTAAACCTCCTTATATGGGATCTGCAGACACTCTCCTATTTCACTTTCAATATTTTAGAGCCTCATTCCCTTTGTTTCTTAAAGTGACTATGCTTTAGTTCTCCGTAATTTCTGTTGTGGATTTTCTTTTGGGTTTAAACTGGGTAGTGACCTGATAAGCTGGTTATGAAAATGTCACTTGCCATTTTCTAGTTTTCTAGTTTATACCAGAGGTAATATGCAAAGGAGAGGAAAATGCTCTTCTGGTTTTTTCAGGTGCTTTCACTAGACAGCATGTACTCAGAAATCACGTTCTTTTAGGATTTTTCTGTGTTTCTGGAAACTGGAATAAGTCTGAATGGTTTGATATGCTTTCTGAAATCTCCTGAAAGAAATGAATGAGTTTAATTAGGTAATCTACTTGAAAAATAAATAACTTCAGCTAAATTACTAGATAATCTTTTAAATCTTAGCTCTGAATATATTTATTCTCTTGATTGGGTAATTTTATCAGTTTATTTCAGCTTTGTAAAAAAAATCATCAGGTGAGTATATATAAATAAGTGGTAAAAGGAAAATATGAAAACTACAACCCTAGAGATTCCTTTGGCCTTTGCAAAAATATTATTGTTGTTTTCTACAAGAAATCTAATGTAAATAATAAATACTAGTCTAAAAGCAAATGTTTATTTTTTTGTATAAATTTAAGAGCATTTAATAAAGATCAAGGTTAGCCCAATTGTGTTCAAGGGATAAATCCAAGCGAATTTTATAGACTTGAAAGCTAAATTCTGCCCCTTTTATTTCATTTTTTCCAGGCACTCCTCAGAATATGGTTTCACTCATATTCTATGTTCAAACCAGCTTAATGAGTGAAAGGGGGAAGAGGGTTACTTAGAGGCCTGCATTAATTGTTTCAAAATTCAAGATGACCAAAAAGGTGCTGAGGATGTCTTTTTAATTTACTTTCCCTTTCTTCCTCAAAGTCCTTTTCTTTTAAATCACAACAGTGTCTCATTCTGTTTCGTGTAAGCACCATTTCTCAGATGTTTCAACCATTGCCATGTTTCTAATGAGTAGGTTATTATTGAGCAGAGCATAATGAAGCTAAAGATTTCTATGCCCACCTCTTTCTCCAGAGGCCTAATCACTTGTCCCACCTCACAGTGAATATCCCCGAGGGAATAGTATGGTTGTACTTAGCCTGGTGATAGAGAAAAGGAGAAACAGAGAAGTGGCTGCTTATAGGACTCAGAATATTACCCAGAGCTTCTAATCCTTGGGCCTAGGTCCTTCTCTTAAAATGCATTGCCAAGTTACAGAATTTCTGATTTTGTTTTTCTTTCTCATAAACTTTCCTACTAAAACCGAAACTCAATACCAGCACTAATTAATACACAGAGGTGCTCATTTTTCTACTGCTGTTACCAAAGACAATACTATTAGGTTTTAAAGTTAATGTCAGAAAGTGTTTTCTCTCACTTCCCTCCTTTTCTTCCTCCTGTTTCAAGCTGCAGCTGTAGCAGTCACTGGGACTGGCTGACTTTGTTTTCTCAGTGCTTGTATACAGGCCAGCACCATTGTAATTCTGGTGCCTCACATGACAATTGCTTCCTAAGTGGCCTGTTTGCTTTGAGACTTCTTGGCTATTTTAATTCATTACCACAAAAAGGGCAAGAAATTGTATCATTATAAGAGCACTATTTTTTTCAGATCTCTCATTTAAAAAGAAAAAAAAAGAAAAGAAAAACTTTCCATCGCCTCTCTTTACTTAAAATTTTTTTTAAATTCAAACTTTCATATAATATTTACAGTTAGTTTATGTTCCTTAGTAATTATCATCCCACATCATCACAAATGACTATGTATTTCAGAGGGTATTTTTTTCTTTGTTTGCATTTAGAAGCATCTTGAACTGTTCAAGTTCACAAACTGTGTTGTGTCCAGCTTCCCTTTGCACATAGCACCTAAATAGTAGCATGCAAAGCAGAATACAAAATAAGTTTTATGAATTTATATTCATACCATTTTAGTTTATAAATATTTTTTGTAAAATGAGCAATGATCCAAACACACCTGTAATTAAAGGGTTATTGCTGCCACAAGTAAAGTATAATAACACCGTGGTTTACAATATTAGCATATCTCCTACAACCGAATGACTATATGATAATTCATATATTTATGATTTAAAAATAATTGGTTTCTTTTACTGATGTGTTATAGGATATTCAGGAAATTCAAATATCAACCATAAAGAGTACACCCAAAGACTCAATGTTGATATGTTCATACTTAGCATTCTAAAACTTTTTGTATTTAATATTACTTTAAGAGAAAAAACTCAGAAACTTGTTTTATTCTAAGTAAAACAAATTATTTCTACTTATACAGTTACTATTCTGCTGTGATATTATATAATGAAAATCTTGTATTTGCAACTAGAAATGAAATTAATATATTTTATCTTTTTAAATCCAATAGCTTTATTATGCTTTATGTTTTCACTAGTATAAAAAAAAAACTTTAGGTTCCATTATGGCAGTTTTTAAACATGATTTGTTCTAGTTGATCATCGTCTCTTCTCCCCTATTCTCTACTCTCCAAACCCAATCTACTAATGTTCATATCACTAAAATGAATTTGATAGACAGAAGGAAAGTGGTAAGTCGCAGTTCCTTTTGATCCTTTTGGTGTAGAAAGCATTTAGATACAAATTCTTTCTTTGTTTTAAACTGCCTTTGGAAAAAGAAGATTAATCCCAAATTTCAGCAGATTTCTCATGGATACTTCAGATTTACATTTAGTTATCTATCTATCTATCTATCTATCTATCTATCTATCTATCTATCTATCTATCTGTCTGAAAGGAAAGAATAGGAAAGGAAAGTTGAATTTTCCAAGTTAATACAGATTGGTAAATATTTTCTTCTTGTAAAATAAATAGACTTTGTTGTCTTCAATATGCCTTTCATACTGGTTTAGCTGAATATTCTTATTTGACTTTGAGTGAAAAAAATCATACAGTCTGTGTTCAAGCAAGGGGCTCATTTTAAGCAGTAAGTCATCCTCTAGGCATGTTTATCAGACAACTTCAGTGTAAAGGAAAGACCAATGGAATTGCAGTCTTGCAACGGGGTCATTCCCTTACCGCTTACCATATAAAAATGTTCTGCCTTCTGCCTTTCTCTTATTTCAGACATAGAGTACACATTTTCCACACCTTATACCCTCACAAAGAAAGTTATTATCAAATTATCTCACTCAATAAGTATCCTCATTATTTGTCTCAGACTGAACTTCATGTTAGCATTATGTTTCTTTGGGTCTATAAATAACAATTTTTGTGGTGAAATAAGCAATGATCCAGATTAATGGCACAGCTGTATTTCAAAGGTTATTGCTGTCACAGGTAAAGGAAAAGCACATTATGGTTTACAATATTAGCATATTTCTTACTACCAAATTATAGGTTTGTGTTCAGTGAGGAGATATTCATTAGAATTATTGACAATTGTTAAAGTACATATACTTCTCTCAAAGAATTTGAATCTCTTGTATTACATAAAAGGCAAGTATTTATTCACTGCAGTGGTATAAAGGCTTATTTGCAATGTGTTTTAAGAAGGCCTGTCCTTCAAAATTCAAGGCTGTCTTTTTTTTTCTCTTGAATAAGGAAAATAGCATTTCTACAAAGGGAGACAGAGCATGGTTATAAATAAAGATTCTATGTTATAATTTAACTACAAGATCATAATTCTTTTTATGCATAAGGAAATCATTGTATTGAATATTATTTTAAAGAAATCTGTCCCTTCTTCGTATGGGTTCCAACTTGAGTAACACACTATTAAGGTACAGTCTACAATGATATTTCTTTTTATATGCCATCTTTAGTAACGCTTTCTTATAAAATCCAATGTTGTGCCAAGCATTTAAAAATTAATTTATGTATTATCTAGTACCATACTTTCAAAAATTTTGTTAAAATATTTTACATTAAAACAAATGGCTAACTGAATTTGTTTATAAATCAAACAAAAAGAAAGCAAGAAAAATATTCTTACAATCTGAACACTTTCTGGACTGCAGGATATAAAGGAGAGGGATTAAACTCATGTATGAAAATATGTTATATGCACATATTTATATTTATGAGTATTTGTATGGTAGGCTAACCACAATCTGTTCTCCTTGCAATCTAACTCCAAAATTCAACTTGTAAAAACTGACCTTAGATTACAATAGTGAGTGATTCAGTTTCTTCCCATTGGGTGACCTTGTTTGCCTGTAATGGATAATGGTATGTGGGGAGTTTTTGAAGGCCTCTGAGAGAAAGACTACATGCTGAGATTGTTTCCTTTTAATGATAAAAAGTAAGGCGTCAAATTCCTATTTTCATGAAAGCTACCATACATGCTGAGGGAAAGATACTTTGAAGTAATCAGAAAGTTTTTGGGTTTTTTGTTTTGTTTTGTTTTGTTTTTTGCTTTTAAATCTGGAGTAGAGTTAGCCTTCTGTTAGTATTATTCAAGGTACTTTGCTGTTCTGTTGCCCTTGTGGGTCAAACTTCAGTGTAAATAACTTTATCCAGAAGTAACTATTTGGATGTGCCCCGTGTCTGTCAGTGAAGCATTTGGATCCAATATAAACAAAAGCTTGAAACAGAGTAGCTGCAGCACACATGAAACTTACCAAATTCCTCTATTTCGAAAGCCTGTTTTTGTTTTGAAATACATATGTGAAGAGAAAATCAGACATTTGACTTCTGAGTTTCTGTGTTTTCTTTCTTCTCTTTGATCTACCAAGTGACCAGAAATACTCCAATGTTCTTTGTCAACATAGGTAAACGCCAAATCCTTACAAAATTAAGTGAACTGCCTACAAGGACCACATCTTAATTTCTCTTTCTTTTTGTCTTTGTTTCTTTCTTCCCTACTCCCAACACACATCTGAAATGTAGACTAGTCTTATAGTTCTTATGTCTTTTGGTTATAATTTAGGAGAGTAGGAGGAAAATTAAAATTATTTTCAGCACATAAACATATTACAGCTTCTTCATCCTTTTAAACTTTACTGTTTTATTAAGTAATTCAGTTATCAGTACACTAATTTCAGAATTTTGTATTTCTCTTCTCTGGTTCCCTGTACTTACTGATAAAAGGAATTACAGTTTTTTAAATAGTACTACAGAAGTATCTGGAAATCTGACATTAAAAAAAACATTGAAAAACAAATATCAATGCAATAAAGCTCCACTTGAAATCATAATTGCTATTTTAACCTCTCCATAGGTATTTTTATGAGAAAAAGACATAAAAGTATATTAAAGCCTATTTCCAAGATTCATAGCTTCTTTTTCCCACCATTTATCTGCTTGGGTGCAAGAGTGAGTGATTCTACAATGGAGTTGAAAATCTCATTCCCATCTTATGAATTCATATCATTCTAAAGTAAGAACCTGTGCTCAGTTGTGGCCCAGAAACCTTGAAGTGATTCAAAATTGGTTGCTTTTTATAAATAACTAGACGTTTTTAAATATCTAGAAAAATTGTGATTTCTTTATAGTCATTAAAAAGTTTAATAAACATGCAAAGAAATATGAGTTACTTGAATAGTATGCTTCTGAGTCAAGGTTTCAACTTATCATTACCTTATTCTAAATCTTGAATTTAAAGTACCACTTTATAATAAGAGAGATAGAAAATGTATATGATGATTTATGAAACATGAAATATTTAAACTAAGGCAAATATTTTTATATTCAACTTAAGTAATGAATGGCAATGTTTGAACATAATGCCTAGCAATCAGTAAGCTGAGTAAAGTAAGATGTTAAAGTCTTACTACAAAACCCCATGAATACATATTGGACCTTTGTCTAAAAAATCAAATGTACAGTCTAATGAGGTCTGATACACCTTTTCTGGAAAAATTAAGAATTTTAAAGAAAAAGTGTTGATGACTTTGAAAGAAAGATACGGGAACTGTGTGGGTGAGTTTGGAAGGAGGAAAGTAGGGGGAAATTATGTAATTGTAGTAAAATCTCAAAAAATACATTTAAAAAGAGAGAACATTTAAAAATATCCAAAGTGTACACTGCACTTGAGACTGTTCAGAGTGACTCACAGAATCTAAATAAAGAGAATGGAGATATTCTAGATTCCTGGAATTGCATATGCAAAGACAAGAGGAATGAACCATTAAAAACAAAACTCTGATACTTAGAATTTTGGAATTTCATATTTTTTTTGTTAAAACCTGTTACTCATACAGAAATACAGAAATCCTTGACAAGGCACATTCTTCCATCTAATTAAGAAATCATGTCCTATAGTAAAGAAATGCTAATATTGAAATCAGATTATATTCCTTAAGAGTTTTAATATAAATAAAATATCTTAGATAAGATTCTATTTGGAATTCAAGAATACAGGCCTTTTTGCCTAGGGACTGATGTTTTTATTTAGTAAAAAATTCAGTACACACAGACAAAATTAATAATACAGCATGATATACATCCACTGGGCTATAAGCAAGAATGTTTGTTGTATGCATGACATATATTAAACTTAAGTAAATTAAAGGGCCATAGCCAATAAAGTGAAGTAATAGTGAATATTTCTTTGATTTGTAACAAATACTACTTTACAGAATTGATTATAAAAATAAGAAGCAGAGCCCATATTGGAGAAGAGACCATTTATCTTGATTGTGAAACACAACAAGGCATAGGAATTAATAAATAGTTATTGGCAGAGTGAAAACCCACAGAAACATTTTTTATATATCATTTCCTGTTGCAAATCACTGTTACATTGTTATGGTTATTATAGAAGTTGTTGTATAGATTCCTCACATTTGAGAAAAAGGATAACCATCAGAGTGTCATAAATCTCCCTTCATACCTAGAATGTGATTTTAGCATTTCTGCTATCTTCATTCCCTGGATATGCTGCACACATGCTGCTGAAAGTGTCAATACCACACAGTCATAAGTATTGCAAAACATTTTCAATATATCTCCAAGTGTAGATCTTACCTAAATTCATACTTCTACAAGTGAAGAAGAAGCTGTAAGTTAAAAAAAAATTCTAGCTCCCTCTATTACATGACACTCACATTTTATCTTCTAAAACACAGAATGGTTGGGCTATATGTTATAATCCAAGAGGGATTGATCAGCCTTCCTTTCTTATAGTATTCAGCTCCATTTTTAAATGTTATTTTTATTAAAACAATTTGAAAAAGAAACAAAATAAAAAGTTGTCTTTGGCTTTAATAGTGATCCTTTATTCATGTATTTATCTATAGTGGGTTTTAAAGACCAGAATTACAATAGTTAATATGGCTTTGATAGAATACAATCAAAATTAGTACTTCAAAAAAAGAATGCATGAATGCATGGTTTTAGGACTTCTGAAATATTCTCGACTTCTTTCCAAATGGGATCTAAACTATTCATGAAAGGAAATGAAACTACTTAAAAAGTAGTTATCACGAGGGATGACACAAAATGGGTATAACTATTTAGTTCTCTACCAGTTTTATATATCAGACCAAAACAATAACAGCAAAAAGCAAACTACATATAAGGAAAGTGAATTCCCTCAAATAGCTAGAATTATCTATGAATACCAGATTCTTAATTTATTTTTTCATTTACTTTTTAAAAATATTTTGAGTTCTGATAATAGTAACTTAAGATGAAATAGAGTAATAAAGGCATCTTGGGTTTGCTCTCATGAAGCTGACAATAAAATCATTCGAAGACAAACATTTTAGGACTTATTTACATAGGATCCCTTTTTGCATCAAAATTGGCATTAGTAACTTTGGAATTGTATATAAGGCAGCAGTTTTAATATAGACATGCATGTACAAATCTACCTTATAGTACTTGATTTTTATGAATTAGATGATATAAAATAGTTTCACAATGGCCAGAAGAGGGACTTCCATACTTAATATTAAAACAGAAGCTATCATTGATCCTTGCTTGAACACACACATTTGCAAATAACAGCAAAGAAAACAATCCATATGGGAATAATAGAGAATTTTTATAAGAATAAACTATTATTTCCTTACAAATTCCTTATATTGAAAAAATATATTGTTATATATTTCTTTGTTTGTTTGTTTTTACAATACAGGGTTTCTCTGTGTAGCCTTGGCTGTCCTGAGATGCTATGTAGTCCAGGCTATCCTCAAATTCACAGCGATCTGCTTGCCTTTGCCTCCTTCAGTGCTGGGATTAAAAACGTGCACCACGGAGCCCTGCTTATTATGTTTTATTTAACAGTATTTATCTCTAGAAATACACTTATTTGTTTCTAACTTTACCTTGTGTTACATCATAATGTTGTTTATTTAAAGGTAAACAGATGACAACATCACTACAACACATGATTTCAACATACCTGAAATGTCACTAATAAAATCCAGATTGTCTTAACATAGAACATATGGCAAAGGTCCTATTTCTTTGAACTAGCATCTTAGAAGTTATTTAATTTCAACTGAACATTCTGAACTCCCTTGTCAGAATGTAGCTTCAGTTCTTGAAAACTGTCACAACAAACAGCTACATGATTTATCAATATGTGCCAATCAACGTATTTTTCCTAGAATATCTGTAAAAATATTCTCTGCCTCTCGGCTTCTTCTTTCCTCCCAAGTAATATCATGTAGGACTTGTTTGTGTTATAAAATGTCTGTATAGGTATGTGTATATGACTAAGAAATAGAAATATAGTCCATAGTACAAAATAATTATTCCTTTATATTTACATACATGTTTTTTAATTTAAACCTACTGAACTAGAGCTTGCATATGTAAGCCATTTACATGGGCAAGGAAATATTCTGTGCCTAATTAGCACAAGAAATTCAGTAGTGAAAGGCTTGTGCTGTTCTACAATTTGGATAACATTGTGGGAGGCAGATTTTGAGTAAGAGTAAAGAATAGCTATGAAATGGATATTCTTTTTTAATTAACTCATTGAGAATCTGCTTTAAATTCCTGACAGAGGCACAAAGTGCAGATTCCTTACAGTACTAGGCCAATGATAATAATCCTTCAAAAACTACTGAAGTAACATTTCATTTACTTCATGCTTATTTCTCCATTTCTATTTCATGCTACTTCAAGCAGGCCCTGTTAAAAAAAAAAAAGAGCAATAATAAGTCACATATGAAAATTCAATTAGCTGATGGCTATTCACATTATAAAGCAGATTGTTCAATTTTACTAAGTGTTTCACATCTCAATACACACATCTAAACACACACAGGATCCATTCACTGGTTTATTTATCTACACAGAGACTACACGCCTGATACTAAGAAATCTGAAGTAAAACGTTTAACAAGAATCTTCCATTGAACAGTTGTCAGCTGTAATGATGAAGCTGCTAAAAGTGTAATGTGGAACAATGAGAAAAACAATATTTGATCTAATGAAATCACATCTTGTCTTTCTTTGTATTATCCTTTTTAAAAAACATAGCATTTATACACAATTCACATAAAAGCATAAAACTTTGCTTATAAATTCACATAATTTTAAGCCCCCGTGTACTGTGCTTATCTTATCTTGTCATGGTTAAGCGGGTTTTAAAAAATGAAGAAAATTAGTATGAGTACCACTACAACATACAGGGAGGAAGCCAGTGTTTCCTGAGGGAAAAGAACTCAAACATGGAGGACCCTACAACAAACCGCAGATTCTAAAGAAGCAAAAAGCAGGCTGCAGCTGAATGAGGTTCGGTTCTCTGGTGTGCAAAATTCACATGGCAGAAGAGGACCTAGTCTGACCCGTGGTAGGGTATTCAGGTACGGAAAGCTAGGTAAGATGACATGGAGATAAAGACCAGCCAGGAGTGTGTTGGTCCTTACTGCAGGTAGTAGCTGATATTCAGAGGAAACCTAAGGACAGAGCCTTCAGTCCTCAAAAGCAGCTCCACAAAGTCAAATAGCATGCCAACATTGATGTGACTTAGTCCTCCCATGAACATTGCAGATTCCTCAAATGATGTGAACTTAAAAGGAAAGAAAGGAAATGGAAGAGAAACTAAACCAACAAACTAATTCCAGATGTTCTAGTCACAGTGCAGAAACAAAAATAACACACACAGGCACACACACACACACACACACACACACACACACACGAAATTATATTCCCTCCAAATACTATTGAGTTTATGTTACCGTAAGTCACTCAGTGAGAGTGACTTAAAACTTCCAGACAGAGATCAAAACAATGATAGATGAATTTGATTCAGTGTCTTATATGGTCCTCTTTCTCTTCTACCCAGTATTCAAGGTTTCAGTAGTCAAAGGGTGGGAATGGGAACAGTGCCTCACCTCTAGTGACCTACTAGAAAAATTTTTGCTTCCTGTTCCCACAACCTTGTGCTTTAGGGGACTAGGCAGTTTTGTTCCAGAGGGATAAATACTTCTGCTAGGAGGCCCATCAAACTGAAAACTAAGACATCTTTCTGGTAACTCTGGACTCCCGATGCTTATGAATCAACTGGCTAACTAACGAGTAGCAATGCTAGGAGGTGTGATTGATACTAGCTGATAGAAATCATGCAGAAGAGAGTGACACAGCAGATTCACAAATCACGCCACAGGACTGTTTCCAAGTGGAAGGTTTATTAGGGGAAGGGAAAGGAAAGGGGAAGGGAAGGGGGAGGGGTCGCAGAGACCTTCTCTGGACAAGGCAGGTGAGAAAGAGAGAGAAGAGGAGCTTTGAGTTCTCTTATAAGGTGACTCAGAGCATGTGCAGGTAGTTTCTAGTGGTCAGCGGATGGTCTTCTAGGTGGCCTTACAGATGCCAAATAGCCAGTTCGTCAGGTCCCTTGGGGGTGGCCATAGAGATGCCTGCTTATGGATCCCAACTACTACTGGGGGTTGGGTGGAATTGGACTACTTCTCCAAAAGGGAGGTAAGGAAAAATATGTCTGGAATGTAGTAGGTCCTTAAGTGCAATTCTTGGAATTACCTTGTCCTGTGACTAAAGTCAATGATAAACTACGACAACAAAATTCTACCAAGGTCATAGAAAATAACCATACATTTAAGAGATGAGTGTATGTGTCACGCCTCCACGAAAAAAACCAAGACTTACTGAAGTGCTTACTGAAGATGAAGGAAATATAGAATGGACAGCAGACTAAGGCTGTCATTAATACCGGCTAAAGCTATGTGACCAGCTACAGACAGAAGGAGTATAATTGGCATGGATGTTTTTGGCTTATTTATTAAAAACATGCTCATGCATACATTTGTGTTGTTTTATTTTTATCATTAATGTTACACTAATTGAAATAATTTTAGCAGTTAAATGTTGTAAATCTATATGATCATATTTACACTATTGGGCATTAGAAGAAAAAGCATTGTTCAAGGAAGTTTTCTCCTCAAACTCTTTGGAGCACAGAAGATGACATTCCATGTTCCAAGTGCTGGAACTTTTGGCATTTGTTTTGTTAGATTTTATTTGCTTTGGTGTGAGTGTCTGATTTTTCTCTTTTGGAATAAGAATGCTGACTTACTTGGTACTAAAACATTATGGACCTACATACTTTGGTTTTATATTCTTAGAAGCTTATTGTTAAGAGACTTAAAATCATTAGAATTTTTAAGAATTTGGGGGCTATTTAAAGTAAGCTTTATACTTTTAATTTTTATATTAATTTTAAAATTATGAAATAATTTAAATATTTATAATGTTTTGTTATGAGATAAAATGTGTGTTGTGGCTCTAGGAAGTGTTTATGTGTCAAGTTGATAATGGAAAGATTGCGATGGTTGGTTTTAATATCAACTTGCCACAAATTAGAATTACATGAATAGGGAGCTTCAATTGAGCCTCGGTTATCATAATTGCCTTCACTGGTGTGAGAAGACTCATCTCAAATGTGAGCAGTGTCTTCTGGTAGCAACCTATATCAAAATGAGCATAAAAGAAGTGAGATTTTAGTTATTTCATTTTATTTTATTTTACTTTATTTTTTGCCTTTTGTTCTTTTGACATTCCCTTTCAGCAGTGAATTAATTTATTCTGTTGCTACCAATGCTGCTTATTCTTCTTTGATATCAGAAGCAGAGTATCTATTATTGACTGATGACCAAAAGCTACTCAGGGGCTCTCCAGTTGCTGTCTCATAAAGGCTAACAACACTGATCTGTGTGTAGGTCACTCCTACTGATAGGCAGACACAATAGTGAAAGGTACTCTGCATGCTACCAGAGGAAAAAAAAAATCAACACAGCTACAAACCTGTAACCTATAATAGTGACTGACCTGTGAGATATGCAGATACAATAATGACACAAATTGTTGTGGAGGAAACAATCAATCTCTGGATTTAACATCCAGTCCATGAAATGAAACCCATACCTGAAACTGACAGTGCTAGAGTGGCATAGAACCAATGATTGCATAGACCAATGGCTTAGGGGAAAACCCAATTTTATTGTTCTCCCAAAGAACAGCAATAAAATGACTCCTAATGACATTCTGCTAGGCCAGGGGTTCTCAACCTGTGGGACGCAACCCCTTAAGTCAAAGGATCTTTTCACAAGGATCATCTAAAACCACAGGAAACACAGATCTTTTTTTTTTTATGATTCATAATAGTACCAAAATTATACCTATGAAGTGGCAATGAAAATCATTTTATGTTTGGAGGTCACCACAACATGAGGAACTGTACTAAAAGGTTGTGCCATCAAAGTTGAGAACCACTATGCTTAACCCATAGGTGAGTGTTGTTTAGCCATAATCATTGAGCTTCTTTTTTGTAGTAAATGAGAACTAACAGAGAGACCCACAAGAAAACAATGTACAGGGAGTGAGAGACTTTGGAGCATTTTGGAGTCCTAAATGGGTTGTCTTCAATAAATCACTCCACCCAAAACTCAGAGCTCCATGCTGAAGAGGAAACAGAAAGAACGTAAGAACAGGAGGTGATGGATCACTCTGAGAAACAAAGTCTTCTAGACTCAACTAGACTGATACACATATGAATTCACAGAGACTGTGGCAGCAAGCACAGTGGCCTTCACAGGTTCAAGCCAGATAGGGTTCCATCACTGAGAGGGAGAACTGGACACAATTTCCTACCCCTAACCAAAACTCTCTGCAACTAATACTAGCTGGCATTTTTTTCTCCAATGGAGCAATGGAGCGTGACTTGGCATATTAAGCACACTTTAGGGTAGGACACATGTCCAGCAGTAGTTTGTTAATAAAAATGAACTCAATGGTATTTTGGGGTTTTAAAACATTCTCACTTGTCTTTTCCTTGTATGTCTTAGTTTCTAATTTTGCATTTATATAAAATATTCTGTATATGTCTTTCTTGTTTTTTAATTATTTATTAGATTTTTGCTCTGCTTTTTAAGGAGAGAGAGTGGAGTGGATGGAGAGGATCTGGTAGTAGTTGAGGTAGGGAAAAATCAGAATCCTCTGAATAAAAATCTTTTCAATGAGGAAAACATAATTTGGGGAAAGGAATGTTTGTAGGCAGGGTCAGGAGTTTTGACAGGAGTAGAAAGTAACTAAGAGAACATGATGGGTTAGAGTAATTGTATTATACACGAATGAAAAAGAGAAAATACAATTACTGAAAACACAAAAATTTTCAAAATGTAATGAAGACACCAAATTCCATAGATTCTGTACCAAATCTTAAGCAAATATATATACAATGGAGAAGCAATGACTATGTAAATCAAATAATGAGTTTGAGATTCATCTATACCACTCTTCAACTCTAAGTTTTCTTGGGCAAATATATTTTTAGTTTTCTCTGAGGTAAAATATGAAACATGGTATACCTAATATCTTTAAAGTTGTATAGATTCAATTACATTATATTGGAAAATATCTGTAAAGTATTTGGTACATAAAAGGTGCACAATTAAAAAAAGTTCTATTCATAAATGTCATTGCATAGCGCACATATGTATCATGTTCTTATGGCTATATATTTTAATTAAGGCTAATTATTCTAGTATATCAAGAAAGGAGACCCTTTTAGAGATTGGTAATAAAAATGAACTTAGATTAAACTGTTTTGTGAACAGCTAGCTTACCTTACCAGTTCAACTCTGCAGGGGAATTGTTTATGAGCTATAAGATGAATTAAACTCATATCTGCATATGATTTTATCCTTTTCTAGTATGTGAGATCTTTGAAAAACTGACCATGGGGATATCCAATGTTCTATCCTATTTAAAAATATATCTGTTCAAGAAGAAATTATTGGAATGAAAAGCCAATGACTAATACTTATTACTTGTCCAGAAATACACCTTGTTTAAAATGGACACAGCATCTTGCCTGTAGACAGAAGCCTCTCTAAAATGATTTGTAATGTTCCTGTTTGCTAATTCAGGAAAGAACATATGTTATGGGCACCAAGAAAATATGAAATTTATAATATTACAGAAGAAATATTTGCTTGTGAGAAAAGATCATGTAGTTATGAATAAAGAATGTCTTCCTATTCTTTCTACAGCCAGGACATATAGAGACAAAGCAAATATATTTTTATGCACCCTCGATCCTTACCAAGAGCAAAGCGACTCTTCTAAACCTAGATGGCAAAACTGAATTGTTTGGAGTATGAGACACTTTATCTATTCTATATTTTTATTTTAAGCTAGAATTTATACAAAGAAAATGTAGCATTAACATGAAGAGAAGTAATCACTTATTGATAACTTTCTAGACCTAGAGTGATATTATTGGGGAGAGTAGAGGTATAATTATTTTGTAGATTAAACTATCATTCCATAAAAATTACCAGCAAGCACAGTTGTACTCTGGCCAAATGAAAAGGGACACAGGTAACCAGTTTTTATTTCAGGCCTAAGCATCACCTACTTTGTCATAACAGTTTTATGTTGATATTTCAGTAATAAAGGACATTCCTCAAGGATTGGGATAACGCATTATTACTTTTAGGTGCTTCTATAGTACTAATCAATCATGTCCTGCATCACTAAAGCAGCATGGGCTTGTGACTCAGGGTCTCTTTAGAAGCAAGTCAAACTACCTAAGGAAAATCACTTTCAAACATAGAACTCTACAGAATTAGAAACAAAAACTATCTTTAAATGTGTGCTACCCTTGTATTTCTCCTTAGATGCTGTTCACAAGAGTAATAACTCTTTTCTATTATTTCCTCAATTACTAAGTGCAGGTCAAAGTAAAAGGTAAATGTATAGCAAATTCATGTTGTTTGATGGAAATAATTTGAGGCAAGCAAGTATTTTGCAAATTAGTGCAGAATTATCTCAGGCCTCAAATTAAAACAAAACAAAACAAACAAACAAAAAAAAAATTTATAGCTAGTTGTGTCGGCTGATGAACACCAGGATAGTTTGTTATTCCCAAGGTTCAATATTCATTACTGGTTTTGAAAATCCTACATACCCCAATGAAATTTCAAAATGCCTATTTAAATAAGTGCTGTTTTTCTACTCCTAATCATGTTTTCAAATGTAAGCTTTATCATGATTTTGCCCAATAGAAAACAATGGTTTTAATTTCTGTGCTACTATGTGCAAAACTCACTCTTGTCTAATTCTGCACACATATATTAAAAAATTTAAATAAAAATCAGAGAGACCAAGGATAGGTACATATCAAAATTATAATATTAAACCAAACAAGTATCTAACCATGTATTCAAATTAACATTCTAAAGGGCCTGGCTATGAACAAAGTGGATAGGTATGGAGCTAATGTCAGCACCTCCTAGAATACCATAGTGATAAGCATCTGTGGCCCCAATAGGCAAACAAAATCCATTTTTTTAAGGTGTGGAGAACATGATCAAATGTGTCATGTTTATAGGAAGAAAGGATATATGGGAGGATACTTAGAAAATTATTCAGCCATGATATAAACAGAATTATCTTTAGGAAACTGTTTGAAAGCCTATTTTACGGTCCATAACACCTTTTTGAGAAATTTTTGGTTTTCTTGCTTGTTTGCAGCAATTTCTTTGTCTTTAATTTAATCTTGCTTGGAAATCTTTTTAGTGTAGGGTCAATTCAAACTCATGATCTTCCTGCCACAACCTCTAGAAGGCTGGGGTTGCAAATGAATGCTGTCCTATTAATTTCACTAAGGGAATTTTAAGTGATCTTTAAGTAAGCATTATTTTTATATTACTTCTACAAAAATTGTAATTGCTAGACTTTTCTTTGGGTTTTGCAGGACTTTAAAATAAAACTAAGAAAAAGGAATATATTATTAGACTTCTAGGAATTTTAAACAAATTACTGCTATTTGCTGAGAAAAAAATGTCATTTGTTTATGGCTCATGTATTGAGAGTTTTTTCCTTCTTGAAATACTGTTCAGAGGTGACATGATAATGAAGGCCTCAAATTATATCAATGGGACTAATCTTTGTTGAATTCCTTTGAACATACCTTTAGGGACTAGGCCATGGTTAGATGATATATATGACTTGAAATATGCTTCTAGTTGAGTGGATCTTCTCAGTCATGCTCTCTCTACCATGATGGCTGGTTCATGATCTTAGCAATGGAGTCAACTAATCATAGACCCAATCCAGTTGAACCATAAGCCCAAACAAGTTTTTGTTTCCTTCAGATTTGTTACTTCTAGTATTTTGTCACAGTGATAAGAACTTAAACATAGAAAAATTCCCAGGGAGTGGTGGTGCATGCCTTTAATCCGAACACTGGGGAGGCAGAGGCAGGTGTTTCTCTATTAATATGAGGACAGCCTCAGTCTACAATGTGAGTCCAGGACATCCTGGGTTCTGTTAAACAGAGAAACCTTGTCGAAAAAACCTGCACAGATGTTGCCCATGCCAGCTCAATCTCCAAGTGGGTTCCCTAGTAAGGGAAACAGAGGCTGTTTCTGGCATGAATTCAGTGGCAGGCTTTCTAATCACTCCTCCCCACTCCCGGAGCGGAAAGCAGCATTACGAGGTCACAGAGGAAGAGGAAGACAATGCAGCCAGTCCTGATGAGACCTGACAGGTAGGGTCAAATGGAAGGGGAGGAGGACATCCCTTATCACTGGACTGTGGGAAGGGCCTGGGAGGAAAAGCATTAGGGAGGGCAAGATTGGGAGAGGAAGAAGGAGGGGGCTACAGCTGGGATACAAAGTAAATAAATTGTAAAAAATTAAAAAAAGAAGAATTTCTAAAAAAATATTTATGAACATGCCTTCGAAAAATAATAAATTAAAAATTAAAAAGAAAGAAAACCCAACAAAAAAAATCGAAAAATTGTTATTGAGTGGAGTCTTTGCTGTGCCTAAGCATGACCATGTGTTTCAGAAGCTTTTTGAATTGGTTTATAAGAGGAATTTATAAAATTTTCAAAGAGATTGGAGAAGTCCTTGAAAGCTACAGAGATTAGTAGGCAATTTTGATAAGAGCTCAGAAGACCATAATGCCAGTAGAAATATGTACAGTATGCTCCTGAGTATTCAGATGAAAACAAGGAATCAGTTGGGGATTGGAGTAGAGGTTATTGATTTTATAGTGTGACAAATATCTTGGTTACATCATGTTCATATCCTGAGACTTCTTAGAAGTTGGAAGCTTAAGTGAGTTTTAGGAAATTCCAAGGCAGCTTTACCTCTAAGTTATGACATGAGCATTATCGGCTGATTTGATTCAGGTTGCAAAGAAAATTGATAGAAAATAGAAGAGCAGAAATATTTGAAAACTTTGCTGTTTCATAATAAAGGGAGCAAGGTGAAAGTTGCAGCCAAGGAAGATTTGACTATTAAAGAGATTAACACCATTTAAGAGAAGTTAACTACTTTGTGAAAGGACAATAAGAAGGGTACTTACTCTTAGATTATGCTCTCCAGAATCAGCAACATCCTTTTTCCCGCTGACTGAAAGATGGGAAAATATAAACATTTTATTTGAAAACGGAATATTGGGTGTCCTAATCCTGAAGTGCCTCCTAGGAAGTTGTTTCTTTCAGATTCATTTAATTGTGTTCAGCTGTCTAGGCACCTAAAGGACATAACAGCCAGGGTGAAAGCATAGCCAGGTAGTGCTCACATTAATGAGTAACATTGCTGTCTTGTATATAGCATTGTTGCTAAGTATATATAGAGCACATGTGATGTGGTGTCAAAAAGATGTGGTATTAGAGAGGTTTTTAAGGATTTTTTTATTATTAATTACATTTTATTAACTCTGTATCCCAGGTGAATCCCACTCCTTCATTCCCTCCCAATCCCTCCCTCCCTGCCTTGTCTACTCCTTGCTTCTTTCCAAGTCCACTGATAGGGGAGGACCCCCTCCCCTTTCATCTGGCCCTGGTTTATCAGGTCTCTTCAGGACTGGCTGCAAAGTACTGTGTGAAAGCCTGGGAAGCCTATCAATGTGAGGAGTGAACCCAATCTCTTTACAAGCAATAGCTGAAAGGCCAATGTACTAAGGCATGAGAGTGAAACTATATCTGTAATAGAGACCCCAATACATTCAAGATGCTCTGGATATGGAATGTCTGTTGAGTGAAGTCATAAGCAGAAAGCAGATCTAGCCCACACAGAAATCATGTAAACTACAGCCAACAAAGCCACAAGATAAGAGTTGGCCATGTATTATGTCACTGATTGACCTAGATAGTATGAAGCTGCAAAATTTAATATTTTTCTCTGCTGGATTTGTTCTTGCTTTGGTCTGACTATTAAATTCTTATTCCTTGGTTTTGAAATGGTGTTGTTTAGTCTGCACCACTATATCTAGGCTTCTTTTTTCTTTTATAGGGACTTATAGCTAACAATTTGTCTTAAACCTCAAAAGATACTTTTGAGTCCTTCTTTTAAGCAGTGTTGGAACAGCTGAGATTGAGAGTCATTGGATTTCAATTTATGCGTTAGTCATAAGTCTTTGGTAGTCAGGATAAGAATGTTATGCTTTGTATCTAAAATTACCTCCAAATATGAGTTGATAAAAGCTTGGTTTTCAGCTTAAGGTGTTTTAGAGAATGGTCATTTTAGAAACTATGTCTAGGTAGAGGAATTACTAGGCTACTGGGATCATGTCTTTGAAAGCTGTATTTTGTACCAGATCACTTTCTTATAGTCTCTTTGTTTCTGGACCACCAAGAATATCAATTCTTTCTCCAACTTCATGCATTTGACAGAGATATTCTGTTTTAAGACAGAGCTAAAAGGATTGGAGACAGATGACCATCAGTGAAGTCTTTGAAACTATAAGCAGAAAGTGATTTTTTTGTTGATTAGACACACGTGTCACAGTGATAATAACTGAGCAATACAGCATCTTCTATGTCATTCTGGTAATAGAATTGGTGACACTGGAGATGTGTAAAGCAGCATGCATTTCACTGAAAATGACAACAGCCTGTGACTTATCATTTCCACCATTTTCATTTTATAGCTATGGTAACTAAGTTCTGGAGTTTAAATATGGATATGAAAATAAGATCCATAAGCCCAAATTATCCCAATGCTGATTAAGCATAGGGAGATATTGATGGGAAAAAACTATAATAACAATTCCAAAAGTAAAAAAAAAATAGAAAAGGAACTTTAAAAAATAAGTAACATGTCAAAAAATATCTGATTCCAGAAAAGGAAGAGTTGTGAAACAACCATCAGATTTCTTACCGGAAAACTTACAAATCAACCATGAATACTATATCTAACAAGTGGCCCTTGGATGATGAAGGAGAAGTAAAGACTGTCCCAGAGAAATATAACCTCAGGGATTTAATCATGGGCATACTTCCACTAAAAGAAAGAAATATTAAATGTGATATCTTCAAGTTAACACAAAAATGCTAATTACTAATACAATATATAAAACATAAGAAAGAGATTTCAGGAGGCAGAGTAAGACAGCAGATGAGTATGATCCTAAAGCAATTATCCACAGGAAAGGCTACTGAAACTATTTACATGTGAAACTATCTTCACAAGAGTTAAAAATGGCAGTATTAAGAGAACATAGTCCAGCGGATCCAAGATGGTGGTGACCAGCGTGCACTATATCTGAGGGGCAGAGGATTTGAAACTCTGAAATTTGTGAGTAGACGGGCAGCTGAGCCCAGAACAATGACATCAAAGCTTATGGCGAGAAGGGAAAAACACTGAAATGAGACCAAGAGGATACAGGTCAACCTAGGACTTTCTGCAGACTTCTCCTGGGGACTCAGTTCCCAGGCACTTCCCTTTTAATAGGCAGAGACAGCGGCAGAGGGAGTGTAGGTGCCCCACAGTGCATGTAGCTCTTAGCACAGTGCTGGCTACTCCTAGCACAGAAAACCCTGCTTGAGATTTGAGACAGAGAATACTCAATCCCCTGGCATTTCCCCATGACAGGACTCCCTTCTCCCTCCTTGGCAGAGGTGGAGGCTGCAGAGGTGGACCACATCCACCCACCAGAGAACACAATGCCCAGCCCGGAGTGCCCACAGCTCCTACCACAGAGCTCAGTGCCAGCGGCTCCACCAGGCCAACCAGGCACTCAGCTACCCAGGGCCTTTCAGGAGGTATCTGTACCAGCATCCTCCTAGTTCTACAGTGGTGGCTGGATTCTCAGAGGACTACAAAACCAGCCTCCAAGTTCTGCAGCAACATAAGGATTCTTGGGACAACATTATAAACATTGAAGCACCTGCTCTGTGGGTCTACCAGCAAAGTCCAGGCAATCATCTCCTGGGGCCCAGACAGATCTGAACACCAGAAGGACAGTATGACAAGCCTGTAGAACACTGAGGTATTTAGGAAATTGGCGCAAGTACATTGGGCCTGCAAACTGCGCTGCAAACAGCCCTATCATCTGCACCTTCCCCTGTGCCTCCACCTCTCCCACACACATTCCAAACATCTACAATCTCTAGCACACTCTCCTTCAAGACACACTTCCATGCACATGAGCACGCTTGCTCCCCAGCAATTGAGATTCTGTGCCAGGAACTCTACCTCCCTTAAATACAGCTGAAACAACAACACACTCTCTCAAACTAGTGGACCTTTCTCATCTTCCTGAAGAATACTCCAACCACCAAAGAAATACAGACCCACTCTGAAGTACAGACTGCAGGAACAAACAGTGAAGGGTAGAAATAAGCAGATGGCCAGAGGATGGAGTAAGAACACACCCAACAAAAATCAGGATATCATGGCTCCACACACAACCCCCCAAATCAATGGAAATTTCAATTCATCGGAAACACAGGAAAAGGACTTTAAAGTTTTGCTTATCCAGTTATTAGAGGCACATAGAAAGGAAACGAAAAATCTCTCAGAGAAATAGCCACAAAAGTGGGGGCAAATAAAGAGGAAACAAACAAAGTTCTCAGAGAAATAGCCACACAAGTAGAGGAAAATAAAGAGGAAACAAATAAATATCTCAAACAAATGGCCACAAAAATGGAGGCAAATAAAGAGGAAACGAATAAAGCTCCCAAAGAAATACAGAAAAATACAGCTAAACAAAGAGGCACAAGCAGAGGCACAATTATTGGCATATAGAGAGGAAATAAACAACAAAAAAATGAAGCATTCATAGAGAGGCAGGAATCCATATTCAAGCAGATGAAGGAAATGGTGTAAGGAATGAAAACAGAATTAGAATCAATAAAGAAAACACAATCAGAGAAAACCCTAGAACTGGAGAACTTGGAGGAAAGATCAGGAACCACAGAAGTAAGCATCACCAATAGAATACAAGAGATGGAAGAGAGAATCTCAGGCACTGAATATACCCTTGCTGAAACTGATACGTCTCTCAAAGAAAAAGTAAAATTGCAAAAGTCCCAAACACAAAACATCCAAGAAATCAAGGATGCCATGAAAAGAAAAATCTAAGAATAATAGGAATAGATGAAAAAGAAGATTTCAGGCTCCAAGGTCCAGAAAATATTTTCAAGAAAATTATAGAAGAAAATTTTCCCAACTTAAAGAGATGTCCATAAACATACAAAAGACCTACAGAACACCACATACACTAGACCAGAAAACAAACTCTTCATGTCACATCATAGTTAAAACATTAAACCTACAGAACAAAGAAAAAATATTAAAGGCAGCAAGGGGAAAAGGCCAAGTAACATATAAAAGTAGACCTATCACCAGACTTCTCATCAGAAACTATAAAAGCCAGAAGGGCCTGGGTAGATGTCATGCAGACCTTAAGACACCACAGATGCCAAACCAGGCTACTCTATCCAGCAAAGCTTTCAAATAACATAAATGGAGAAAGCAAAATATTTTTTGACAAAACTAAATTTAAACAATATCTAAACAGCAAACCAGCCCTAGAGAAGATACTAGAAGGAAAACTTCAATCCAAAGAAAACAACTACACCCAAGAAAACATAGGATACAAATAACATTCACAACAAAAATTAAAAGAAAACAAGCAATGACTCAGAGTAACACTCCCAACTCCACAATAAAAGAAACTAACAATTATTGGTCACTATTATCTCTCAACATCAATGGATTCAATTCCCTAATAAAAAGACACAGACTAACAGAATGGTTGAGGAAACAGGATCCAAAATTCTGCTGCATCCAAGAAACACACCTGTGCAATAAAGATAAACCTACCACAGAGTTAAGGCCTGGAAAAATGTTTTCAAGCAAATAGACCCAGAAAACAAGCTAGGGTAGCTATCCTAATATCTAATAAAATAGACTTTCAACCAAAATTAATCAAAAAAGATGAAGAGGGGCACTTCATTCTCATCAAAGGAAAATTCCACCAGGAGTACCTCTCAGTTTTAAACATCTATGCCCCAAATTCAAGACCACTTACATTTGTAAATGAAACATTATTTAAGCATAAATACCACATCAATCCCAACACCTTAATAGTGGAAGACTTTAACACTCCACTCTCACCAAGGGACAGATCATCTAGACAGAAGCTAAATAGGGAAATAAAAGCCCTTGCAGAAGTCCTAAATCAAATGGACTTAATAGATATCTACAGAACTTTTCACCCAAATTCAAAAGAGTACTCCATCTTTTCAACACCTCATGGAACCTTCTCCAAAACAGACCATATTGTTAGTCAAAAATCAAGCCTCAGCAGATACAATAAGATTGAAATAATCCCTTGTATCATATCAGACCACCATGGACTAAAGCTGGACTTCAATAAAAAAATTGGCAAAAAGCCTACATGCACACGGGAACTGAACAACTCCTTATTCAATGACAGGTAGATAGGGAAAAAAATAAGGAAAGAAATTAAAGACTTCCTAGAATTCAATGTAAATGAAGACACAAAATACCCAAATTTATGGAACACAATAAAAGCAGTGCTAAGAGGAAAATTCATAGCACTAAGTGTCTACAAGAAGAAATTCAAAACTTCTCATAAAAGCAACTTAATGGCCTATCTGAAAGTTTTATAGAAAAATGAAACAGAAACACCCAAGAGGAGTAGACTTCTGGAAATAATCCAACTCAAGGCTGAAATCAAGAAATGAGAAACAAATAAAACAATTCAAACAATCTATGAAACCAATAGCTGGTTCTTTGAGGAAATCAACAAGATAGACAAAGCCTTAACCAAAGTAACTAAAAGTCAGAGAGAAACTATCCAAATCCGCAAAATCAGAAACGAAAAGTGGGACATAACAACAGACAATGAGGAAATCCAAACAATATTTAAATCTTACTACAAAATCCTCTATGCCACAAAGTTTGAAAATGTAAATGAAATGAACAATTTTCTTGATAGATTCCACTTACTGAAATTAAAACAAGATCAGATAGAAAGATTGAACAGTCCTATATTCCCCAAGGAAATTGAAGTAGTCATCAACATTCTCCCTTCCTAAAAAAGCACAGGGCCAGATTGTTTCAGTGCAGAATTCTAATAGACCTTCAAAGAAGAGCTAAGTCCAATTCTCTTCAAATTATTCCGCAATATAGAAACAGAAGGAACATGCCGAACTCATTCTATGAAGCCACAGTCACCTTGATACCTAAACCAATATATGAAATCCATCAATGTGATCCATCTTATAAACAAACTGAAGGAGAAAAACCACATTATCATCTCCTTACATGTTGAAAAAGCATTTGACAAAATCTACCACCCATTCATGTTTAAAGTCTTGGAGAGATCAGGAATACAAGGCACATACCTAAACATAGTAAAGGCAATATACAGCAAGGGTTTAGCCAACATCAAACTAAACAGAGAGAAACTTAAATCAATCGCACTGAAATCAGGGACAAGGCAAGGCTTCCCACTGTCTCCATATCTCTTCAACATAGTACTTGAAGTCCTGGCTAG
>CM053742.1:72683233-72693647 GCA_028658305.1 Pachyuromys duprasi
TGATCTTGATGGCTGACTCTTTGACCCTCCCCCATATAAGCCGGGGAGTGACAGACTGGCTAGATCCCAGGGGAGGACTTTGCAGCCAGCCCTGAGGAGACATGATAAGTTGGGGTTGGATGGAAGGGAAGGAGGTCCTCCCCTGTTGGTGGACTTGGAGGGGGCGGGGAAGAAGGGGATGAGGGAGGGAGTGGGAGGGTGGGAGGGTGGGAGGGAATGGGGGAGGGGGCTACGCCTGGGATTCAAAGTACCCAACCTGTGATTGAGATAAAAATAAATAAATTAAAAAAAATGATCCCGTACAACAACCGATGGTATGGCAGTATCTCCATCCCTGATCTCAAGCTGTAATACAGAACAATAGTAATAAAAACTGCATGGTACTGGTATAGAAACAGAATGGTGTATCAGTGGAATCAAATAGAAGACAAAGAAATAAACCCACACACCTATGGATATTTGTTTTTTGACAAAGAAGCCAAAACCATTCAATGGAAAAAAGACAGCATCATCATGCAGAAAAATACAAATAGATACATACCTATATTCCTTCACAAAACTAAAGTCCACAAGGAGCAAAGACCTCAACATAAAACCAGATACACTAAATAGGTTAGAAGAAATAATGAGGAAGAACCTAGAACTCATTGGCACAGTGGACATCTTCCTGAATAGAACATCACCAGCACAGGCTCTAAGATCAACAATCAATAAATGGGACTTCATGAAACTGAAAAGAACTGAAAAGCTTCTGTAAAGCAAAGGACACTGTCTTCAGACCAAAATGAGAGCCTACAGACTGGGAAAGGATCTTTATCAACCCTATATCTGACAGAGGGATAATATCCAGAATATATAAAGAACTAAAGAAGTTAAAATGCAACAAAATAAAAAACAGAGAACTATGTGTAGAGGAATATAAAATGGCAGAGAAACACTTAAAGAAATGCTCAACATTCTTAGTCATCAGGGAGATGCAAATCAAAACAACCCTGAGATGTCACCTTACACCCATCATAATGGTTAAGATCAAAAACTCAAGTGTCAATATCTGCTGGAGAGGTTGTGGAGAAAGCAGAACCCTCCTCCATTGTTGGTGGGAATGTAAACTTGTACAATCACTTTGGAAATCAATCTGTTGCTTTCTCAAAGAATAAGAAATAGTGCTTCCTCAAGATCCAGCTATAGCACTCCTAGGCATACATCCAAAATATGCTCAAGTACACAACAAGGACATTTATTCAACCACATTTGTTGCAGCTTTATTCTAAATAGCAGAACCTGGAAACAACCCAGATATCCCACAGTTGAGGAATGGATACAGAAATTGTGGTACTTTTATACAATGGAATACTACTCATCAATTAAAAACAAAGAAATCATGAAAATTTCAGAGAAATGGAGTGAACTAAAAAAGATCATCCTGAGTGAGGTATCCCAGAAACAGAAAAACACACATGGTAGATACTCACTCATAAGTGGATACTAGACATATAATATAGGATAAAACTCCAATCATCTGTATACCTAAAGAGGGTGAGCTAGCAGGAGGATAATGGGTAAGATGATCAATCCTCAGTCAGAAAGACAAACGGATGGACATTGGAAGGAGAAAACGGGAAACAGGACAAGAGCCTACCACAGAAGGCCTTTCAAAGACTCTCCCCAGCATTTTATCAAAGCAGATACTGAGACTCATAAACAAATTTGGGCAGAGTTCAAGGAATCTTAGAAAAAAGGGGGAGATCACAAGACCTGGAGAGGACAAAAGCTCCACAGGGATAGCAACAAATCCAAAATATCTGGGCACAGGTCTTTTTTGAGACTGATACTCCAACCAAGGACGGTTCATGAATATAACCTAGAACCCCTGCTCAGATGTAGCCCATGGCAGATCAGTATCAGAGTGAGTACCCTAGTAAGGGGAACAGAGCCTTTCTCTGACATGAACTCAGTGGCTAGCTCTTTGACCGCCTCCTCCAGATGGGGGAACAGCCTTGCCAGGCCACAGAGAAGGACAATGAAGCCAGTTCTGGTGAGACAGGATTAGCTAGGGTCAGATGGAAGGGAGGAAGACCTCCCTTATCCACGGACTTGGTGAGGACAATAGGATGAGATGAGTGAGTGAGAGTGGGATTGGCGGGGGGGGGGTAGAGCTAGGATACAAAGTGAATAAACTGTAATTAACATAAAAATATTTAATTAAAAAGATTATAAAAAGGGATCTTAGTTCACAGTTGCAGTTTAATAAAAAGAAAGGCACTTATAGCAGGAGATTGGAAAGAATGACTGTCTTTATTGTTCTCCTAATTCTAAGGAAGGTAGCATGGAGAGGGATATTTGCCAAGCAGTTGAAAATAAAGGTAACTATATCTAGTCTACAGACATGAAACCCAGTACTGGGCTTTCATAAGAATACTCAATGCTAGCAGCAATTTATAACCCCAGTTTCAGGAGTGCAGCTGAATAATAAGTTGCTGGAATTACATTAGATATGTTGCAAAGACACATCTGTGTCTGTGACTGCCCAGACACATCTTCCTTAAATTTTCCAGAACAATGAGTAAGACTCATGGGAAACAAGGGAGAAAATTTAGCAAAGAATGTTTTTTGAGCCCAGTAATAAGTGTTCCATAGTGAGAACCTGTGTAATGCTGAAACCAAGAGAACTAATACAGAGAGCAGAGTGTTCATATAAGATCCCTAGACTTGCCCTGGTATCATAAAAAGACCTTCAGGCCTACAGAATAAACTTAAATTTCAGCCTCCATGGTTTCTAGTCATAGAATGAGCCTAGCGAATGAACTCTAGACTGTGAAATTCTCTGTGGCACTGGAACACAGGTGCAACACAGGTTGGGAACAAAAGAATTATCTCTACCATCTGTTCCCTGATGATGGAACAGCCCAGATATCCCAATATACAGGCTCAGAGACAGAGCCTTTATATGTGCTCTGGTGCAGGTTGAAGACATTAGCTCTAATAGAATGTGACAGGTTTGTATTTTGGTCTGCTTTACTTCTAGGTGTCATGTGGACTTGCATGTATTCCTAACATTATGCAATCCCTTATAGTTATAGGATACAGGCAGGGAAGTCTTTATTTTGCTTTGGAATGTATTGTCAGGCTTGTGAATTATCACAATGGGCAGTTCATAATGACTCCATCCCAGGCCTACCTGCAAACATCCTTGTGTACACACACCCCTAGTACCAAGGAGAAACAATCAGTTTTAGGTTTTCAGATCGATATTAGGTACAGCATTAGCAGTGTCTTGTTTTAGAGGACTCAAACATGAGTTCACCTCAGTAGCACATAGCTATCCCAAGATAGTATTTCATTTCATAAGTCAATGGCTTGGGGTGGCATACATTTTTTAGTATTGGCAAGAAGAAATGCAGTATAAAAGCTTTGACAGATTCACCAATGGTGAGTCTCTTAAAAGACACACAGAATTCTACATGCCTACCCACAGGCCAGCCATAGTGGATGAAATATTTGGGCCGATCTCATCTCTAGAGGAAGTTTGTGATGACAGCATTTTTTTTTTCTGAGAAAAAGTTTATTTGCCAGGAAGGATGATCTCATCAAACTTCTGCTTGAACCACTGTACGACCTCCTCTTTTTGTTGATTCTGTGCTTGATCCCAGTGCAGCCTGTCCTGTGCTTCTTGTCTGTGAAGCTGAAACCTGCCCTGCCTAGGACAACATAGACGTCCAGGCAGTAGATGTCAATGCTCGGGATGTATTTGATGTCTACATCAATGTTTTCTTGAATCCCCAAACCAAAGTTTCTAGTATCTGAGAAGTTATTTTTCTATAATTCATACTCCCGCACCTTCAGGACCTTCTCCAGAATTTCTTCCAACTTGGCTCCATGGACTGTGAACTGAACAGCAATCTTTTCATTTCTCCTGCTGCCAAAGGACCTGTCAGTGACCTGGTTTTGGAAAATGCAGGTGTCTGGACTGTGAGTGCTTCAATACCTTGAATGTCCAGGTCAATCTGTCTCCCCTCTCCCTAACATGGATATTGAGGCAGAGCTTTCAGGTGTGAAGTTCCTGCACGGGGCTTTCCTTTTCACCTTGATCTTGAGCCATGACAGAGAACAGGAAAAATTAAACAGCATAATTTAAAAAGTATTCTTCCATTCTAAATTGAACAATAAAGCAAAAGTAGGTTTGGAGAAAATGGGCCTGTATTCCCTTCTAATGCAGAAACAGTAACAGTGCATGAACATTGAATATATAGAAAACCTGAGCTTATTTTATCATCTAATATTGAAATGACTTAGAGTCTTAGAGAATACAAGCAATAGTACTTAGAATTTCCAGAAATACTGGTATAGGATTCCCAAACAGTACTGTTATAGGATTTCCACACAGAAAAACAGGACATAGAGGGTTAGAGGAAACAGCTTTATTTATGCCAACAGAGACTCAGCAGATTCACCTCCAAAAGCTCCAAGCACAACTGGGCTTTGCCATCTATGTGTTTCTCTAATATTGTAACATATATTTTTATTGGGTATTTTATAGCTATAGGGCTATAATCCTAAGGATACACAAATGTAATAGGGTTACCATGACACTACAACATTGAAGCTGCAGGGATGCAATAAGATTGTACGTGCATACACTGAAACTGATTAAGCCACATTATTCTTTCTTTGATTTAAAAGGGCCCACACCACAGTATAGGAAAAAAAAAAAAACAAAGCAGATTATGAACAATATATTGAAAAAAATACCTAATCCTTCAACATCCAGATGATATTCTAAATTATAAAGCATAGATATGTTTCAGATCTAATATTAAGATTGTTAAGATTTTACTTATTTTTTATTAATTACAGTTTATTCACTTTGTATTCCAGCTTGTAGCTCCCTCTTTTATTCCCTCCCAATCCCACCCTCCCTAATAATAATAATTTTGACCCATTTGGAATTGATTTGTGTGCAGGATGATAGAGAAGTTTTATTATTCTACATGTAAATACCCAGTTTCCCCAATAACATTTGTTAGAGATAATCTTTCTCCAATGTATGATTTTGAAATTTTTTCTCTAAATTCAGGTGGCTGTAGGTGTATGGATTCATGTCTGCACCCTTGATTCTATTCCATTAATAAAGTAGATCCCCTCAAAACAGTATCATTTTGCTTGTACTTCTATGGTTGTGTATAATGATACCTCCATGTACATTTTTCATTTTGAAACTAAAATTTTTAGGAGTAGGGAGTATACTTAAGGATGTAGGCTCAAGCAAGAAATTTCTAAATAAAATTATTATTGCCCAGGAAATAAGACCAACTATCAGCAAGTAGTAGTACATTCAACTCAAATGCTTCTGCCTTTGAATCTAGCATCACTCTAATAAAGAAATTGACTTTCCCACTCTCAGTAACAATTAAATGACAATAGGTCCTTGGCTTACAAGTGAGATTTCCTGCCAAGTTCTCTCCTTCATGTTCGGAATTTTTTCTGGCTTGGCTTTATGCAAATCTTGGTCATGCCGTCCCAATTTCTACAAATTGATTTGTGCATCTACTCAGATGTATCTGGAAAACACTGTTGTTTTGAAGTCATGCAGCATTTTTTGCTCTTATAATCTTTGTGCCCAATCATTCACATAGATTCTAGAGCCTGGGGTAAAGGATGTGATGTAGACATCCCATTTAGTGTTGAAACTGTTAATTGACTGAATAAAGAGCCCACAGAATTGGAGGGGGGAGACAATGACACCAATATTTAGCATATAAAACAAACAAAACAGCTAAGCACCGAGAAAACAAATGATGCATTTAGAAAAGAACAAGCATTCACTATTATGAACCTGTCAGGGACCATTCACAATAAAACCACCACAGACAGGGAGGAAAACAAGAAGCCTGAAGGTAGGACATAGTATTTTGAAGTCATAGGATATGAAAATAAAGGGGTTAAAATACTCAAGTTGGAAGGCTTTAAGTGAGGAGAGAGGTGAAAGTGTACTTTAAAAAAGGGGGGAGCAAGGGGTAGTCAAAGCTTTTGGAAACCTACTATAAGTTTATTACAAAAACATTTTATAACTTTTATTGAGATTGTTATTTGACATTGTCATATATATACATATATATTATGTGTGTGTGTTTGTAGACTAATTATTGTAACTTTCATCAAAGGTTGAGTAGAGGAATGTTGCACGGGTAAAAAAATGTAGAATCCAAAAGTCATAGATTATTTAAATCCCAGTGCTATGCACTCCTTCTTATGGGTTGTTTGTTAGAAAGCTCACAGGCCTCCGAAACAATATAAGTTATTGTCATTTCTCCTCCTTGTCCACGTGTACCTGATATTAGTATCGTATTACTCAGTACAGTAACCATTGACCTTGAGTGACATTTTTGACATGCTAGGCCATATGTGCTTATTGACTCAATACTGAGATGATAATGTTAGAGGTAACCACTGATTCTCTAACTGTATTTCAGGTCCAGTCCATGGGAGGAAAACCATACCTGAACCTGTAAACATAAGATCTTACAGCTAGAGAGGCCATGATTCTAAAGACTACTGTTGCTTTCCTAAATGGACATGCTGCCAAACTGCCTTCTAGAGATACCCAGGGATCAAGGAAACAACACTTTGACCGAGATTGCTGAATTGTGTATAACTTCCCTGTCCCATCCCATTTAAAAAATATAAACTATTAGTATAATGAAATTGGACTTGGGCTAAGTCTACTCTTCTGGTATCCTTACTAATGTAGCCACACTGACCAAGTTCCCTCCCGCATCCCCCTGCTTCACATTACTTGACTCTTTAATTGGCATATTGTGACAGGTTTTTCTACCCTGTTGGAGCTATTTGAGTTAGAGCTTTATTTATTCCCTAAACCATTTTGTTACATTATTAACTAAGCATAAGCATTTACTTATTAATAAACTAATTTGAATCCACCTTTTGGGGGGTCTTTACTATATACACATATCCAAATGAACTTGATGGAAACATATAAATTATATCTCCTTGTTGTGCTTGTTTTTAAAACTCTATTTTATTTGAGGTATTTAAGTCTCTACCTCCCTTCCAACCAACCCTTTATTCCTAAGTAAGAGAGAGAGGTTAGTGGAGAGAGGGGGCTCAGACGCCATTATTTCTCCCTGCTGTTCAGGGTCAATGGGCACTTTCGGGGCTATACCAATTCTCTGTCAACAGCAAATGCAGCAAGCAGTCCTCTGCCATACCACATTAAAATGTTTCTGTCTCCAACCTGCCACACTGCCCATCTCTGGTATCTCCAAACTGCCACAAGTTCTGTCCCTGTTCTCCCCAAACTGCCGATCCTCCTGTCTCTGGTCTCTCCAACCTGCCACATGCCACCCTTTCTCTATCTGGGCTCTCCTATTTGTATCCCTCAGAGTCACAGACCATGCCCCTCTCCATGCTACACAAGGCAAGCCATTAACAGCTGGCAAAGCTCATGCCCCACAGGAGTCAAATATCAGCTATGGACAAACTAAAGACCAAAATAAAATCCCACACTTGAGATTAAAACAAAAACATCTTTATATAACACAATTGAGTTTTTAAAGAATCCAAAACTTCTATTATATCTCTTAGACAATTTCTGTAAGTAAGAGGTCAGAAAGTGAATCTTGCAATGTAGACTTACTTAAGGTATATCTTTCCCTATATTGAAAACTAAGCATCAGATGGGACAATTGATTAATAAAAGAAAATTCTGGTTTGTAGGGCAATATGGTGGTTTAAAATCCATGTCACACTCAGAAAGATCTAGATATGCATCAGGAAAACCTACAGTCAAACTTTTCAGCTTAGTTTTTAGTCATAGAGGATAGTCCGTAAAAGAAAAATTTCTGCTTCTAGGCTTTAATTTAATTGAAATCATAACAGTCCTCTCCTTTGATAAATAAATTTTACCTGCTTTGGAATTATCAGGGAATACTATAGACTATGATAAGGAAGGAAAAATAGACAAAGTCAATGAAGGATAGATGAAAATAAAGTTTTGATAAAAGTTAAGTTCCTAAGTACTTGGTTCTAATATAATTTTTAGAACTGGGTCTTTTAAAATATTTTTTGTACATATTGTGATATTTATGTGTGAGTGGGGGGTCATAAGCTTGCCCTGGAGGTCAGATGACAAATTTCCTGTGAAATGTATCCTAGGTATCAAATTCAGGTCACCAGTCTTGAGTAGTAAGCACTTATATGCACTAAGTCTACCACACTTATAAACTAATAAATATTCTTATTAATATGAAATTACTTAATGTATTTCTTAAAGTTTTTCTCACTTCCAAAATTTTCTAATTAATTACTTGAGAATTTATCATTTCTCTCTTTAGAAAACTTTGAGTTTGAATTAATATAACCTTCCCCTTATAAATTTTAGTTCTGATGATAAGTATTTCTAGTTTAGTCTGTAGAAATATATTAGGCATGTATTTCTTTGTTGAAAGGAATGTGAAGCAGTTACCTTTAACTAAAATTTTCCACTCTTTCAAATACATGCAGCTTCTATTTCCACAATTATACACAAACACAGCTTGAGTACAAGAAGGCAATTTATTTCTTTTTTTCAATGTTAACATTTTATTTCATATTAATTACAGGTTAAATACTTGGTATCCCTTCTGTAGCCCCTTCCCCCATTCCCTTCCTATCCCACCCTTCTTTCCCTCATCTCCTCCCTGCCCCTTTCCAGGTCCACTGATAGGGGAGGACCTCCTCTCCTTCCATCTAACTCTAGCTTATCAGGTCTCTTCAGGAATGGCTGCAATGTCCTCTTCTGTGGCCTAGCAAGACTGCTCCTCCCTCAGGGGGCAGGGAGGTCGAAGAGCCAGCCATTGAGTTCATGTCCAAAATAGTCCCTGTTCCCCTTACTGGTGTACCCACTTGGGTATTGAGCTACCATTTACTACATACAAGCAGGGGTTTTAGGTTATAATCATACTTGGTCCTTGGTTGGACAAACAGTCTCATGAAAGACACCTGTGCCCTAATATATTTGGTCCTTGTGGAGCTCCTGTCCTCTCCAGGTCATACTAACTCCCCCTTCTTTCATATGGTTCCCTGTACTCTGCCAAAGGATTGGTTACATTTCTTAATATTTTCTTGGATACCCTGCTAGGTATAGTCTTATGGGGGCCCTCTGTGGTAGGCTCTTGTCCTGTTATTTGTTTTCTCCTACATCCAATGTCCATCCAATTTGACTTTCTAAGTGAGGATTAATCCTCTTACCCCAGGTCCTTTTCCTTGTTTATCATTTTTAGGTGTATAGATTTCAGTATGTTTATCCTATCTTATAGGTCTATATAAGTGGTATATACCATGTGCATCTTTCTGCTTTTGGGATACGTCTCTCAGGATGATCGTTTCCAGGTCCCACCATTTAGCTGCAAATTTCATGCTTTCCTCCTTTTTAATTGCTGAGTAGTTTTCCATGGTATAAAAGTACCACAATTTCTGTATCCATTCCTCAAATGAGGGGCATCAGGGTTCTTTCCAGGTTCTGGCTATAACGAATACAGCAGCGATGAACATAGTTGAGCAAATGTCCTTGTTGTGTACTTGAACACCTTTTGGGTATATGCCTAGGAGTGGTATAGCTGGATCTTGAGGAATCACTATTCTTAATTGTCTAAGGAAACGCCAAATATATTTCCAGAGTGGTTGTACCAGCTTACTTTCCCACCAGCAATGGAGGAGAGTTCCTCTTTCTCCACATCCTCTCCAGCATGTGTTGTCACTTGATTTTTTGATCTTAGCCATTCTGACAGGTGTAAGGTGAAATCTCAGGGTCGTTTTGATTAGCATCTCCGTGATGGCTAAGGATGTTGAGCATTTCTTTAAGTGTTTTTCTGCCATTTTACAGTCCTCTATAGAGAGTTCTCTGTATAGTTCCATACCCCATTTTTTAATTGGATTACCTGATTTGTTGCTTTTTACCTTCTTGAGTTCTTTACATATACTGCATATTAGCCCTCTTTCAGATATAGGGTTGGTGAAGATCCTTTCCCAGTCTGTAGGCTGTCGTTTGCTTTTGCTGACAGTGTCTTTTACTTTACAGAAGCGTTTCAGTTTCATGAGGTTTCATTTATTGATTGTTGATCTTAGGCCTGTGCTGTTGGTGTTCTATTCAGGAAGTAGTCTCCTGTGCCAATGAGTTCTAGGGT
Source organism: Pachyuromys duprasi (assembly GCA_028658305.1). Lineage (NCBI taxonomy): Eukaryota > Metazoa > Chordata > Mammalia > Rodentia > Muridae > Pachyuromys > Pachyuromys duprasi. Next base: position 72,693,415 of record CM053742.1, read on the forward strand.
CTTCCCCACTTTTTCTTCTAAACGGTTTAGTGTGTCTGGTTTTATGTGGAGGTCTTTGATCCACTTGGACTTTAGCTTTGTGCAGGGTGATAAATATGGATCTATTTTCATTTTTCTGCATACAGATATCCAGTTGGACCAGCACCATTTGTTGTAGATGCTGTCTTTTTTCCATTGAATGGTTTTGGCTTCTTTGTCAAAAATCACGTTTCCATAGGTGTGTGGGTTCATTT
>CM053742.1:72693747-72707035 GCA_028658305.1 Pachyuromys duprasi
AGTCAGAGATGGAGATACCTCCAGATGATCTGTTGTTATACAGGATCCTTTTGGAGATTCTGGGTTTTTTTGTTTCTCCATATGTTGAGAATTTTTCTTTCAAGATCTGTGAAGAATTGTGTAGGTATTTTGATTGGAATTACATTGAACCTCTAGATTGCTTTTGGCAGTATGGCCATTTTCACTATGTTAATCATACCAATCCATGAACACTGGAGGTCTTTCAATTTTCTGATATCTTCTTCAATTTCTTTCTTCAGAGATTTGAAGTTTTTTTCATACAGGTCTTTCACTTGCTTGGTTAGAGTCACCCAAAGATACTTTATGTTATTAGTGGCTATTGTGAAGGATGTTGTTTCCCTAATTTCCTTCTCGGTACTTTTGTCTTTGGTGTACAGGAGGGCTTCTGATTTTTTGGAGTTGATTTTGTATCCAGCCACTTTGCTGAAGGTGTTTATCAGTTGAAGGAGTTCTCTGGTTGAATTTTTGAGGTCACTCATGTATATTATTTAATTGTCTGCAAATAGTGATACTTTGACTTCTTCCTTTCCAATTTGTATCCATTTGATCTCATTTAGTTGCCTAATTGCTCTAGCTAGAACTTCAAGTACTATGTTGAAGAGATATGGAGACAATGGGAAGGCTTGCCTTGTTCCTGATTTCAGTCTGATTGATTGAAGTTTCTCTCTATTGAGTTTGATGTTAGCTATAGGCTTGCTGTATATTGCCTTTACTATGTTTAGGTATGTGCCTTTTATCCATAATCTCCCAAAGAGTTTCAACATGAATGGGTGTTGGATTTTGTCAAATGCTTTTTCGGCACCTAGAGAGATGATCATGTGTTTTTTCTCCTTCAGTTTGTTTATATTGTGGATCACATTGATGTATTTCCATATATTGAACCACACTTGCATGCCTGGGATGAAGCCTACTTGGTTTTGGTGGATGATATCTTTTATATATTCTTGGATTCGGTTTGCAACTATGTTATTGAGTATTTTTGCATCAATGTTCATAAGAGAGGTCTGAAATTCTCTTTTTCTTGGCTCTTTGTGTGGTTTAGGTATCAAGGTGGCTGTGGCTTCATACAAAGAATTGGATAATTTTCCTTCAATTTCTATTTTGTGGAACAGTTTAGAGAGAATTGGTGTTAGAACTTCTTTGAAGGTCTGGTAGAATTCTGCACTAAAACCATCTGGCCCAGGGCTTTTTTTGGTAGGGAGGCTGTTGATGACTGCTTCTATTTCCTTGGGGGATATAGGTCTATTTAATCTTCCTATCTGAGCTTGGCTTAATTTAGGTAGGTGGGATCTCTCAAGAAAACTGTCCATTTCATTTAGATTTTCAAATTTTGTGGCATATAGGCTTTGGTAGTAAGACCTAATGACTGTTTGGATTTCCCTCAGTGTCTGTAGTTATGTCCCCCTGTTCATTTCTGATTTTCCTGATTTGGATAGTTTCTCTCTCTCTCTCTTTTTTAGTTTGGCTAGGTGCTTGTCTATCTTGTTGATTTTCTCAAAGAACCAGCCCTTGTTTCATTGATTCTTTGAATTGTTTTATTTGTTTCTAATGATTGATTTCAGCCCTGAGTTTGATTATTTCCAGCTGTCTGCTCCTCTTGGGTGTATCTGCTTCTTTTTTTCTAGGGCTTTCAGTTGGGCCATTAAGTTTCTTGTATGAGACGTTTCAAATTTCTTCTTGAAGGCACTTAGTGCAATGATCATTCCTCTTAGCACTGCCTTCATTGTGTCCCATAGGTTTGGGTATGTTGTGTTTTCATTTTCATTGAATTGTAGGAAGTCTTTAATTTTTTTTTTATTTCTTCCCTAACCAAGCTGTCCTTGAGTAGCAAATCATTCAGTTTGCATGTATGTGCAAGGTTTTTTGCTGTTTCTGTTGTTGTTGAAGTCCAGCTTTAGACCATGATTGTCAGCTAGGATACAAGGGATTATTTCAGTATTCTTGTATGTACTGAGGCTTGTTTCATGAACAATTCTATTGTCTATTTTGGAGAAGGTTCCATGAGGTGCTGAAAAGAAGGTATACTCTTTTGATCTGGGGTGAAAGACATCTGTTCTGTAGACATCTATTAGGTCTAGTTGATTTAGGGTCTCGGTGAGTGCCTTTGTCTCCCTGTTTTGCTTCTGACCAGATGATCTGTCCCTTAGTGAGAGTGGAGTATTTAAGTCTCCCACTATTAGGTTGTTCGAATCAATCTGTGATTTCAGCTTTAATAATATTTCTTTTACACATGTATGTGGTCTTGTATTTGGAGGATAGATGTTCAAAATTGTTATGTCCTCCTGTTGGAATTTTCCTTTGATGAGAAGGAAGTGCCCATCCCCATCTTTTTTGATTAACTTTGGTTGAAAGTCTATTTTATTTGATATTAGGATTGCTACCCCAGTTTTTTTTCTGGGTCCATTTGCTTGGAAAATATTTTTCCAGCCCTTTACTCTGAGGTAGTGTTTATATTTGTTGCATAGGTGTGTTTCTTGGATGCAGCAGAATGTTGGGTCCTTTGTCCATAACCATTCTGTTAGTCTGTGTCATTTTATAGGAGTGTTGAGTCCATTAATGTTGATAGATAATAGTGACCAGTGGCTGTTAGATCCTTTTATTGTGGAGTTGGTTATTTTATTATGATTCATTGCTTCCTCCCCCCTTTTAGTTGGGAAGTTACCTGTATCCTATATTTTCTTAGGTGTAGTTGTTTTCATTGTATTGAAGTTTTCTTTTTAGTATCTTTTATAGGGTTGGATTGCTGTGTAGATATAGCTTAAATTTTGTTTTTTCATTTAATATTTTGTTTTCTCCATCTATGTTGATTGAAAGCTTTGATGGGTATAGTAGTCTTGGTTGGCATCTGTGTTCCCTTAAAAACTGCATGACATCTGCCCAGGCCCTTCTGGCTTTCATAGTTTCTGATGAGAAATCTAGTGTGGTTCTGATCGTTCTACCTTCATATGTTACTTGGCCTTTTTCCCTTGCTGCCTTTAATATTTTTCTTTATTTTGTAGATTAAGTGTTTTTACTATGATGTGATGTGAGTATTTCTTTTCTGGTCTAGTCTATTTGTTGTTCTTTAGGCTTCTTGTATGTTTATGGACATTTCTTTCTTTAAGTTGGGAAATTTTTCTTCTATGATTTTCCTAAATATATTTTCCGGTCCTTTGAGCCTGGAGTCTTCTTTTTCATCTATTCCAGTTATTCTTAGGTTTAGTCTTTTCATGGTGTCCTTGATTTCTTCAATGTTTTGTGTTTGGAACTTTTCCAATTTTATTTTTTCCTTGACTGAGGAATCCATTTCAGCAAATGTATCTTCAGCTCCTGAGATTCTCTCTTCCATCTTTTGTATTGTATTGGTGATGCTTACCTTTGTGGTTCCTGATCTTTTCTCTAAGTTCTCCAGTTCCAGGATCTTCTCCGTTTGTGTTTTCTTTATAGATTCTAATTCTGTTTCCATGCTTTGTATCATTTCCATCATCTGATTGAATGTGGCTCCTATTTTTTTGTTTGTTTCCTCTCTATATGACTTTCATTGTTCCTCTACATGGGCAGTTAAATTATTCCGAATTTCTTTGAGTGCCTTGTTCCTTTCCTGTTTTCATTCCTCTATTTGTTCCTCTAATATCTGCATAATCATAGCTTTAACATAGTTTTCTTGTGTCTCCGCTGAATTAAAATCTCCATTGCTTTTGGTTGTTTCTGGTGGGGTCATGGTGTCCTGATTTTTGTTGGGTGAGTTCTTACGTAGACCTTTGGCCATTTGTTTATATATAGTCAAGGAGCTGTTTGCACTTTGAGGCTGAACTTCAGACTGGAACTGTCACTCTCTGGTGTCTGGAGTATTCTTCAAGAAGATCAGGGAGTTCCAGTGGTTTGAGAGTGTGTGTTGTTGTCTCAGTTTAGCTCTGTTGTGGGATCTGTGTGCCCTGCTTCGTGCTCTGTGCTAGAAGCTGTGCACACTGCAGGCTGGTCGCCACTTTAGTCTGGAGGCTTGGCTCCTTACTCTGTGTCAGAGGCTGAGTGTCCCGGTTTGAGATGGCAGCTGGGTGTGCCGTTCTGGTCTGGAGGCTCCACACTTGCTGCTAAGAGCTCCCCTCTGGTTTGGAGACTTGGCACCTCCTTCTTCTGGGCTAGGGGCTGTGCACCAAGGTCTGAGATGGTATCTGGGTGCTTCTCAGTCTTGTCTGGAGACTGTGGTGCCTGGGGGCGCCAAGGGGTGTGCGCCCACCCAGTGCAGCCCACGGTCTCAGGGGGGGTTCTCAGTCTGGCCTGGAGACTGTGTGACCCAGTCCGGAATGGTGGCTGTACATGCCCAGTGTGGCCAGGCATTCAGATCAGGGCTGTGTGTAGGTGGTCGACAAGAGTTTTTCTGGGGACTAGCTGGGTGTACCTAAGACTTCTCCACTTGATTTCCTCACCTTAGGAATTCTGCTCACCTGGAAATCGCAAATGCTGGTGTTTTAGTTACCAGAGTTCAGTCTCCTGGTAGTTGTGCTGACACTGCTGTCCTACTCCTCAGTCACAGTGTCCTCCTCGGGCAGCCATCTTGGATCCCTCGGCAATTTATTTCTAAACATTTTCTCTTCATCTGAATTTCTTTTTCTTATTTGTATGGGGATATATTTCTTCTGAAAATCACCACGTATTGTGCTAGCTGGTGGGATTTGTGTATTGTATCAGACTTCTGTGATGGTAGTATTAAATAAATAATTCTTTCCTGTCCACAAGAAGCAGTACCTCCCATTGTGTTTTAGGTTTATGTTTATAGGCACATGCAAGGGCTCAAGACTCTCATTAGCATATATGTGTTTCTTGTCAGCTGAGCCAATAAAGTTACTTGTAAACATATGAGACCTTTGAACATCATGGAAATTCCCTTGGCATTTCAATCCTTTGGGACTGGAAGGAATGAATGCCTCTTATTTTGGCATATCTATAGTCAAGCACTCACAGCTTTTCTAATCTAACAGGCAATCACAGAATTTTTAAGCTAAAAGAAGTTGAAATGAGTGAAAAAGATAAAATGTGGATTATATAGTAGAGTGGCAAGATAAAAAGGCTGATTGTTAACAAAAACATAAGTGCTCTGACCAAATATTCAGAAGCAAAAATAAATAAATGCACTGGATGAATTCACTAAAACAAAATAAGAAGATTTGATAATCTCAGTTGCCCACTTGATAAAAATTTAGAACCACATGGGAAGCAGGTTCTGATCATGTGTGAGGAGGATTACCTTGATTAGGTTAATCGAGGAGAGAAAACCCACACATTAGGTGACATCATCCCTTGGGTTGGGATCATGAACTGTATAAGAAAGACAAAGTGAGCTAAGCAAGCAAGCAAGCAAGCCAAGCATTGCTCTTTTCATTGTTATTCCCGGATGTGATAAAACCAGCTACTTGAAGCTTCCTCAAATTTCCCATCACAGTAAACTTGTACCTAAAATTTTGAACTAAAATAACCCCTTTCTTCCTTAAATTGATTTCTTGAGTGTGTTTCACCCCAGCAACAACAACAACAAAATACCAAGACAAAAATTTATGTAAAAAATAAGACCATCACTATGGTAAGCCTGATCAAGTGTTGTTAAGCCTATGGAACTGTTTCATGGCTGTATGTAGAAGAGTTTGGTGCTTTGGGGAAGAAAATCTCCAGCATACTAAAGCAGAGTGGGTGGGTCATTCTTGTGAAGTTTAGGAGATAAGAATGTTGAGAGAAACATGATGATTAGAAGGCAGGCTCACAAAGCTTCAGAGATTAACAAGGACTGTAGCAGAAACTGCTCTGAAAGCCATTCATTTACTATTTGCCTAAGGATATGGCTTCATTCTGCCCATGTCTCAAAACCTTGAGTGAGGTTGAGTTTGAAGATAAATAAAGTCATTTATTTATGAGGCTCCATTTTGTGAGAATCCAAATAAATTTTGAAGAAGAAAGCCTAAGCTAAAGGGGCTCCCTGCTAATTTAAAGCAACTTTCTAGGAAAGTGTGATCCTAGTGTCTGAACCCATATTTTAGGCAAGCAGTACTTACTTTTTTTCCTGTTCTTCTGGTTTTGCAAACACAGAACAACAACAAAATGGAGTCATAGAGAGGTTTTAGTCAATAATTGAGGCCAGTCAGTACATGGCAGGTTCAGAGACTTTGGACTTTTAAAGTGTTGATCATTTACTATTATGGAGTTTTTGATGTTGATCTGAATGAATTTTAGATTATAGAAAGATCATGTGTTTATAGAAAAAAGAAGTGGAAGGTTATGACTTAAAGTGAAGGAATGACTTAAATTGGAAGGTTATGACTTGAAGACAAGGAATGGAGGTGTTATCATTAATCTCGGTTTTCAACTTTAATATGTAAACTCCTGGGATATGTACTTTTGAGTTTGTCTCTGTGAGATATTCCTAATTGTGCTAACTGAGGTCGGAAGACCGGTTCAATGTGATTATCATCATTCCTTGAGCCTGCATCTGTATAAAAAGAGAAAGTGGTCTGAAAATAGACATTCATTGATCTCTTTCCTGACTGTGGATGCAATATGACCAGCTGCTTCAAGTTCCTGCTGCCTTGGCTTCTCCACAGTGAAAAGCTGTACTTCAAATTGGGAGACAGAAATTAATCTTATCTTCTGTAAGTTACTTTCATCAGAATATTTTGTCAGAACATGAGAGAAGGAGCTCAGAATAAGCCCATGAACCATCTACCTCAGAAAGAAAAAGAGAGATCTCCAGGCCCTTGGAAGACCTTACAAAGATCTAATAAACATTTCTGACTCATCTCTTGTCTTATCTGTCTTTGGCTATCAGATAAAACCTTTTGAAATGTATAAGTTAGCACAAGTGTCCACAGACCTGAAGGCTAAGAATGTTGATTTAAATGGCATCTCAGGCCTGTAAAAGTTTCCCTGCTTTGCTGTAACAAGTTCAACTAATATTTTCAAGGGTGTTTTTGGAGTATCTGATTTATGAGCCTCTTTGTTCTGTTTTTATAAAAACCTAATGAAATTGCTATCTCATTGGAACATAGAATTTGGGCAAGCATGAATCTATATTCCTGGGCCATAGCCACTCATATTTGGCTACAGAATAAACCAACTATTTTATTGCTTTGAGGTAAGAGTTCTTACTTTTGTCAACAAGTCTAGTAGCACCATGATTTCTTTAAATATTTTTTTTTCATTTTTTTTGTTTTTTTAAATTTATTTATTTTTATATCAGTCACAGGTTAGGCCTCTTTGTAACTGTAATTCTTTTATGGACATTCTGAACTATCTACATATATGTAGATTTATATATGTATAGATGTAAGTAGATTTATACATATACGTAGATTTAGATAGATAAATTTATTGTTTGAGGAATAACATATTATATGAGAGTTACTATTAATATTTAGTAGTGATGATTGAAATGAAATGGGGAAGGTGCTGATGAGATGGCTCAGTGGGTAAAGATGTTTCTTCCCAAATCTGATGACAAGAGTTTAATACTAAGACTCACAGGGTAGAAGGAGAGAACCAACTATGCTGACATGAACGCTATAGGATGTTTGCATATCTTGAATACATAATACATAAATAAATGTAATTTAAAAAATTAAAGGTTAAAATAGAATAAATTTTGTTTGCCACAACTAGCTAGCTGTCAAAGGAAATCTGTACTAGTTGGCAGACTGAACCAGAGATACAAATATCATTTGTGAATTATTATGTCAATGTGGATAGACATAAACTTATGTGACCATATTCCCAGTGCACCCACAAGACAATAATAACACCAAGAAATTTTCTTATACCAACAAAGTATCTTAAAATTCAATTAAATTCTGTTACTACCTAGAGTTAGAACTAGCTATCAGGAGACTTTCTAGTTTTAGATACTCTCTGAAAGTCCATGTTGTAATCTGTTTCTGAATAAGAAGGTGGCTATAAATATGAGGTTCCCATGACCACCATTTCAGTTTTTGTTGTTTGCTAGAGGGGATCATAGAACTCTGGACGGCACTTCATTTGCATCATAGTCAGATAAAAAAGATGTACAAGCAAAATATGGGGAAATGAATACAAGTCTTTCATACCATTTCAGGCCATGTTCAAAAATTGGAAAGCTTTGTAAACCCTTCATTTTATTTTTTATTATATTTAATGAAATATTCATTATATAAGCAAAATGGATCAAATTTTTGCCCATTGGCCACTCCTCATCTTCAGCTTCTTTTTCCTTCCTGAAGGCTTAGTAATGCTAAAAGTTATGACCCAGTAGTTGACCCAGACAACCTAGTTCCCATTCTGAAGACCCTTAAACTTTCCTAGTCAGGCTGAGTGTGGCAGTGCACACCCTTAGTCCCAGTATTTGGAAGGCAGAGGCAGACAAATCTCTTAGAGTTCTTGGCTATGTCTAGTCTATTTAGGGCATTCTAGGCTAGCCAGATGCATAGACAAGCCTGTCTCCAAACAAACAGACAAAAGAGAGAAAGAGAGAGAGAGAGACAGAGAGAGAGAGAGAGAGAGAGAGGAAAGAAAAAAGACAAATTAGTTCTTAGTCATTAATAATTTATTAGCATACAAAGATGCTTATCACTTTAAGATTCATACTACATTAGGATGTACAAGGTAGAAAATAGGTACAAACTCCAAGTATTTGCTTCTAGTCTTAATCACATAACCAAAAGGGAAAACAAGACATTCCTACCAACTCAAAGTATTTCTCCAGGAGATATTGTTGTGCTATCTGTCATGACCATTTTCAGAAACATAGGTGAACACGTCTGTAGCTATCACAGCTTGGAAATTAAAATATATGTAAAGGAGTCTGGGGGACAGGTGACATAACAAACCAGAACTGGCAGGAATTCTGTTGGAGGAGCTGCAGTTGGTCAGGCTAATAAGTCAAGCCCACCTGCAGAATCCAAAAGTTTATGCTAAGTAATATGTCTCACAGATAGTGCTGTTTGTGTGTTCACATAAGTGTTCTTTCATCCTCTATCCTCAAAAGGATTAAAAAGCTGATTTGAAGATGGAATCTCAAGACAAGAGAAACTCTGAACCATTTTTTAAACAATATACAGGAATTGAGAGCACAGTACAACCTCATCTCAACAGATGAATATTAATGCCTCTGAGAGGAAGAAAAGACTAATGGGCTAGTGATTTGAACTCCATTTTCTGAACACTAAAATGAGCTTTAGACTTACATAAAAACAAATCAGTTAAGGGACAAAAGGTATGCATAATTAAAAAGGTATGGTCTAGGTGGGGGCTCTTTAATCATTGTCTCATGGTTCTGCAAAGTGTTCTTAAAAAAGGCTTTATTAAGGTAATAAAATGGTTATTTTTCTTGCTATAGGATGCAGCCTTGATCATGAGTAATCGTCCTCATTTGAAGGTGATCTATATTTGAGACATTGTTCTTCCTGAAATCCAGGTTGACTTTAGATTTAGGATAATGAGTTATTTCTGTTTGCTCTGCCTTCAAAGGAAAAGACACAGGTTAGATAGATGGTCTTTGAGAGATTAACACGCACATGTGCACAAGTAAACAGGTGGCCTAAAGTAAAGGAGACAGACAAAATTAAAGCAAAAATGCCAGGATTCTATTCTGTGTTTAATCTTTAGTGTCCAAATTAGAAGTCAGTGTCTTCCCCAAAAGCATTTTCTAAGTGCCTGTTTTAAGTAGTATGATTTAAAGGGCAACAATGAATTCAATACCACCCAGCTTTTCATTACTTCTATTCACTTGTGCCAGAAATGCTACTGAAAATATTTTTCATATACATTAAGACGATTCTCATAGTAAACACCTATTTCTGAATTTCTTGACCTTAGTAAAGGAAAGTACTGTGTATGGATATGACTGGCAGAGGATGGAAAGAAGTGTTTGTTTAAAACTCTGATATTAGGATTTTATAGATGTTCCATATAATATGATAAAGACTCTGTGTCTTGAAAACTAAGGACACCCAAGTCCACAGCATGTTATAGGATTTCAGGTATTGTTAGTATTGAAAAAGAAATTAAAGAAGTCGGGAATAGCCAGAAAATGACAAGTTTAATGTTACAACTCAGAAGTAGATGCTGATATTTGCTTTGTGAATTGAATACAGTAAAATAGATTAGCCTGGGTCACAACCCTAGTGTTACTTTTCAAATCAACTGCACATTTCTTAATACACCCTGCTTTTTCATGTGGGAAGCTCAGGGTAAGTAGATTACTATCTTTGATGTGCTTATTAGGCATGATAAGCAGTCTAATGAAAACAATGGATATTTAATTGACATATTATCACTTGACTAAATTTTAATTAAATGCTCATTTAAAGCACCTCAAATGTTATCATTCATGTTAAAGTAAATTTGATTCTTTGTAAATGTACTTAAACTTTCTGCTCTCCTATTTGACAATGAAACAGAGATAGTTTAAGATTTAGCATTGAAGCACTTTTTCCATTACATTATAAAACATTTTGTACACTGATAATACTAATAACAGTAGTATTTTAACAGTTACATAATACATAAAATTCTGCTACAGGATATATATATATATATATATATATATATATATATATAGGACATAACAATACTACATTAACATGTAGTTAATACTCATTATACTTTTGAAATTCATTAACAACATATGATTCTTCTTACAATTCCTTACTTTTCAAGGCTATAGTTTATACATTACATTCAGTCATTCAATTTTGTCAGTTCATGTCTTTTAATGGTAAGGAGGCATGAAAAAAGTTATACAGAATATAGAAATAGATCAAAATTTTCAAAATGTTTACAGAATTTCTTTTTTAAGTAATTTATTTATTTTTATATTAATCACAGGTTATGTATTTTGTATCCCAGCCATAGCCCCCTCCCTCATTCCTTCCTACTCTCCCCATTCCTCCCTCATCTCCTCCCTGACCCCCTCCAAGTCCATTGATAGGGAAGTATCTCCTCCCCTTCCATCTGACCCTCTCTTATCATGTCCCTTCAGGGCTGGCTGCAATGTCCTCTTCTGGAATCTAGCTAGGCTGCTCCTCCCTCGGGGGTGGGGGGGATGGTCGAAGAGCCAGTCATTGAGTTCATGACAGAAACAGTCCCTGTTCCCCTTACTAGGGTACCCAGTTGAATACTGAGCTACCATGGGCCAAATCTGAGCAGGGATTCTAGGATATATCCATACATAGTCCTTGGTTGGAGAAACAGACTCATATAAGGCCCCTGTGCCCTGATCTATTTGGTCTTTGTGGAGCTCTTGTCCATGTCAAGTCTTACTAACTCCCTCTTCTTTCATATGATCCCTGCACTCTGCGGAAGGCTTGGTTGTGAGACTTAATATCAGCTTTCATAAATTGCTAGTTAGAGTCTTTCAGAGGCCCTATGTGGTAGGCTCCTGTCCTGTTGCTTGTTTTCTCCTAAATTCAATGTCCATCCTGTCTGTCCATCTAAGTGAGGATTGATTATCCCACCCTGGGTCCTCCTTCTTGCTTATCTTCCTTAGGTGTATAGATTTCAGCATGTCCATCATATCCTATAGGTCTATATAAGTGAGTATATTCCATGTGTTTCTTTCTGCTTTTGGGATACCTCACTCAGGATGATCATTTCCAGGTCCTACCATTTGCCTGTGAATTTTATGATTTCCTCCATTTTAATTGCTGAGTACTATTCCATTATGTAAAAGTACCATAATTTCTGTATCCATTCCTCAACTGAGGGACATCTGGGTTGTTTCCAGGTTCTGGCTATTACAAATAAAGCAGCCACGAACATGGTTGAGCAAATGTCCTTGTTGTGTACTTGTGCATCTTTTGGATATATGCCTAAGAGTGGTATAGCTGGGTCTTGAGGAATCACTATTCCTAATTGTCTAAGAAAGCGGCAAATTGGTTTCCAGAGTGATTGTACAAGTTTGAATTCCCACCAGCAATGGGAATTCTCCACAACCCCTTTCTCCACAACCTCTCCAGCATGTGTTGTCACTTGAGATTTGGATCTCAGCCATTCTGTTGTGTGTAAGGTGAAATCTAAGGGTCGTTTTGATTTACATCTTCCTGATGGCTAAGGACGTTGAGCATTTCCTTAAGTGTTTTTCTGCCATTCTACAATTCTCTACAGAGAGTACTCTTTTTAGCTCCATACTCCATTTTTAAATTGGATTACTTGATTTGTTGTTTTTAATTTCTTGAGTTCTTTATATATACTGGCTATTAGCCCTCTCTCAGATGTAGGATTGGTAAAGATCCTTTCCCAGTCTGTAGGCTGTCATTTTGTTTTGATGGCAGTGTCTTTTGCTTTACAGAAGCTTTTCAGTTTCATGAGGTCCCATTTATTGGTTGTTGATCTTAGAGCCTGTGCTGTTGGTGTTCTGTTCAGGAAGTAGTCTCCTGTGCCAATGAGTTCTAGGGTTTTTCCCACTTTTTCTTCTAACCAGTTTAATGTGTCTGGTTTTATGTTGCGGTCTTTGATCCACTTGGACTTTAGTTTTGTCCAAAGTAGTAAATATGGATCTATTTTCATTTTTGTGCATATAGATATCCAGTTGAACCAGCACCATTTGTTGAAGATGCTATCTTTTTTACAATGAAGGGTTTTGTCAAAAAACAAGTTTCCATTGGTGTGTGGGTATATTTCAGGGTCTTCTATTCAGTTCCATTGATCCACTATGCTATTTCTATGCCAATACCATTCAGTTTTTATTAGTATTGCTCTGTAGTAGAGCTTGAGGTCAGGCATGGAGATACCTCCAGATGATCTTTTGTTGTCCAGGATCATTTTGGAAATTATGGATTTTTTGTTACTCCATATGAAGTTGAGAACCTTTCTTTCAATGTCTGTAAAGAATTGTGTTAGTATTTTGATGGGAATTGCATTGAATCTGTAGATTGCTTTTTGCAGGATGGCCATTTTCACTCTGTAAATCCTACTAATCCTTAAGCAAGGGAGATCTTTCCATCTTCTGATATCTTCTTCGATTTCTTTCTTCAGAGACTTGAAGTTCTTTTCAAACAGGTTTTTCATTGCTTAGATAAAGTCACCCAAAGGTACTTTATGTTATTAGTGGCTATTGTGAAGGGTGTTGTTTCCCTAATTTCTTTCTTGCCCCCCCCTTTTTGGTGTACAGGAGGGCTTCTGATTTCTTTGAGTTGATTTTATATCCAGCCACTTTGCAGAAGGTGTTTATCAGTTGAAAGAGTTCTCTGGTTGAATTTTTGAGGTCACTCATGTATATTATCATATCGTCTGCAAATAGTGATACTTTGACTTCTTCCTTTCCAATTTGTAT
>CM053742.1:72707535-72734627 GCA_028658305.1 Pachyuromys duprasi
CTTCCTGAATAGAACACCAACAGCACAGGCTCTAAGATCAACAATCAATAAGTGGGACCTCATGAAGCTGAAAATCTTCTGTAAAGCAAAGGACACTGTCATCTGAACGAATCGACAGCCTACAGATTGGGAAAGAATCATTACCAATCCTAGTTTTGACAGAGGGCTAATATCCAGTATATATAAAGAACTCAAGAAGTTAAAAAGCAAGAAACCAAATAATCAAATTAAAAATGGGATATGGAGCTAAAAAGTGGACTGACTGTAGAGTATTATAGAATGGTAGAAAAACACTTAAAGAAATACTCAATGTCCTTAGCCATCAGGGAGATGCAAATCAAAACGACCCTGCGATTCCACCTTACACCCACCAGAATGGTTAAGATCCAAAACTCTAGTGACAACGCATGCTGGAGAGGTTGTGGAGAAAGAGGAACCCTCCTCCATTGCTGGTGAGAATGCAAACTTGTACAACCACTCTGGAAATCAATTTGGCGCTTTCTTAGACAATTAGCAATAGTGATTCCTCAAGACCCAGCTATACCACTCTTAGGCATATATCTAAAAACTGCTCAAGTACACAAGAAGGACATTTGCTCATTTATGTTCTTGGCTGCTTTATTTGTAACAGCCAGAACCTTGAAACAACCCAGATGTCCCTCAGTTAAGGAATGGATACAGAAATTGTGGTCCTTTTACACAATGGAATACTACTCAGCAATTAAAAAGGAGGAAATCATGAAATTCGCAGGCAAATGGTAGGACCTGGAAACGATCATCCTAAGTGAGATATCCCAAAAGTAGAAAGAAACATATGGTATATACTCACTTATATAGACCTATAGGATAGGAAGGTCACCCTGAAATCTATACACCTAGGGAGCATATACAGGAAGGAGGACCCAGGTTGGTATGATCAATGCTCGTTTGGATGAACAAATGGAATGGACATTGAGTGGAGGAGAAAGCAAGCAACAGGACAGGAGCATGCCATGGAGGACCTCTGGGGGTGTCAACGTAGGGATGTATCAGAGCAGATATTAAGACTCGCGATCAAGCCTTTGGCAGAGGGCGAGAAGTGATGATAGAAATGGAGGAAGGTGGTGAGACTTGGAGAGAACAAGAGCTCCACAAGACCAATTTGAGCAGGATACAGGGGTCTTGTATGAGACCGTTTCTACAACCTAGGACCACGTGTGGATGTGGCCTGGAACCCCCGCTCAGATGGGGCCCATGATAGTTTGGTGTTGGACTGAAGACCCTAGTGAGGGAAACAGGGACTGTTTCAGTCTTGAACTTGATGGCTGACTCTTTGACCCTCCCACATACATGCCGAGGAGTGACAGACTGGCTAGATCCCAGGGGAGTACATTGCAGCCAGCCCTGAGGGGACAGGATATGCTGGGGTTGGGTGGAAGGGGAGGAGGTCCTCCCCCATTGGTGGACTTCGAGGGAGGGGGAGGAGATGAGAGAGGGTTGGGGAGGGTGGGAGGGAAAGAGGGAGAGGGCTACACTTGGGATGCAAAGTACCTATCCCGTGATTGATAACAAAAAATAAATTAATAAAATAAAAAAGGAGGAAATCATGAAATTCGCAGGCAAATGGTGGGACCTGGAAACAATCATCCTAAGTGAGGTATCCCAAAAGCAGAAAGAAATACATGGTATATACTCACTTATATAGACCTATAGGATAGGAAGGTCATGCTGAAATCTACACACCTTGGGAAGATATACAAGAAGAAGACCCAGGTTGGTATGATCAACGCTCATTTAGATGAACTAATAAGAGGGACATTGAATGGAGGAAAGGGCAGGCAACAGGACAGGAGTATACCAAAGAGGACCTATGAAAGAATCAGTATAGCAATGTATCAAAGCAGATATTAAGACTCACAATTAAGCCCTTGGCAGAGGGCAGGAATTAATAATAAAAATAGGTGAAGTTAGTAAGACTTGGGGAGAACAAGAGCTCCACAAAGATCAAACTGAGCAGGGCACAGTTTCTCCAACCATTGACCATATATGGATATGGCCTAGAACCCCTGCTCAGATGTGGCCCATGATAACTCATTGTCGAACTGAAGACCCTAGTAAGGGAAACAGGGACTGTTTTAGTCTTGAACTTGATTGCTAGCTCTTTTACCCTCCCCCATACATGCCAGGGAGTAACAGCCTGGCTAGATCCCAGGGGAGGACATTGCAGCCAGCCCTGAGGAGACAAGATGATCAGATGGAAGGGGAGGAGATCCTCCACCGTTGGTGGACTTGGAGGGGGCCGGGCGGAGATGAGGGAGGGTTGGGGAGTGTGGGAGGGAATGATGGAGGGGGCTACGCATGGGATGCAAAATACCTAATCTGTGATTGATATAAAAATAAATACATTCATTAAAAAAATAAATATTAACCTGCTGTTAAATACATGGCTGGTTAATGATATTTCCATCATTCAGGCTGTTTCTTTACTCTTATGTTGGTGTATTTTGATGTACAGAATGCTGTTTTGCTTCATGAGTTCCCATTTATTAATTACTGATCTTAATAGCTGTACTATCAGGATCTTATACAGAAAGTGCTTGCCTATGCCAATGAGTTCAGGCCTATTCCCAATTTACTGCTCTGTCAAATTCAGGGCATTAGATTTTATGTTGAGGTCATTAGGTGCAGTGAGGACATTAGGTGTAGAATTGGGAAAGTTTGATCTATGGCTAATGTATGGCCAATAGTATAGAATTAGATAAGATAAAGAGGCTATGTCTATTCTTTCATGGCATGGTGACTGTAGACAACAGGTAGAGATTATTTGGGTATTTGTGAAAAAAGGATTTTGAAAAATTTCACGACAAAATTTACATTAAAAATGAGCACAGAAGAGATTAAAATATCAAAACTCACAATATCAGAAAATAACTGAAACACACATATGGTGACTTAGCATTGTATTCCCAGTATATAGGATGCTGAGGCTAGCCTAAGCTTCACAGTGAGTTTGAGGCCAGATTAGGCATATAATGAAATCATGATTCAACAACATAAATAAATAGATACATAGATGCATAAAAGCATAAACAAATTTTCTCAATGAATAGAATCAATAAATAGTATTACTATAAATACTGATTTGTTTGGTAATTATGTTACAGTACACTTCCCTTATTATTATCAATTTAGCCATTCATTTGGTAATGGGTTACTAAACTGTTTCCACATTTCAGCTATTATGAAAAGTACTGCAAAAATAGAAGCTTGCTTATTTTTATATAATATCATTATTACCTGCATTTCTTGGTTTCCTATAAAGAAAATCTTTGTTTGTACTAACTAATCTCTAGGCCCCCTACACAGATGTACCTAATGGGCAGCTTGGTTCTCATATAGATTCCCTAGTAAGGGAAATGGGCTGACTCTGACATGGACCCTGTTCCCTGCTTTTTGATCACTTTCCTTACCAGGTCACAGGGGAAGAGGATGTGCTCAGTCCCCATTACACTTGATAAGCTGGAGTGGGTGGGATAGGCCTTCTCATCTCTGCAGAGTAGATGATGATAATAGAGGAAGCAGCTAGGGAGGGTGGGAGCAGAGGAGAGGAGGCTATGACCAGGATGTAAAATAAATTAAAATATATTTTTAAAAAGAAATGTACTATAAAAGACTTGTAAGTCGATTGTTTTACTCATATTGAGAAGACAAAGTACGTAACCTGTGATTAATATAAAACGAAAAGAAAAAAAGAAAAAAGAGTATAATAAAAAATGTCAAATAATTCAGGTTGGGGGATACAGGATGATCCAGGACGTTTTCTGGTCACAAAGTATGCCTGAAACGGCCAGTCATAGGTTCAATAAAACAGAATGTGGAGAGTGGTAGAGGAAGTCATTTGGCATCGGCCTCTATATACCACATGTACACATACACACAACAAAACACACACACATACACAAATTGGAGAATGATACAATTGGAGATTTGTTTATCTTAAATAATTTCTTACTAGCATAGTGCAGTTTTATTTTTATATGCTTTAAAAAATGGAATTGTCGTATATTTATTTTCCTAGTTCTTTTATTAAATTTATAGGGAATTTTCTATATACAAGATAATTTCTTCTGAATACTGTGAAAATTTTGAATGTTTTGTGTTACCTCCAAAATCTTTATTAAAACATAATCCCCAATGCAACAGTAATAATAGTTGGTAAATTTAGGAGGTGATTAGACCATGAGGGCTCTCCCTCCTCTATAGGATTAGTAGTTCATAAAAAGCTGAAGAAAACCAGATGGGTCCTTTTTAGAATTACCTTTCTATTTCTTCTGCCATTTGAAGACAGGGTTCAAAACACTATTTTAGAAACAAAAAGTAGATCCTTACTTTAGACTGGGACTACTGTCAACCTAATGTGACACTTCTAAGTATTCAGTAATGTGACAAACTTATTTCTATCAATTATTTTTTGTTCTTGTTTCTTTATTTTACTTTATTTTACAATTTATTCATTATATATCCCCATTAAAGCCCCCTCCTTCAACTCCTTCCTGTCTCACCTTCCATCCTTCTTCACCCTATCCCTTTCTCCTAGTCCACTGAAAGGGGGAATTTTCTTATTCTCTCATCTGCCTATAACTTATCAAGTTTCATCAGGACTGCATGGATGCTCTTCCTCTGTGGCCTGGTAAGGCCATTTAATGTTAAATATTTTCATAAGACATCCTAAGTGTAATAAAAGAAAGCTTACATTTGCTATATCCTATTTGCATAACTTTAAGGATTCTATAGGACTTAAATTATAATTTATAGTTTTAACAAAGATCATAAGATACATTATAATATGTAATAAAATTGACTAAAGACATGCACTTAAAATAGTAATTTGTAAAGGCTTGAGAAACACATAATAAACATTGAAATCTCTGTTGGTATTCTCTGTTATTATCATCCTCATATGGCCAGATAATTAAGATATTCTAATAAAAAGTATGGTAAATATCAAATAGTTTTTTAATCAATAAAAATGTAGCAAAAGTAATGTTATTTAAAAATAACAAAAAGAATATGAACAGTGCTACATATCCAAAATTACCTAATTTATCATTCTGTATGTCACAACCATTTACATTTTAATATTTTAAATTTTAAAAAGGTTTTGAGAGTAACTCTAGTAAGCAACAATATTAACGAACACTGGATGTTAATATTTTGGGGATTAGATGTAAGCTGATATACCTTAGCTTTAAAAATATCTCCCAGAAGCAGAAAGACCCACACGGTATATACTCACTCATATAGACATATAATGTAGGATAAACCAACTAAAATCTCTACACCTAAAGAAACTAATCAAAAGGGAGGACTCTGGCTAAAATGTTCAATCCCCAGCCATAAAAGGTGGACAAAGAGGATGGACATCAGAAGAAGGGGAAAACAGGGAACAAGTTAGGAACCTGCCACAGAGGGCCTCTGAAAGGCTCTGCCCTGCAGACTATCAAAGCAGATGCTGAGACCTATGGCCAACCTTTGGGCAGAGAGCAGGGAATCTTATGAAAGAAGTGAGAAATAGTAAGATCTGGAAAGGACAGGAGCTCCAAAGGGAGAGTAACAGAACCAAAAAATCTGAGCACAGGGGTCTTTCCTGAGACTGATACCCCAACCAAGTACTATGCATGCATGGAGATAACCTAGAACCCCTGCACAGATGTAGCCCATGGCAGTTCAGTGTCCAAGTGGGTTCCATAGTAATGGGAACAGGGACTGTCTCTGACATGAACTGATTGGCCTGCTCTTTGATCACCTCACCCTGATGGGGGAGCAGCCTTACCAGGCCACAGAGGATGAGACCTAATAGACTAGGATCAGAAGGAAGGAAAAGAAGACCTCCCCTATCAGTGGACTTGGGGAGGGACATGCCTGGAGGAGAGGGAGGAAGGAAGGGACAAGGAGGGGAGGGAGGAGGGAGCTACAGTGGGTATACAAAATGAATAAAGTGGCTTTTTCCTTTTCTATTTTTATTATTAGTTATATTATATTAACTCTGTATCCCAGCTGTATCCTGCTCTCTCATTCCCTCCCAATCCCACCCTCCCTCCCTCATCTCCTCTCTGTCCGTTTCTAAGTCCACTGATAAGGGAGGACCTCCTCCCCTTTCATCTGACCCTGTTTTATCAGGTATCTTCAAGAGTTGCTGTGAAGTTCTCCTCTGTGACTTATCAGGGCTGCTCCTCCCTTGGGAGGTGGGGAGATCAAAGAGCTCACCATTGAGTTCATGTCAGAAATAGTCCCTGTTCCCCTTACTAAGGGAACCCACTTGGTTACTGAGCTACCATGGGCTACATTTCGAGCAGAAGGTCTAGGTTATATCCAGTTTATATTTGAACAAATGCATGCATTTCCTATAAATACTGTTAAATCCTGAAGGATCAAAATGTATTGAATCCATTAAAGGTTACTGTGTCCGCTTCTCAAAAACAAAACAAAACAAAAAACAAATAAACAAAATGAATAAGGGTAATTAATAAAAATATATAAAAAAGACAAAAAATAAAAATAGAAAACAAAACAAAAATATCTCAGCAATATTAATCTACTTATTAATAAAATGTTATACTTATTGAAACCAACTTTTATCTTACTTAGGTAGATACAAGAAAAATTAAAGGGGTTAATTATATTTTAAGTGCTATATTGTAGAAGAGCATTAGTACAATCAAACTTTAAAAATGACAGTATACAGTAAGTTTTCTTGCATAGGAGTACATCATAAGTCTACAGATTTTTTTCTAGGCTATAGCTTAGAATGCCAGACACCCTGGCAACAAACCATTAATTTACATTCTATGACTTTGTCTATTATATAAAGCTCACATAAGCATAATTATGCTGTGATTGTCTTTCTCTGGATGAGTTATTTCACTTAGCATAGAGCAACAGGCATATGAAAAATTTTTCACTATCATATAGTCATAATGGAAGCACAAAATGAAACTACAATTATATATTAGCTTGACCCTGACAAGTGGCTGTCAACAAAATAATTTTAAAATAAGTATCATACTGAAGATATGGAAATACTGGTGTTTTGTTGTTGGTGGTAGAAAAACAAAATGGTGGTATCACTATAGAATTCAATATGGAGGTCATTTAAATATGATTTATTATTTAATAACATTAGTCACTTCTTAGTATAACAATCAAATCTATTTTATTGGAGATTACATTTAATGTAATAGGTTACTAATAAAAGTGAATGTAATTGAGTAAAAAAGAAAAAATAATTTATGTCAATCACAAGTTTTATAAACAGAAACTACATAAAGATTAGGAATATAATAAATTCAAAGTTGCTTCCACAAATGTAACTTTTGCCAATCTCTTCTGTTTGCATGTGGAAGTGTATGTTTTCTGTTTATATTTGATGAAATTACATTCACATTTTCAGTATCTTTCACACAGTGTTCTGAAACATTACATAACATGACATGGAAATACCATATACTTTCAAAAATAATTGTTCAATGGGGCTGGAGAGATGGCTCAGTGGTTAAGAGCACTGTCTGCTCTTCCAAAGGACCCGGGTTCAATTCCCAGCACCTACATGGCAGCTCACAACTGTTTGTAACTCCAATTCTAAGGGGTTTGACACCCTCACACCAAGGCACATAAAGTAAAATAAAATAAGTTAAAAAAAACAAAAAAATAATTGTTCAAATAATTTTCTAAAGATGGAAAAAATTGCATTTTAGTTTATTTAGCATATCAATGCAACATTTGAACTGTGTACACATCAAAAACATGCTGTGGTTAAAGAATATATTAATACTAAGATGCTTCAATTTTGAAAAATGTCCTGTATATCATTAACTTCATATACAAGTGTTATAAACATCAACATAACAAGAAAATTGTGTCTTAAAAACTATTATATCTATCTCCAGGCAGGCATAATGACATATATCTGTAGCGC
Source organism: Pachyuromys duprasi (assembly GCA_028658305.1). Classification (NCBI taxonomy): domain Eukaryota; kingdom Metazoa; phylum Chordata; class Mammalia; order Rodentia; family Muridae; genus Pachyuromys; species Pachyuromys duprasi. Next base: position 72,715,490 of record CM053742.1, read on the forward strand.
CAACCTTGGGATACACAATGAGATCATGCCTCATAAATATAAAAAATGCATTAATAAGTTTAAAAAGTATTTATTTTATGAATACAGATAAATCCTCTTGTGTGTAAAGCAAACAGTAAAGTATTCAAAACATACAACTGTTATCAATATCATTGTAAATTTTATTTGTTAAGTAATTTACAGACCAGGTTACATATAGTAAAATTAATTCCATTCAATGTAAGTGACACATAATTTCTGAATCATTTTATGTTTTACCTAATGTTGGCTGACATGATTTCTTTTCTGATTCTTCCACATTATTATATTACAAAAATGCAACTTAATATATCGGAGTTGAACACTCTGTCAGGTACTTTGCTATGACAGACTCAATAACTTGAAACAGTCTGAAACTCCAAAGAGTATTATCAGATAATGACTGCTGGGATCCAAACTTTCAGCTGGACATGATTTAGCATGAATGGATGCAAAATGTTTTCACATAGCTTTCTTATGGCTATGGCTTTTGATAAGCATCAGCTAATGCAAGTGCCTTTTAAAAAAAATCGTGCATATCTATGCTCATAAAACTGGCTAAATGTCTGCTTATTTGAGAAAGGAGCATATGACTAGTCTAAGCTTCTTGCTGACAATGACAATTACCATGAAGTGGGAGTGGGAAGCTGTCACTGCAAATGCAGAGGGAACAGAGATCTGAAGAACTTCCCTTGATGGCAAAATACATGCAGCCTGTGCCTGCAGCATAAAGGATGCTGTCAGCCCTTCAAAAGCTCAACTTGCTACAATTTTCTGAGACCCGAAGTGCAGATGTGTCAGGCAGAACTTGACCCAGAGTGTTTGGATTAGCAGTAAATCTACTAATCCAACCTAATGTCCAAAAGGCTATTGTTAGATCTGGGGGTCCTAAATTTATACCAATGTTCATCATACTAGGCCCCAGATGGCCATAAATGGAGATAAAGAATAATGAGGTCTAGGAAAACATTATTATATTATTAGGTCAAAATTCACAGCACAATCTCTTTTGCTTTTTTCTTTTTTTTTTTTTAGACTAGAAGAGATGACTTCCTTGAAGTGCTAATATCCACCGTTGATTGACTCTACAGATTACTTTCAAAGTTCACTGTGTTTACTTTAGATATAAATAGCATTATTGATAGCCAGAAGCCTAGAACAAGGATATCTATTCATGTGGCAATTTACTGAGGTTATTGTATCAAGGATAATGTATACTTTTGCTTGGGTTTACACTTACAGCTTTGTAAAAGTATTATTTCAGCAAGGGAAAGATAAATATGAAGTTTACCATAATTCCCACTTTGTGCTGTCTATGCATTCTTAAACTTATAATTTTATAAATGGCTCTTTTGAAACTGGAAAGTTTTAAGAAAGCAAAGTACTACAAAGCTTGAAATGTGTGCTTGTTTAAAACCCCTTCCACCATCTCTGGCTGAGAATACAGGTGGCCAAGCACAAGAGTTCCTGCCAATTTCTAAAGTTACACTTTTATCCACTAAACAAGCATCCTGATCCGAGTTACCAAACATGGCACTCAACAGGAGCCCTTGGGCGTGCATATTAAATATCACTTATGCCTCTGTCTGGACTATCCACTTTGGGAAGGCTTGATCTCGTTCTGTTTTTTTTTTTTTTTTTTTTTTCTGTGCTCCCTGGCTTTGGGTAATGAAATTTCCCTAGAGCCTTTTGCAGAAAGGATCTTCATGTAGAAAAGTTGATGCACATGCTTCTATTTTAAAAGCCACATGTTCAGCACATTTTCCTTTTTTGAAATGGAATATGGTTTAAGTTTGCTTCAACCAAAAAAAAATTGGCTGGAAGGACTTATGTTAAAGTGCAAAAGGTTTTATTTATTTTTTGACTCAACTGATTTATTGCAACTCATATCAAGAAACCAGTCCTAGCCTCTACTATGAAACTTAATATGTATTCACAGTAAACAGTCTCAGTGACAGAAATGAGAGGATTATATTAAAAGCCCTTTCCTGGAGTAACTGTTCTATTGTATCAGCCAGTGTCCAGGGAATTCTACTTTTAAACACTTTTCCTGAATGACTACTCATATTTAATGAAGTGTACCTCTTAACATGCAAAACTTCAACTTAGAAGGTAGTTGACAAAAATAATAAAGAAAATAAATGAAGAATTACTCTGAATCCAATCGTTAAATTAAAGAAAATTATAACTTAGAAACCCTTGCATCTGGTGTTAAAAATGGAATATTTTTGTTACTCAATGCCAGTTTGAGGGTAAAAAGCTTGGAAAATTCTTCTGATGAGAAGACAATTTACCTTTTGAAGATCAAGCATCCAATATTTTCTATTCATAAATATGCTTGTTCCATTCTAATCTTATTTTCACATATCAATGGCTTACACATATTTAAAACCATATCAATATGTTATGTGTTCAATGACATGTCTTCAATGATGTTAACATAGGTTTATTGACTTATTCAGAAGCCATTTAAAGCATAGTAGTATAATCTATGGGAGTGACACTGAGGACATATATTTCACATAGATTTTTTTTTTGCAAACTAGTTAAGAAAATAACGTAAACACGCAGAAAACGTTAGACATTTGAAATTAATTAAAAACAGGAACTAAACAAAGGGTTTAGGAATTGAGAACCCTGCTTCAGTACACAGAATATACATGGAGGCTCACAACCATCTCTCACTCTAGTTCCAGGAGATTGGCCCCCAGAGGTTTACATACACCTGGTTTACTTGTATACACACAGGCAAAATATTCCTACACATTCAATGAATATTAAATATTTTAAAAGTATTTTTTAAAAAGTTGCTTATTAAATGTGCTTATGCAAAGACCCAGAGACTATTAATTACAATGGAATTGTTGGTGTTTTCTAGGTGTTAATTTATTAGACATTTATTGAATACATTTTGAGCTGAAGACCTTGTTACTACAACTGTCCTTGAGGTAATCTAAACATTTTCATGAAGAATCAGTGAAAGGATGTGCTCATTTGCATAAACTTGTAGATGTTTTAATTAGGTTCTAAAGCAATGAATAAGTTTAAGTCATTTATACTTTACTAACCACAATTAGTTTCTAAATGAAACCAATGCCTCACAAACTTTTCAGAAGGTATCACTGTAATCTATGTATTATTCTATTTTGTTGCTGCTTTTTATATTATGCTCCATTTATTAAATTAATCTATTCGAATTTCAGTGCTTGTGTTTGATTAGTGTGATCTTAATTATATTAAACTCAAACTTCAATTGAATTGAGATGGATATGATTATTGTTTGAGAGAAAAACAACTGGGAATGAACTTGTTGAGAACAAGCCTCCCCTTCTTTTTTTTTTAATTTATTTATTTTTATCTCAGTCACAGGTTAGGTACTTTGAATCCCAGGCGTAGCCCCCTCCCCCATTCCCTCCTACCCTCCTACTCCCTCCCTCATCTCCTTCTTCCCCCGCCCCCTCCAAGTAGGATGGGGAAGTCAGGTAGGAAGGTGGGACTGGGAGGAGAGGGAGGAGTTGGGGTTTTGATCAGAACGTTAGGTGATTTTTTTACTGTTTAATCTTTTAAAATTTATTTATTACTTATTACAGGTTATTCACTTTATATCCCTGCTGTAGTACTCTCCCTCATCTCGTCCCATTCTTACCCACCTGCTTTTTCTCCCCTTATGCCCCTTCCCTAGAACACTGATAAGGGCGGTACTCATTCCCTTCCATCTGATCCTAGCCTATCAGGTCTCAACAGGACTGGCTTCATTGTCCTCCTCTGATGCCTGGCAAAGCGACCGCCCCCTAGGAGTGGGGGAGGTGATCAAAGAGCTGACCATTGAGTTCACTTCAGAGACAGCCTCTGCTCCCCTCACTAGGGAAACCACTTGAAAACTGAGTAGCCAATGGGCTTCATCATCGGAGCAGGGGATCTAGGTCCTTTCCATGCATGGTCCTTGGCTGGAGTATTGGTCTTAGGAGGACCCCTAGGGCCCAGGTTTTTGCTCTGTTGGTCTCCTTGTCTTTTTCCTTATGGTGTCTCCTTGTCCCCTCCAAATCTTTCTATCTTCCTCTTCTTCCATAGGATTGCCTGCATTCTGCCCAAAGTTTTGCTGAGTCTCAGCATCTGCTTTAATAGCCTACTCAGTAGACGCTTTCAGAGGCCCACTTTGGAAGGCTCCTGTCATGTTCCCTGTTTTCCTCTACTTCCGATGTCTATCCTGTTTGCCCTTCTGAATCAGGATTAAACCTCTTCCCTAGGGTCTTTCTTGTTGTTTAGCATCTTTAGGACTATAGATTTTAGTATGTTTGTCCTATAAGTGGATACTATGTGTCTTTCTGCTTCTGAGTTACTTCACTCAAGATGATCTTTTCTAGTTCCCTCCTTTTGACTGCAAATTTCATGATTTCCTTTTTTCTAATAACTGAGTAGTATTCCATTGTGTAAATGTACCATAACTTCTGTATCCATTCTTCAGCTGAGGGACATCTAGGATGTTTCTATGTTCTGTTATTAGGAATAAAGCTGCTATGAACACAGTTGAGCAAATTCATTGTTGTGTGGTTTAACGTCTTTTGGATATATGCCCAGGAGTGGTATATCTGGATCTTGAGGTAGCAGTATTCTTAATTTTCTGAGAAAGTAGGAGATTGATTTCCAAAGTGGTTGTACATATTTACATTCCCACTAGCAATGGAAGAGGGTTCCCCTTTCTCCATAACCTCTACAGCATGTGTCATCACTTGATTTTTTTTTTATCTTAAGCCATTCTAATGATTGTGAGATGGAATCTCAGGGTAGTTTTGATTTGCATTTTCCAGATGACTAAGGACATTGAACATTTCTTTAAGTGTTTCTTCACCATTTGATATTCCTATGTTGAGAATTCTGTTTGGTACTGTAACTCATTTTTCAGTTGGACTACTTGGTTTATTGGTGTTTAACTTCTTGAGTTCTTTACATATTCTGAATATTAGCCCTATGTCAGATACAGTGTTGGTGAAGATGCTTTCCCAGTCTGTAGGCTGTCAATTTGTTCTGTTGATGGTATCATTTGCTTTACAGAAGATTTTCAGTTTAGTGAGGTCTCATTTACTGATTATTGATCTTAGAGTCTGGACTCTGGGTGTTCTATTCAGGAAATTGTGTCCTGTGTCCGAAAGGCAGTGCTGACCATGCAGGGTATCTGAACAGAAGTTCAACAGTGAGAGAAGGGTGACTGGCAGGCCATAGTGTGGACTCTAAACCCCAGATGTCTGTGTGTCTCAGTTAAGTGAATAAATTAATAGAAAACCCCAAAGCAACACAATAAGATACAAAGCATTAAAAGAGAGGTAATATTTCCCCTGAGAGCTTATCTCTAAATCACCCCATAATTACACAAAACACTAGAGAGTGTACTGTTACATACAAAATATAAAACTCTAATGGGGGTCAGTTAATATGCTAAAAGCATGTGGATTATTGTTGGAAATAATCACACCACTTTTAAAGTTTCTCATTCCGGGTCCTAATAAACACCTCTAATAGAGTCAGATGGCTGAGATTTCAAACTGTCTTTGAGAAGAGAGCCCAATTACTTTAGAGATATGTGGGTGATATAGCTGTGCCCTCTGTCTACTCTAATCATTGCCAGGAATAATAGAGCCAATTTATTTGTTGAGATGTCCCTTTGGTTTCCATTTTTTTAACAGTGTTTCTTAGTAACTTGACAATACTTCTTTGTAAATAAAGTAAAACAACTAGAGGAACTCCATCTACTTTTCCTATATGCCTTTCCCACACAGTGTTAAAAAATTTAGGGCCCCTTTTGATTCTTATAGAAATTGTTAAAATTTTCTCTTTTTATCTATAATGTTTTCAAAATGCATAAATACAGGTAACAAATTGTTCCCATCTATGCTGAGGAAAGGACAGGTTGATAAGTGTAATCAAATTCAGTTTCATTCTTATCAGATTTAGAACAAACTCTGATCATAAAGTGTTTTATAGCTCATTATTTTTTGCATTCATAGAAGTATCATTCTTTTAGCTTTTTGAAGTGGTAATAGATAACCATGAAATAAAATTTACAAAGATACTGTGAAAGGCATCAAAAACTTTCATTTAAAAAATAACACGTATACAAGTTTGAAAATAAAGCTGTGAACCTTTCTTAAAAATACTATGGGTGCTTTTGTCAAATCATGTGATTTTCCTGATCCATAATTTCTACTGTTAAATTATGGGTGATTGGTCTTGGAGACTGTTTAATCACTATCCTTAAGCCACTCACTAAATAATAAGCTGTAATATGTTTAGCAACATGGTTCCTTTGCATTTTGTATGCACAAAATATTATATGTCTAGTATTCTATAGAATTTTCTGTGTAGAAACATAAATGCACATGAATAAACAAGTTGTAGAAAACTGAAAGCAATTTGTGAAAAACTGAAGTCTGTACTGAACTCTAATTTTAGTAACTGGTTTTGTAAACTGTTTCCTCTACACACTGCTGAGATTCCCACATAAGTAAGTAGACAAGAGTAAGTTAACAGGACTCAGAATTCAAGTAACATGGTGGATAAATGAAATACATGGCTAGAGAGATGGCTCAGCTAGTAAAGATGCCTGCCACCAAGCATGAAAGGCAATATCAGTAAAATCCCCCTGGGCTCACATGCTGGGAAGAGAGAACTAGCACTAGAAACTTGTCCTTTGACCTTCACAGGTACACATCCACTCACATGAGCCCAAACTGAATAAGTAAAATGTGATCTTTTTTATGAAAACTTTCATAATAAAAGTCAACCAAGCTCATTCTGCATAGATTGAACTTTGAATTCATGTATATACACAGTTTTATTGTCGTTTAAAAATGTTGCATTTATTTGCGTGTGCATGTATGTATGTGTGTATCACATGGTAAGCATGTGCATGTAGGATTATGCAATGATGCACTTGTAGAAGTCAGATAACAACTTGTATGAGTAAGTTCTCTTCTTCCAACATGTGGATCCCAGGGAATGAACTTGAGTCATTAGAGTTGGAAGCAACTAACTTCACCCATTGAGCCATCTTAACATTTTTTATTGACAATTTTAATTACATCAACAGTAATTTACGTTAATGCAGAGATAACCCTTATCTAGTAAAGTTTATGAAATTTAAGCTTCTTGAAATATTAGGCAATTTGAGAAGAAGTTACTTTTAATTCTTACTTGTTCATTTTTTTTTACTTGTTTGAGGTTTCTATTATTGTGACCAAACATAACTTGGGGAAAATAGAGTTTAGTTCACATAGAAGTAGACAGTCCATACAAGGCACATACCTAAACAGAGTAAAGGCAATATACAGCAAGCCTATAGCCAACATCAAGTGAAATAGAGAAAAACTTAAATCAATCCCTCTGAAATCAAAGACAAAGCAAGGCTGCCACTCTTTCCACATCTCTTCAATATAGTACATGAAGCCCTAACTAGAGCAATAAGCCAACTAAAAGAGATCAAGGGGAGACAAATGGGAAAAGAAGTCAAAGTACCAATATTAGCAGATGATATGATAGTACAAATGAGCGACACCAAAAATTTAATCAGAGAACACCTTCAACTGATAAACATCTTCAGCAAAATGGCTGGATAAAAACAAATTAACTCAAAAAAATCAGAAGCCCTCCTGTATTCCACAGACAAAAGGGCTGAGAAAGAAATCAGGGAAACAACATCCTTCACAATAGTCACTAATAACATAAAGTTCCTTGGGGTGTCTCTAACCAAGCAAATAAAAGACCTGTTTGAAAAGAACTTCAAGACTCTGAAAAAAAAAAAGAAATTGAAGAAGATATCAGAAGATGGAAAGATCTCCAGGGCTCATGGATTGGTAGGATTAACATAATGAAAATGGCTATCCTAAGAAAAGCAATCTACAGATTCAATGCAATTCCCATCAAAATACCAACACAATTCTTTACAGACCGTGAAAGAAAAATTCTCAATTTCATATGGAAAAAACCAAAATTTCCAAAATTATCTTGTACAATAACACATCATCTGGGGGTATTTCCATCCCTGATCTCAAGTTGTGCTACAGATTAATAGTAATAAAAAAAACTGCATGGTATTGGCATAGAAGCAGAAAGGTGGATCAATGGAACCAAATAGAAGAACAAAAAATAAACCCACACAACTATAGATATTTGATTTTTGACAAAGAAGACAAAACCATTCAATGAGGAAAAAAAGACAGCATGTTTAACAAATGGTGCTGGTGCAACTGGATGTCTACATGCAGAAAAATGAAAATAGATCCATATTTATCACCTTGCACAAAACTAAAATCCAAGTGGATCAAAGACCTCAACGTAAAACCAGACACACTAAACCTGTTAGGAGAAAAAGTGGAGAAGAGTCTTGAACTCATTGGCACAAGAGACAAGTTCCTGAACAGAACACCAACAACACAGGCTCTAAGACCAACAATCAATAAATGAGACCTCGTGAAAATGGAGAGCTCCTCTAAAACAAAAGACACTAAGGTCAGAACAAAATGACATCCTAAAATCTGGGAAAAGATCTTCACCAACCCTATATCTGGCAAAGGGCTAATATCCAGAATATATAAAGAACTCAAGAAGTTAAAAAGCAACAAATCAAGTAATCCAATTTAAAAATGGGGTACAGAGCTAAACAGAGAATTCACTGCAGAGGAATATAGAATGGCAGAGAAACACTTAAAGAGATGTTCAATGTCCTTAGCCATCAGTGATTTGCAAATCAAAACGACCCTGAGATTTCACCTTACACCCATCAGAATGGCTAAGATAAAAACAACTTCAGTGACTAATAAAAAATCCTGAAAAAATAAAGCCACAGCAACTTTCAAGGACAAAAAAAAAAAAAATTAAAGTGACAATACATGCTGGAGAGGTTGTGGAGAAAGGGGAATCCTCCTCCATTGCTGTTGGGAATGTAAACTTGTACAATCACTTTGGAAATCAATGGTGCCTTCTAAGACAATTAGAAAAAGCACTTCCTTGAGATCCAGCTATACCACTCCTAGGCATATATCCAAAAGATGCTCAAGTACACAACAAGGACATTTGTTTACCCATGTTCATAGCAGCTGTGTTTGTAGTAGCCACAACCTGGAAACAACTCAGATGTCCCTCAGTGGAAGAATGGATACAGAAAGTGTGGTACTTTTACGCAATAGAATACTACTCAGCAATTAAAAACAAGGAAATCATGAAATTTTCAGGCAAATGGTGGGATAAAGAAAAGATCGTCCTGAGTGAGTTATCTCAAAAGCAGAAAAACACACATGGTTTATACACACTAATAAGTAGATTCTAGACCTATAAAATAGGATACACTTACTAAAATCTGTACACCTAAAGAAGTTAAACAAGAAGGAGGACCCTGGGTAAGATGTTCAATCCTCACTCAGAAAGACAAATGGGATGGACATTGGAAGAAGCAGAAAACATGTAACAGGACAGGAGCCTAACACAGAGGGCCTCTGAAAGACTCTACCTAGCAGTGTATTAAAGCAGATGCTGAGTCTCAAAACCAAACTTTGGGCAGAGTTCAGGGAATCATAAGAAAGGGGGGGGAGTTTGTAAGACCTGGAGAGGACAGGAGCTCCACAAGGAGAGCAACAGAACCAAAATATCTGGGCACAGGAGTCTTCTGAGACTGGTACTCCAACCAAGGACCATGCATGGATATAACCTAGAACCCCTGTTCGGATGTAGCCCGTGGCAGCTCAGTATCCAAGTGTGTTCCCTAGTAAGAGGAACAGGGATTGTCTCTGACATGAACTTAGTGGCTGTTTCTTGACCAACCCCCCATGAGGGAGGAGCAGCTTTGCCAGTCCATAGAGGACATTGCATGCAGTCAGTCCTGAGGAGACATGATAAGCTAGGGTCAGATGGAAGGTGAGGAGGACCTCCCCTATCTGTGGACTTAGAAAGGGTCATGGGACAAATTGAGAGAGGAAGTGTGAGATTGCAAGGGAATGAGGGAAGGGGCTACAGTTGGGATACAAAGCAAATAAAATGTAATTAATGTAAAAAATAATAATTTAATTAAGAAAGAAAGAAAAGATACAGGAGAAAAGGTGTCTCTGTGGTTTTATTGCTGGCTCTGTTCTCTTAGCCAAACATTTAATTAAAGGATTTCAGGGTCTTCAAGAAGGAGAGATTTCAGGGTCTTCAAGAAGGAGAAGGAGAAGGAGAAGGAGAAGGAGAAGGAGAAGGAGAAGGAGAAGGAGAAGGAGAAGGAGAAGAAGAAGAAGAAGAAGAAGAAGAAGAAGAAGAAGAAGAAGACCACAGTCGATCAGGAATGGAAGTCAGGCCATAGAAGTAAAGCTGAAATCTGGCAGGAACTATTGAAGAACACTGCTTACTGATGAGCTCTTTGTGGCTTACACATATTTTCTTTCTTTTTTTATTTATTTTCAGATTGTTTTCTTAAACAACCCAGAACTAACTGCCTAAAGAAGGCACCAACCAAATGAATGTGGACCTTACCACAGCATTCGTTAATAATAATAAAAAACCCCTCAGACTTTCCTACATAAAATCTGATGACAATTTTTCACTTGAGATTATTCTTCCCAAGTATTTCTAGCTTGTATATAGTTAAGAGAAAAGGACAATAAGTAATTAAATAATTTAATTTTTCAGAGCCATGTATTTACCTTATTGTGATTATCTTGAATAGGGAAATATTATCAATGCTTATAACTTAGTATTTTACAAAATAATCTCTAACCATTTTTTAAAAGATTTATTTATTTATTATGTATACAATTTCTGCCTGCATCTACACCTGCATGCCAGAAGAGGGCACCAGATTTCATTACTAGATCTCATTATAGATAGTTGGGAGTCACCATGTAGATGCTGGGAATTGAACTCAGGACCACTGGAAGAGCAGCCAGTGCTCTTAACCTCTGAGTCATCTCTCCAGCCCTCTAGCCATGTTTTTAGTTTATTCCAAAGATGATAAATTTAAAGATTATAATGAAAGAGCCATATTAACCAGAGGCAGAGACTAGATGGAATTGTAACAGTATTTTCTGCTGGATGGATTGGTAAAGCTATGTGCTGTGTGACTGGGTAGGGAAAAACACTGGAGGCAAAGTGTAGAAATTAATACTGACATAATTAACTGATCTTTCTCCAAGATTGTGAAAGAAAGGCAGTTGAATCTGTCCTTTCACAGTATCTATATGAGGCCTTCTGAACTCTTCTTTTACAGTTATTCTATCTTATCATATAGACAAACACACTTTAATATAATTGGATATATTAAATAACTTGTTACTATAAGTACTTATATAATGTAATTGAAAGTGATATTATTTTCCTCATATTGAATTTATTACCAGAAAAGATCGCAAAGAATACAATGAATACTTTGGTTTCTTGTTATCTTTAGATTAATTTGTCTTTAAGTATTTGACAAGTGTGTGAAATACCACCAAAATGAGAAAAGAATCCTGATTCACCATTAGAATTATTGTCACATGTTCTTTCGCACAGGAAGGTTATTTTAAGTTGTGACAATGATAAACATGAACATATTTGTGTATATATATATATAATCTGCACAGCTTAATAAAAGAATGAAAGAAAATTTTTTTAAATTTTCACTGGAAAAAGACATGCCTAAAAACCAGATGATATGAATGTATTAATATAAAAATATACAGCATGACAGCATGCATCAAAATGTCACAATGTTGCAATATAAACATATAATTAAATATTATAATAATTTATATATTATACATAATTTTAATTATAAATTTAAATTGTATTTCTATGATGACTAGAAATGATTACTATTTTATTCAGATGCCATGTTAGCCATTATGAAATGCCAAAATTTTCGCTCTTCAAAGACTAATTTTGTCATCTACAAATATCCGTTATCCTAGCTGTGGTGTGTGTATACATGGATATATTTTTCAATTTGAAGCATTTTTCTGTTTATCCACAAGAAGGCACTTGTACAATTTTTCAATATCACCAGAATATTCAATTTTTTTCACACATGTATTTAAATGTATTACCTTCCTTGTTTATTAAAATTATGAAACATAAAATTAGAACACAGAACATGAGATCTGCCAACTTATGGATTTTTTAAAATTTATTTTTATTAATTACAGTTGTATTCCAGTTGTAGTCCCTTCCCCAGCCCCTCCCAATCCCATCTTCCTCCCTCTGCTTCTCCTATGTGCCTCTACCAGTCCAATGATAGGGGAGGCCCTCCTCCCCCTTCCTGACCTTAATCTATCAGATCTCATCAGGACTGGCTGCATTATCTTCCTTTGTGGACTGGTAAGGCTGCTCCCCTCTCAGGTGGTGGTGATCAAAGAGCCAGCTACTGGTTTCATGTCAAAGAAAATCACTGTTCCTATTCCAGGGGAACCCTCTTGGACAATGAGCTGCCATGTGCTACATCTGTGCAGGGGTTCTAGGTTATCTCCATTCATGGTCCTGGTTTGGAGTATCAGTTTCACAGATTTTTTTGGTTCTGTTGTTCTCCTTGTGGAGCTCTTGTCCCCTCGAAGTTTTTCATTTTTTCTTTCTTTTTTATCAACTGAAATGATGGATTAATTGTAATGTGTTTTATTGTTTTTTTTTTAATTTTTATTAATTACACTTTATTCTCTTTGTATCCCCCCATAAACCACTCCCTCCACCCTCCAAATCCCACCTTCCCTCCCCTTTCTCCGCACAAGTCCTGAGAGGGGAGGTCTTTCTTTCCTTCCTTCTGATCCTAGTCTATCAGCTCTCATCATAAATGGTTGCATTCTCTTCCTCTGTGGCCTGGTAAGGCTGCTCCCCCATCAGGGTGAGGTGATCAAAGATCAGGCCAATCAGTTCATGTCAGAGGCAGTCCCTGTTCCCATTACTATGGAACCCACTTGGATACTAAACTGCCATGGGCTACATCTGTTCAGGGGTTCTAGGTTTTCTCCATGCATGGTACTTGGTTGGAGTGTCAGTCTCGGGAAAGACCCCTGTACTCAGATTTTTGGTTCTGTTGCTCTCCTTGTGGAGCTCCTGTCTTCTCCCTATCTTACTGTTTCCCACATCTTTCATGAGATTCCATCTACTCTGCCCAACAGTAGGCAGAGTATCAAAGCATCTGCTTTGATATTCTGCAGAGCAGAGCGTTTCAGGGGCCCTCTGTGACAGGCTCCTAGCTTGTTTCCTGTTTTCTTCTGATGTCAATCTGCTTTGCCTTCCCGGTTTGGGATTGAGCATTTTAGCTAGAGTCCTCTCTATTGATTAGTTTCTTTAGGTATACAGATTTTAGTAAGTTTATCCTATATTATATGTCTATATGAGTGAGTATATACCATGTGTGTCTTTCTGCTTCTGGGATAGTTCACTCGGGATGATCCTTCCCAGTTTCCATCATTTACCTGCAAATTTCATGATTTCCTTGTTTTTTATTGCTGAGTAATATTCCATTGTGTAGATATACCACAATTTCTGTATCTATTCCTCAGTTGAGGGGCATCTGGGTTGTTTCCAGATTCTGGCTATTACAAATAAAGCTGCTACAAACATGGTTGAGCAAATGTCCATATTGTGTACTTGAGTCTCTTTTGGATATATGCCTAGGAGTATTAAAGCTGGACCTTGAGGAAGTGATATTCCTAGTTGTCTGAGGAATTGCCCGATTGATTTCCAGAGTGGTTGTACAAGTTTACATTTCCACCAGCAGTGGAGGAGGGTTCCCCTTTCTCTACAACCTCTCTAGCATGTGTTGTCACTTGAGTTTTTGATCTTGGCCATTCTTACGGGTGTAACCTAAAATCTCAGGTTCGTTTTGATTTGCATTTCCCTAATGGCTAATGACATTGAGCATTTCTTAAAGTGTCCCTATGCCATTCGATATTCCTCTATCGAGAGTTCTCTGTTTATCTCTGTTCCCCATTTTTTAATTGAATTACTTGTGTTTTTGCTTTTCAATTTCTGTAGTTCTTTATATATTCTGGACATTAGCCCTCTGTCAGATGTAGTATTGGTAAAGATCCTTTCCCAATCTGTAGGCAATCCTTTTGTTTTGATGACAGTGTCCTACGCTTAACAGAAGCTTTTCAGTTTCATGAGGTCCCATTTATTGATTGTTGTTCTTATAGCCTGTGTTGTTGGGGTTCTGTTCAGGAAGTTGTCTCCTGTACCAATGAGTTCAAGGTTCTTCCCCACTTTTTCTTATAACCAATGTAATGTGTCTGGTTTATGTTGAGGTCTTTGATCCACTTGAAGTTTAGTTTTGTGTAGGGTCATAAATGTAGATCTATTTGCATTTTCTATATGTAGACATCCAGTTAGACCAGCACCATTTGTTGAAGATGCTATCTTTTTTCCATTGTATGGGTTTGGCATCTTTGTAAAAAATTAGGTGTCCTTAAATATGTGGGTTTATTTCTGGGTCTTCTTTTCAGTTCCATTGATCCACCATTCTATTTCTATGCCAGTACCATGCAGTTTTTATTATTGTTGCTCTATAGTACAACTTGAGATCAGAAATGGAGATACCTGCAGAAGATTATTTATTGTAGAGGATTGTTTTAGCAATTCTGGGTTTTTTGTTATTCCATATGAAGTTGAGAATTTTTCTTTCAAGGTCTGTAAAGATTTTTGTTGGTAATTTGACAGGAATTGCATTGAATCTGTATACTGCTTTTGGTAAGATTACCGTTTTTACTATGTTAATCGTGCCAAGCCATGAGCATGGGAGATCTTTCCATTTTCTGATATATTCTTCTAATTCTTTCTTCAGAGACTTGAAATTTTTTTCGTACAAGTCTTTGACTTCCTTGGTTAGGGTCACACCAAGCTACTTTACATCTTTTGTGGCAATTGTGAAAGGTGTTGTTTCCCTAATTTCTTTCTCAGCCTTTTTGTCTTTTGTGTATAGGAAGGCTACTGATTTTTTTTTAGTTAATTTTGTATCCAGCCTCTTTGCTGAAGGTGTTTATCAGCTATAGGAGTTCCCTGGTAGAATTTTTGGGGTCACTCAGGTATACTATCATATTGTCTGCAAATAGTAATACTTTGACATCTTCCTTTCCATTTTGTATCCCCTTGATCTCCTTCAATTGTCTTATTGCTCTAGCAAGGATTTCTAGAACTATTCTTCCATAAGATTTCCTGCACTCTGCCCAAAATTTAGCTATGAGTCTCAGGATATGTTTAAATACCCTCCAGGGTAGAAACTTTCCGAGGTCCTTCTCATGTAGGCTCCTGTCCTGTTCCTGTTTTCTCCCTCTTCCAATGTCCTTCTGATTGGCTTTTCTGAATGAAGACTGAGCATTTTACCCAGAATACTACTTCTTGATTATCTTCTTTAGGTATAGAGATTTTAATAAGTTTATCCTATTTATAGGACTAGTATCTACTTATTAGTGAGTATATACCATGTGTGTCTTTCTGCTTCTGAGATACCTCACTGAGGATGGTCTTTTCCAAATCCCACCATTTGCCTGAAAACTTCATGATTTTCTTGTTTTTAATTGCTGAGTAGTATTCCATTGTGTAAATGTACCACAATTTCTGTAGCCATTCCTCAACTGAGGGACATCTGGATTCTTTTCAGATTCTGCTATTACAAATAAAGCTGCTACAAATATGGTTGAACAAATGTCCTTGATGTGTACTTGAGCATCATTTGTATATATGGTTAAGAGTGGTATAGCTGGATTTTGAGGTAACACTATTCCGAATTGTCCCAAAATGTCTTCAAATGGCAAGCAATGACAAATGTCCCCAGTCTATTGGGATACCTTGTACTGTTCAAAGCCCATCCTTTCTTGCCTTTCCCACAAAAGAAAATCAAGATAGCAATGCCATCCCAGACATCAGTATCACTGCTACTATTAAGCCTACACCAGTTGCGGCTACTGAATCAGTGATGACTATGGATGTCACTCCTAAAGATCTCACAGTGGTCATTTATATCCCAGAGACAGCCACATTCCCAGTGCTTATACCTGCAGTATAAAAACACTAAGAAAACAATGAAGAAGACAAAAAAGCCTTACTGGAACCAAATTCCAACTTCAAACACTCTTTCAAACATTTGCCTGCCATCATTCAGGAGAAAATGCAGTGTTCACAGACTCAGATCTTTCTCTTCTTCCCTTACATTTTACATTGAGTCTACAGTTAAAAATTTTGATTACTACAGAATAAAGTCAATAAAATACAAAAAAAAAGAAATTTATTTACCCTATATCCCCCAAGGAAATGGAAGCAGTCATCATCAGCCTCCCTGCCAAAAAAAGCCCTGGGCCAGATGGTTTCAGGGCAGAATTTTACCAGACCTTCAAAGAAGTGCTAACTCCAATTCGCTTCAAATTATTCCACTAAAAAGAAACAAAAGGAACAATACCAAACTCATTCTATGAAGCCACAGTCACCTTGATACCTAAACCACAGAAAGACCCAACAAAAAAAGAGAACTTCAGACCTATCACTCTTATGAACACTGCTGCAAAAATACTCAATAAAATACTGGCAAACTGAATCCAAGAACACATAAGAGATCTCATCCACCATGACCAAGTAGACTTCATCCCAGACATGCAAGGGTGGTTCAATATATGGAAATCCATAAATGTAATCCACCACATAAACAAACTGAAGGAGAAAAACCACATGATCATCTCCTTAGATACTGCAAAAGCATTTGACAAAATCCAATACCCATTCATCTTTAAAGCCTTAGAGAGATCAGGGATACAAGAAACATACCTAAACATAGTAAAGGCAATACACAGCAAAACTCTAGCCAACATCAAATTCAATGGAGAGAAACTTAAATCAATACCACTGAAATCACAGACAAGGCAAGGCTGCCCACTGTCTCCATATCTCTTCAACATAGAACTTGAAGTCCTAGCTAGAGCAATAAAACAAATAAGGGAGATCAAGGAGATAAAATTGGAAAGGAAGAGATCAAAGTTTCACTGTTCACAGATGATATGATAGCATATCTGAGTGACCCCAAAAATTCAACCAGAGAATTCTTTCAGCTGATCAATACCGTCAGCAAAGTGGCTGGATACAAAATTAATTCAAAAAATCAGAAGCCCTCCTGTATACCCAAGAACAAAGGGCCAAGAAGGAAATCAGGGAAACAACACCCTTCACAATAGCCACTAATAACATAAAGTACCTTGGGGTGACTAGAACCAAACAAGTGAAAGACCTATTTGAAAAACACTTCAAGTCTCCCAAGAAAGAAATTGAAGAAGATATCAGAAGATGGAAAGATCTCCCATGCTCATGGATTGGTAGAATTAACATAGTGAAAATGGCTATCCTGCAAAAAGCAATCTACAGATTCAATGCAATTCCTATCAAAATACCAACACAATTCATTACAGACCTTGAAAGAAAAATTCTCAACTTCGTATGGAGAAACAAAAAATACAGAATTTCCAAAATGATCCTATACAACAACATATCATCTGGAGGTATGACCATCTCTGATCTCAAGCTGTATTACAGAGTAATAGTAGTACAAACTGCATGGTATTGGCATAGAAGCAGAAAAGTGGATCAATGGAACAGAATAGAAGACCCAGAAATAATCCTACACACCTATTTTTTTTTTACAAAGAAGCCAAAATCATTCAAAGGAAAAAAACAGCATCATAAATAAATGGTGGTTCCCCAATTAGATGTCTACATGCAGAAAATTAAAAATAGATTCATATTTATCACCCTGCACATAACTAAATACAAGTGGATCAAAGACCTCAACATAAAACCATATACAATAAATCTGTTAGAAGAAAAATTGGGGAAGAGCCTAGAACTCATTGGCACAGGAAACAACTTCCTGAACAGAACACCAACAGCACAGGTTCTAAGAACAAAAGTCAATAAATGGGAGCTCATGGAACTGAAACCTTCTGTAATGCAAAGGACACTGTTGTCAGAACAAAACAACAGCCTTCAGAGTGGGAATGGATCTTCACCAGCCCTATATCTGACAGAGGGCTAATATCCAGAATAGATACAGAACTAAACAAGTTAAAAGGCAATAAATTAAGCAATCCAATTAAAAAGTGAGGTACGGAGTGAAACAGATTTCTCTGTAGAAGAATATAGAATGACAGAGAGATACAAATCAAAACAACCCTGAAATTTCACCTTACACCCATCAGAATGACTAAGATCAAAAACTCAATTGACAACACATGCTGGAGAGGTTGTGGAGAGAGGGGAACCCTCCACCATTACTGGTAGGAATGTAAACCTGTACAACCACTTTGGAAATCAATCTATCGCTTTCTCAGACAATTAGGAATAGTGCTTCCTCAAGATCTAGCTATACCACTCTTAGACATATATCCAAAAGAGGCTCAAGTACACAACAAGGACATTTGCTCAACCATGTTTGTAGTAGCTTTATTCATAATAGCCAGAATCTGGAAACAACCCAGATGTCCATATACTGTGGAATGGATACAGAAATTGTGGTACTTTTACACAATGGAATACTACTCAGCAATTAAAGACAATGAAATCATGAAATTTGCAGGCAAATGGTGGGATCTAGGAAATATCATTCTAAGTGAGGTATCCCAGGAGCAGAAAGACACACAGGATATAATCACTTATAAGTAGGTACTAGACCTATAAGGTAAGATAAACATACTAAAATTGGATACAGAAATTGTGGTACTTTTACACAATGGAATACTATTCAGCAATTAAAAAGGAGGAAATCATGAAATTCGCAGGCAAATGGTGGGACCTGGAAACGATCATACTGAGTGAGGTATCCCAAAAGCAGAAAGAAACATATGGTATATACTCACTTATATAAACCTATAGGATAAGAAGTTCAAGCTGAAATCTACACACCTAGAGAGGATATACAAGAAGGAGGACCTAGATTGGTATGATCAATGCTTATTTGAATGAACAAATGGGATGGACATTGAGTGGAGGAGAAAACAAGCAACAGAACAGGAGCATGCCAAAGAGGACCTCTGGGGGGGGGTCAATGTAGAGCAGATATTAAGACTAGAGATCAAGCCTCTGACAGAGGGCGAGAAGTAACGATAGATCTGGGGGAGGTTGTTGAGACTTGGGGAGAACAAGTGCT
>CM053742.1:72735127-72753382 GCA_028658305.1 Pachyuromys duprasi
CCGAGAGAGAAGCAGCCTTGCTAAGCCACAGAGGAGGACATTGCAGCCAGTCCTAAAGAGACCTGATAAGCTAGGATTAGATGGAAGGGGAGGAAGACCTCCCCATTAGTGGACTTAGAGAGGGCAGGGAGGAGGTGGAGGGAGGGTGGGATTGGGAGGGAATGAGGGAGTGGACTACAGCTGGGATACAAAGTGAATAAACTGTAACTAATTAAAAAAAGATGAATAGGAAAAAAAAGGCAAATGGGACAGACATCAGAAGAGGGAGGAAACAGGGAATAGGACAGGAGCCTACCACAGAGGGACTCTGAAGGACTCTACCCAGCAGGGTATCAAAGCATATGCTGAGACTCATAGCCAAACTTTGGGCAGAGTGTAGGGAATCTTATGAAAGAAGGGGGAGAGAGAAAGACCTGGAGGGGACAGTAGCTCCACAAGGAGAGCAGCAGAAGCAAAAATTCTGTGGGACTGATACTCCAAACAAAGACCATGCATGGAAATAACCTAGAACCCCTGCTCAGATGTAGCCCATGGCAGCTCACTCTCCAAGTGGGTTCCCCAGTAATGGGAACAATGACTGTCTCTGACATGAACTCAATGGCTGGCTTATTTGATTACATTCACCTGATGGGGGAGCAATCTTACCAAGCCACAGAGCCACGCAATTCAGCCAGTCCTGATAAGAGCTGATAGGCTAGGATCAGATGGAAGGAGAGGAGGACCTCTCCTATCAGTGGACTTGGGGAGGGTCATGGAAGGAGATGAAGGAAAGAGGGTGGCATTGGGAGTGGAAGAGGGTGAGGGAGGAAGCTACAGCTGGGATACAAAGTGAATAAACTTATTAATAAAAAAATAAATTTAAAAAAATGAATGTAACTATTTAAAGCGGCATTTGGATATTGCTTGACAATATTTCTTTGTTTTTGTTATTTTGTTTACTGTCTGAGTTGTTTTGGGATCAATTACAACCAATGACTTAGACTCTTGTAAAACTCTGTTAAAGTTTTTTATATTCTATTCCTTCATGTGCGATGTTTTCTGTGCTGAACAAAATGGAGAGGAAAGTCCTTTGTGAGGCATAGCACAGGTACAGGGACAGATTCGCAAGTCAGTCTTTATGCAGGTACAGACACAGACCCATAAAGTAGGCAGACAGGGACTAGAGAAAGCAGAGGAAAAAGAAATAAAGAATTCAAATCTATGCTCACTCTAGGTCAAATGACTAAGAGGTAGAGTTTTGACTTACATCCTCAATGTGAAACTGACTCATTATTGGTGACTCAGAGTTCATCATTAATGCCTTCAAACTGACCCCAAAACTAGTTTTGTACTAACATTATCTCCAATTTGTTCTTATTTAAAATGTTCTTTTAGCTGTCCTAAATGTTTTGCATTTCCATATAAATTGTACAATCTTTTCAATGTCTATATTTTAAAAAATGTTGATATGAACTCAATTGTACCTATAGACTAATTTATAATGATCTGAAATCTTTACTATTTCAGTACTTTAGTCAATGGGGACTGAGGGTTTATCACATTTTCTTTTTTCTTTTTCTTTTTTTTTGTAAATATTGCTTTCAACAGAATTAATAATATACTACAGTGATCCTTTGTAATTTTTAAAATGTGTGTGTGTACTTCTTTGCTATTGCAGCTTTCTAGAATAAATTTTAAAATACTCGAAATTCTTATATAGTTATGTCTTATTTGTGGTTTCTATTGCTATCATAAAACATGACCAAAAACAAGTTGGAGATGAACTACACTTCCATATTGCTGTTCTCATTGAAGGAAGTCCAGACAGGAACTCAAAAAGGGCTGGAGCCTGGAGGGAGTAGCTAATCACAGAAGCCACTGGGGGTTGTTGCTTACTGGATTGCTTCCCCTGGCTTGCTCAGCCTGCTTTCTTGTAGAACACAAGACCACTAGCCTGGGGATGACTCCACACACAATGGCCTAGGCACTTCCCCATCAAACACTAATTAAGAAAATTTCTTGTAGCCCTATCTTATGAAGACATTTTCTCAAATGAAATTCTCTTCTTTCAGGTAACTCTAAGTTGGTATAAGACCAGCACAAGTTAATCATATCACCATGAATAGAGATGTTCTTGCTTCTTTTCCAATCTACATAATTTCTTCTCCCTCCTGTGCTCTCTCTACTCTTCCCCTCCCTCCCTCTCTTTCTTCCTTCCTTTTCCTTCACTTCCCTGCCCCTCTCATGCTTCTCTGCTCCCTCCTCTTCTCCCTCCCTTTCTCTCCCTCTCCCCCTTTCCCTCCCTGTCTCTGCTTATTTATCTCTTTCTTTCTACTTTTTTCTCTTGTTGTAGTGACCATAAATTCAGGTTGTACCCTTCATAATATTGGTAAAACGAGATGTTTCTATTGCTCACAGTTTTGAGAAGAAAATCCACATATTCATCATTAATTATTATGTCAGGGATAGTTTCATGGGAAAAAAGACTAGTTGTCAAGTTGAAGGTGCTCCAAACTATTCCGCAAACCCTGAAATTATTTCAGGTTTGGATAAGGAAATGTATTAGGTATAGTAGAAATAAAATAAGAAGGGTAAATATGATCAAAAATCATTGTACAAAATACTTATAGAGCTAATAAAAGAAATGCATATATATTTATTTTGTTATACTGTATACAACAAAAGATATACATATAACTGTGCATATACACATATGTAATTTGTTTTTTGTTGGTTAACTCCTCCTGAGTATGAAGCCTGCTCTGGAGTGTGGTTGATATATTTAGCTTCACTGCTTTGAAGTAAACTGATTTTTCCTTCTATTTGCTATAGCTTCTGAGTTGGGGTGATTGTTTGTCTACTTCTGTTTTGAGTTAGAATTTTTTCTTGTGCAGGTCTTTTTTACGCTGGCACAGTCCCAGGGAGGAAAATGTTATGTCTGGAATACACTATTTTCCTTGGAGTTTTCTTTCTACATCTGTTTCCATATAGATTTCTAAACCATGATGTGAGGAGCTTGATAAAGATACCCCATTTAGAGTTGAATGCTCCAAGGTCTCTCACTCTCTGTACATTGTCCATTTCTACATTTCTGTGTCAGTTACAATCTGCAGCAATTAGGAGCTTCTCAGAAATGAGCAGAGTAATACAATGCTCTGTGGGTACTCTAATATGCAATATTACATTAAAGGAGTTCTATTTTTCTTTTTCTTTTTGTTTTTGCTGTTGCTTGGTTTGTTTGCTTTATTCTCATTTATTTGTTTAATCGATTTACAACCTGATCCCAGTCTCTTCCTTCCTCTCCTCCCAGTCTCACCCTCATACCCATCCCTTCATTCCACACTCTAATTTCTCTCCAAGAAGGGGATACCCTCAGGGGTACCAACCCACCCTGGCACCTCAAATTGCAGCTGGACTATGCACAACCTCTCTCACTGAGGCCAGATAAGTGAGCCCAGCTAGGGGAAAGGGATTCAGAGGAAAACAATAGTCAGAGACAGACCCAAATCCCATTGTTACTGGACTTACATGTTGTCCAAGCTGCACATCTGCTACATATGTGTAGGGGGCCTTAGTCCATCCCATGAATGTTCTATGGTTGGTGGTTCAGTCTCTGTGTGCTCTCATGGACCCAGGTTAGTTTACTCTTTAGGTCTTCTTGTAGTGTCCTTGATCCGTCTGGTTCCCTCAATCCTCCCTCTCACTCTTCCACAAGACTCTCCATGTTCAGGCTATTGTTTAGCTGTGGGTCTCTGCATCTGTTTCCATCAGCTTCTAGGTGGAACCCCTCAGAAGACAGTTATGCTAGGCTCTTTTCTCCAAGCATAACAGAGTATCATTAATAGTGTTAGGGTTGCTCTTTCCCAATGAGTGGGTCTCAGGTTGGGCCAGTCATTGGTTTACTATTTTCTCAATCTCTGTTCCTTCTTTATCCATACATTTCTTGTAGGCAAGACAAAATTTCAGTCAAAGTTTTTATGGGTGGGTTGGTGTTCCCCTCCCTGCACTGGAAGTCCCACCTGGCTACAGGGAACAGTAAGTTCAGGTTCCATTTAAAACAGAGAAAGAATGTGAATTTGGGTAGGTAGAGGGAGGGTCTGGGAGAAGGTAGGATAGGGGAAAAATATGAACAAAATAAAATTTTATAAAAAATAATGCAATAATTAAAAGTAGTCAATAAACAAAAATGATTTAAGATACATACCATATAAATACTCACGGTCTATGAATGACTACACCAATAACATATAAAATATAGAACAAACAAAATTACTGGAGTCAACATGCTATCTTCTATAATTACCAAGTTACTGAGATCATATAATACCTGAAGTTGTATACATGGCATGAGAGTGTGAGAATACACAAAATAAAATTGACAGATGTGAGAGGATAAAAAGATAAATATATAATAATAAAATAAATTATTTTTCGACTAACAAACTAATAGAACTTTCATACAAAAAAATCAGAACACGTGTAGAACAATGAATCAAACAGTCAGCGAACAGTAGAGAAATGCTTCTAGAACATCCTATAGAATAGTTGTTTCTACATATTCATCTAGCATTTATGAATTGCAATTATTCTTGAGACTATGACATTATTCTCTAAAAATTTCAAAATAACTGAAGTTATACTTTTTGTTAATAGTTGTGAGATAATAAAACTGCAAATTGATAAAAAAAAACAATAGGAAAAAGGCTCTAGACACCTAGAAATATTATAACCCATTTAAAGTAATTCAAATTAATTAAATATTCATATATGAAACAAGAATAAGTCAAAAAAATTTTAAAGCTATGCTGAGAGGGAAATTTAAATTTAAAATGACCATATTTTAGAGTGTAATATCCTCTACCATTTTTCTGTGCATAGTTGAACAGTCTCCCTAGAGATAACTTTCTCTCTTCGGCATGTATGTATTAAAGACAAAACTTAAGTTATATCTATTGTTAAAGCAATTTATTCTGACAGAAGTCGTAAAATATCAATATCAGGTGCAGGCCATTGTTACAAGCTGCAGCACATTCAGGCATCAGATGATTGCTTGACCAGAATACTCTCCTACATTTTATGTTCAAATTTTGGGAGAAATATTCATTTATTTTTCTTATATGTCATTCAACTCATTTACCATGCATTTCTTTGATAAAGGGACATTTTAATAATAACACTTATTTTTTAATATTTATCTCTTTATTATTTATACCATGTTCTGCCTGCATGACAAAAGAGGGTACCAGATCTCACTATAGATGGTTGTGAGCCACGATGTGGTTGCTGGGAATTGAACTCAGAACCTTTGAAATAACAGTCGGTATTCTTAACCTCAGAGCCATCTCTCCAGCCCAGTAATACTTAATTTAAAGACTATAAAATTTGAATTTGTCATAAGTGGCCATCAGTCTAGAGTAATTAGTTATTTTTCCATTATTATCACCAGGCAACATCACAGATGAAATTGAAAATTCCAGGCTATGTGAATCATAGTGTTATCCCCACAAGTAATTTCAGTGGCCACTAGGCAATAATTACTGTTATATTCACAATATACTAAAGATTAAAGTCATTAATCTAAATTAGGAAACTAGAAAAACAACTAAAGAAATACAAAGGAACAAAAATTAATGAAACTGAGAGGGAAATAACAGCAACAATACATATTAAATGCCACAGAAACTGTATTTTCAAAATTATCAATAAAGCTGATGAACCAATAAGAATATTGAATTTTTTCTAGAAAATAGTTGAATATCTGTTTATTCACCAAATTTTACAGAATTTAAGGATATTAAGTGAGATCATAGGTCTTATTTTTTATGTAAGAAACAAAAAGTTAAGGAAGACTAAAAAAGTTGGTCACAGTGTGAAAAGAGGAAAAATAATTCATTCTAGGTTTTTATACATTTAAATTAGTTAAAAACTAAACACTTTTAAAATTTCTAGAGAAAGCCTTACTAGTATTATGACAGGACACATATGCTAACCTGATATAATGTTGTAGGTGTCTACAAATATCATCTTTCCTCCAACTTTGGTTGTATAAGAGTTGAGCAATTATCGAGCTGCTGGGTCACATGAATCAAGACAACAATATTATATATTGATAGCTGTGGCCAGGCCGTCTACATAAAGATTCAGCATCTGGTACAAAAATGAAGGTTCATATGCAAGCCGGGAGCCATATATAGAACAATTAAACTAACCATAGCATAAAGGGGAGACCTGTGACTGATAAGTTGGAGTCAAGTTTTAGCTTGCATCATGGCCTAGGGGTAGGTCTTAGTAATGCATCTTCCATTCTTGAAATATGCGCTCCTGAATCTCTGATACTTGGGTACTCCATTCATGATGGTCAAAAAGATTTTCTCCCTACTCTGCTCTCCATTTAAATTTAAAAAGGCAATAAATGCAGGGAGAGATACAGAACATTTCTAGAATGTGGTAAATATGAGCAAAAAGGAATATAGCAAAGCACTTTGTAAAATGTCATACCCCATAATTGAGACCAGGTAGCTATCAAAAGACTTTTACATAGAATCTTGTGCTGTACATGTAGCAATTAATATTACGAAAGTTTTTTTTTTCCTTGTGTTTCCAATTCTGTCTTGGGCTGGAATCACTGGTAGAGTTCAAGTGTTAGCAGGGCAGAAGCATGCCTAGTATAGCAATTTTATTCCATCTATCACAACCTATCATTGTTGAGAGGTGGCTTGGAAAGTGAGCATATTCCAGCAATGAGTCATATATGATTATCTAGGGTTAAAATAATGGAAACAGCTATAGGCTCAGAGACATATACAATCACCTTAGAATTTTTTGAAGAATGGACAGAAACTAAGAAATACTCAGAAGATTATAATAAATAACTAAACTTTCCATTCCCTGAAGTCACTCCAACAAGAAAAAATATTTTAAAAAATGTCCACACCTAATAGAGTGCCACATGTTGATAAGTGTTCCATACAGGAGAATCTACTGACATATTTTAAATGATTTTTAAAGGAAATTCAATAAACTAGAAGAAAACAGATGTAATTTTATATTTCCCCCAAAGAAATAAATTGAAGAAATCAATAATCAAATAGAAATCTTTTAACCAAAAAGTTTACTCAGGATAGACATTTGAAGTAGGAGAAGACAAAGAACAGGACAGAAGCCTTCCACAGGGGACCTCTGAAAGACTCTACCCCCCAAGGTATCAAAGGAGATATTGAGATTGATACCCAAAATTTAGGTAGAGTGCTGGAAACCTTAGGGAAGAAGAGGGAGACAGAAAGACATGGAGGGGAACAAGAATTCCACAAGGAGACCAACAGAGCCATAATAATAATAATAATAATAATAATAATAAACAAAAAAACAACAACAAAAACCTGGGACTGCAGAGACTAATACTCCAACCATCGACCATGCATAGAAAGGACTTAGACCCTCTGCTCAGAGGAAGCCCATAGGCTGCTCAGTTTCCAAGTAGGTTCCCTTGTAAGGGAGATAGGGGCTGTTTCTGACTTGAACTCAGTGGCCAGCTCTTTGTTCACCTCCCACTGGCAGGATGCAGCCTTGCCAGGACACAGAGGAAGGTAATGCAGCCAGGCCTGATGAGAGATTGTCTAGGGTCAGAAAAATGGAGAGGAGGTCCTCTCCTACCAGGGGACTAGGGAAAGGGAACAGGGGGAAAAGTGGAAGAGTGGGGAGACTAGGAGGAGATGAGGGAAGGGGATACAGTGGGGATACAAAGTGAATAAACTGTAATAAATAAAAAATAAAATAAAAACTAAAGTAAAAAAGTATACTCAGTGAACGGAAAAATGTCTTTGAATACAAGAGTAGCACAGCAAATTAGTGAGGCTAAACACATCTCCACAGCTGGGTGGGAATAGAAAAATAATAAGAAATGGAAGTTTACAGAACCTTTGAAAGTTTTAAAAGAGAAAACATGCAGGTTTTATTGAGCAATTGTATGGCATTAAAATGCTGAGGTAAGGGAAATCTTATTCTAAGACATAAATAACTCCCCAAACCCAAATAAAGATACAAATACCAGGGTATATCAAGGTCAAAATTCACTACTCAAATTTAATTAAAACAACCCTCTTTGGGGTTGGACAGATGGTTCAGAGATTAGGGCATGCTGCTCTTTGAGAAAACTGGAATTTTACCGAAATAGGAGGCTCACAACCACCTGGGACCAAAACTTCCTTTTGTGGTCTCTGAGGGCACCAAAACATAAATGTATACAGCCATAAATACATACACATATATAAAAATAAAATAAATCTTTTAAAAATCAGATTATAAACATTTATTAAAGCTTCAATCTCCACAAGTTTCCTGGGCCTTGGTTACTTGGCTATGTTGATCTTCTTGTGGAGCTCCTGTCCCCTTCAGGTCATTCTAATTTTCCACCCACTTGTCCACAAGACTCCCTATGCTTTGCCCAATGTTTGGCTGTGACTCTCACCATGTGTTTCGATACATTACTGGGAGGAGCCTCTCAGAGGACAGCTATGTTAAGCTCCTCTCTGAAAAGATAGCAGAGAATCATTAATAGTATCAAGGGTTGGCTTTCTTCCCTGAGGTGAGTCTCATGTTGAGCCAGTCATTGGTAGGGCATTTCCTCAGTCTCTGCTCTATCTTTATCCTTGCGCATCTCTGACATAGATTCTGTTGCCTGCTTTTTGATCACTTTTTCCCTGTTTGGGCTACCTTACCAGGCTATAGGAGAAAAGAATGCACTTAGTCCTGATGCTACCTGATGTACCTGATGTACTTCAATTTGTTGGTGCAGGAGTTGCCTAAATAAGCTCAGAACAAAGATGATACCAATAGATATGCTAACAAGGAATGTAGAAAATCTTTCATAGGACCTTAATCCTAAACAAAGAATTGTAGGCAACTAAGATTTTGAGAGTGTCACCATATTTGTTACCTAATATCAAGGAGTCAGCTTTGAAATCAGAAATATACAAATTATATATGGGCTGAGAATTTAAATATTTATATAAAATTATTTATATAATAAAATTATTGATTTATTTACTTATATAATTGAAAAATACAGGCCATGAGTATGAGAGAAAGAGAAGGGGAAGAACAGGAAAGGATGGAAGGAGAAAGGAGAAAAATGATGTAGTTATATTTTAATTCTAAAAAATAACTAATATTTTAAAAAATTAAAAATACTAGCATATATGATTTTCGTATAAGAATTGCTAACAAAGTATTGGGGAACAGAAAGTAGTCATATACAAGAATTTATAAATCATACCTAAATTGAACTTAAATCAAGTTTTTTAACATTTGAGCATCACTTGACATCTCGACAATAATCAATATTCTGGGTAAGAAAAGGCAGAGTGATGGATCAGCAAGTAAAGGTGATTTCTGAGCAGGCCTAGCAAGCTGAGTTCAAACCTAGGAACCCATGGTGAAAGGAGAGAACTGACTCCACAGAGTGGGTCTCTGACCTCTATACACAACAGCATGTGGCATGGGTGATTCTTCCCTTCAGTACATGAATCGTATATACATATGAAAAATGGTGATATGTAAATAAATAAGCAGATAATCATTCAATGGCCTAAAGGAAAAAAAAAAGATGTTTTCCTCACTGAAAATGAATATTTACGCAAATTTAACACCATTTTACTATTTTTACAATAAAACTTGCAAATACGTATATTTAATTTTTACTGTAAATTTATCAAATACGTATCACTTTTTATTTTGTTCTTTTTGATTATCAGTTTTACCTTTGAATGCATTTACAATCAAATCCTTCATGAAATACAGATTAGCAGAGTTGAAAATTTAATGATCCAACTCAACCACCATATGTTTGTGTATGTATATGTTTGTATATGAGTACTTACTATTCATAAAAAGTACTGGACTTTCACAAGAATCACTGGGGGTTAGGTGGAATACTCACAACCAGCTGTAACTCCAGCTCCAAGGTACCTGACATTTTCTTCTTGCCTCTTTGGGTACCTGCACACATTTATGTAACTTGAATATGGAAAGTTTCTTATAGGATCTTGTATTTGCTGTTTGTGTCCCAGTTACTAGATTTCTTTTAGAAGACTGTAGAAGCCTTAGGAGGTGGAGAATAGGGGCAAAGCTTTTGAGGGTCATCAGACTGTGGTTCCTTTTTTTAATTTGAAAAATTTCAGATTATTTACTTTACATCCCAAGGGAGGCCCCCTGCTCCTCAAAATTCCCCCTTCCTCTCCTTCCCACTGCCCCTTTCCATTTACCCACTGAAAAAGGGAGCCCCCTTGTATCAACCTTCACTCATTTTTTTAATTGTTTTTTTCTTCACAGTGTATTCATTATATAAATTAAATGTTCAGAGCCCATGGTGTCATGCAGAGACTGATGAACCAACAGAGGACCATGCATGAAGAGGACCTAGACCCCCTGCTCAGATGTGGCAGATTGGCAGCTTAGTCTCAGTGTGGCTCTCTGATTGAGGAGATGAAGGGCTGCCACTATCCTGAACTCAGTTGACTTCTCCCTGATCTCTCGTCGCAGATGATGCAGCCTTGCCAGGCTACAGAAGAAAAGGATCCAAGCAGTCCTGATGAGACTTAACAAGCTATGGGCAGATGGCAATAGTGGAGAACTCCCCCTTTCAGTGGACTAGGAGAAGGGGATGAGGGGAAGAGGGATGGAGGGTGGGACAAGGAAAGTTGAGGGAGAGGGCTTCAATAGGGGATATATATAACAGTTGCTTTCTATTTGCAACTTCTCCACCAAAAGGTGAATACTCTAACACATGATTTTGTTGTCATTTTGTTTGGTCTCATCACAGAGCCACAATCAGTGGTGAAAGGAACTGTGGACTGAAACCTCTGAAAAGGTACAACAACAAAATATTATTATTGCCTAAAGTTATTTGTGTCAGGTGTTCTGTCATAGCGGTAAGGAAGGTGATAACACAGAAAGCAGAAACCAAAAAGTATGTTCATTGTAATAACTGCTTGGACATATGATCAACAGCTTTGGCATTTGTTTGTGTAATGAACATAAAAAGTTTGAAAAACACCGAGGAGAAAGGCTAAAACACTAACTGGAGCTGAATGAATGGTTCTGGTGTTGCTCAGAAGACTAAAACTCTTGTAAGATTTTAAAAAATAAACATGTTTTTTTTGGATTCTAATTGCAGCAAGGACTCTACAGGGATTACAGAGAAGACATGCATGTTACATTAAAGGAAAGAGTTTTACATTTTCTACATGACATGGGACAGCACATGAGGCTGTTAAAGATGATGGCTAATTTGGTGAAAAATGATTCAAGCAGCCCAACCAACATTCATGTTATACCATGTTTACTGCTGGACACAAGAAGACAAGTTTATAGTGAGAATAAGGAATAAAATCCAGCAGATATTTTGGCCAGAAAAGTTAGAGCGGAGTTTGGTTTACGGAAATCATGTTTTGTAAAGACATTAGTATACTTAAAAAGAAGCCAAGTTTTTTGTATTAGGTCAATAGAAAAGATACCTTGAGAGTACCCTAGACATTGTTCAGTCCCTACCAGCCACAGGTTTCAGAGTCTAGAAGACTAAAAATGCTCCTCAACGGGAAATTGATTCCCTAAAATGCATTTCAATATGTTCAACTGTCCAGGCAGTGTGCAAATTAGTGGTAAGCAAAGGAGGTCTAGTTACAGCTCAACTTGACAGCAGACTTTGAAGTGTAACACATGAAGCTCATTTTGCAAACATGCAGAATGCAAAATGTATAAGGTCATGGAGGCATCTAAAGAGATTCAAAAGAAGGGCCAGGATCTGAAACTTCAGGTCATACATGACAGGGATATGATGCTTGCAAATCATCCCCTCAGAGATTCTTATGTGAGTCTTGGAGGATGAACTTGAAGATACAGTGAAAATGCCAGGTTGCTGAAGAAATCAGGAATATAGATTTTCTGCTGAGAAAAGCAAAAACCAACAGAAAACGGAAGCACAAGAGAGAAGTCATGATACCGGGAAAAGTCATAGTTACACTGTGAACACTGGTGACAGGTATATCATGACAACACATGTTCTTTATACCAGGCATGAAACTCCAGGATGCAGCACATTCTAGTCAGGGTTTCATTCTTGTGTAGGTCCAATTATATTTGCTATTCTTATATTTGTTCATTTTAAAATGAGGATATTTATTGCCATTATATATTAAATGTACACAGTTTTCTTCTTGCTTTCACAGAGACTTACAACTAAGACATTTCTTTGCATATTGGAAGACAGAGTATTGAAGTTGATTTTGAGGACTTTTTGAAACAGAGTAGATGATTTTGTGTTATTATACTGAAAATAGCCTGTTGAGAACAGAACCAGGACATTGTATTATGAACATGTATTAGCCCCACAAGATCATGTGCTAAGTGTTTGATCTCTAGCTGGTTCTGCTATTTTTAGAGGTGGTTGAAAATTTAGAAAGCTATCTAAAGTATGTAGAGTATTAGCCTCATCTTTGAATGATATATGCAATTCTTCTTTGTAATATTTTCTGTGTCATCTGTTCTGCTCATCATGAGGAATACAGGCTATACCAAGTACTCCTACTAACATGATGCTCTATTTCACCATTGGTCCAGAATAAGTGGAAATGATGATGTCAGGCTAGAACTTCTGAAACCAGGAGCCACTTCAATTTTTGTTTATGGCAGGTACTAGGCTAACATATAAATCAGGAGTCATTTTTAGGTTTAAAAGTATTATCAGTTAAAATGCATACAATATAAAAGTCACCATTTTAATAATTTTGGACTTGAACTTCTATTGAATCGAGTATGTTTACAATGATGTAAAGCAATGAACAAGACCTAATTTTAGATATTATCCCCAAAGAAAACAAATACTAACTAAACAGTCATTTTCCATTTTCACCTGTATTAGGCACTAGCAACAATTTATGTTTTATGTTTTTGTGGATTTATCACTTATGATTATGACAGAAAATATATAGCATTTTACACATGGCTTCTTTCATTTAGTACAATACTCTTAAAGTTCATCCAAAGCATGTCACATATCAGTATTCCAAGTCTCTTCATAACTAAAAAAAATTATCTAGTATATGAGTATACCATATTTTACTTATCCACCTACAGGTTAAAAGTCATTTAATTTTACCTGGATTTTAAATATTATAAACAAAAGTTCTGAGAATTTTTATATTCACATTTTTATAATTACTCTGCTATTAGAGGTCTTTCTTTCTTTCTTTCTTTCTTTATTTATTTCTTGATTAGTTTTTACATGTCCCATTATATACTTACGGCTTACCAGAAATTTTTGAACATTCTGCTCTACATCCTGAGATCTGCTATTATGGCCATATGCCACCAAGCCTAGGAATAGTAATTTCTTTTTATATTTTTAATCAATCAATCAATTAATTACAATTTATTCACTTTGTATCCCCACTGTAGAGCCCTCCCTCGCCTCTTCCTAGTCCTACCCACCTTCCCTATTCTCCCTCTCTGCCCTTTCCCTAGTCACCTGATAGCAGAAGACCTCCTTCCCTTTTTTCTGACTCTAGCCTATCAGGTCTCATCAGAACTGGCTGAATCATTTTCCTGTGTGTCCTGGCAAGGCTATTCCAGCCCAGGGGTCAGTAATCAAAGAGCCGACCACTGAGTTCATGTCAGAGACAGCCCCTGTGCCCTTGCTAGGGAAGCCACTTGGAAACTGAGCAGCCTATGGGCTTCCTTTGAACAGGAGTTCTAGGTTCTCTCTATGCATGGTCATTGGTTGGAGTACCAGTCTCTGCAGGCCTCCCTGGGACCAGGATTTTTGGCTCTGTTAGTCTTCTTGTGAAGTTACTGTCCTCTTCAGGTCTTTGTGTCTCCCTCTTCTTCCACAGATTTTCTGCACTCTTTCTTTAAAATACCTTATATACACAGGAATGAAATTACTGGGTAATATGGTAATTACAGCTTTAACTTGTTTGCTGTCAAACTATGTTTCACAGCTGTACTAGTTTTCATGCCCACTAGCAATGTACAAGTCATCAGCACTTTAATGACAATGTCATACTAAAACAGTTAAAAACATAGGGCAAAATATCAGGCAAAATGGCTGCTCTATTGTACTCAGTGTAAACATAATTAGATCATATAGACTAAAATCTTTGAGGCTTATAATGCATGTAGCATGATCTTGGAAATTCCTATCAACCAAAATTAGATGTGATAATGTGTGCACTGAATTTCAGAACTGCGTACATGAAGACATTTAGAACACAATTTTGATATTGGAATGGGATACACAATAACATTACTTCCAAAGAAATGAACCCAATGCAAAATTAGTAGAAGGAAAAGAATAATAAGTAATGAACACCTGAGCAGAAATAAATGAGTAGAGTCTAAAGATAATTTAACAGTATTAATAGAGTAAATAGTGGGTTCTCTGAAATATATATATATATATATATATATATATATATATATATATATGACAATCTTTTAAATATATTGATACAATAGAAAACCAAACATAGGCCAGTGATTATGCTGCAAAGACAAGAGTACTTCTGACTACCCACAGATCATCCAGTGCATGTCCCAGGCACTCACTGCACTGATCATGAAGCCCCTGGCCACTGCCATGTGTTTTGCACAGGTGTCACCATGCCCTTCCTGAGGAGTACCCTGAAGAAAGTCATCTAGCTGTTTCTCAGTAGCAGGGCTGGTGGTTGGTTTTGGATTTGTATTGACTGTTGATACTTATTTACTATATAAATATAACTTATCATTTGTATCAAAAAATAAAAGTAATTTGGAATTATTGTATAAATGTATATAACACACTAGAAAATATCAAAGAAAATGAATGACTTACTGAATACACAAGACATACTCTAAGCTAAAACACTATCCAAATCTTGAAATATACCAGTAGTAAGCAATGATATTTATTAAAATAATAAAAATCTCTAGGCAAAGGAAAGCTCAGGTCCACACTTAACATTGATATGGATTTTTGTACATTGATATAAACTTAAGGTTATATTTTGCTACAACACACACTATATATATACATGTACATATATATATACATATACATATATGCTTCAAATCATGTTTAAGGTATTTTACCAATGCAACACATTTTAAAATGTATTGTGAAGTTCTAGTCTTTGAAAGCTACTAATAAAAACTGTTGAGAATAATTAAGAAATGCAAGTTAGCAGTCAATCAAACTTATGATCATGTGAGGTACTAGATTAATTACTCACAGAAATATGCATTATTTAGCCTTCTGTAAATGTTTTCAAGGTTGAACAGATAGTAAATAATTAGAAACTAGCAATGTTTGTCTATTCAGATATACTATAGCTAGATGGCCTTCAAAAACCTCAGAGATCTGCAGAACATGTCATTTGAAGATGTTTTATTAATAAAAGGCTTTTTAACAGTGATACATGTCAACTGCTGGCAGTACCCTCCTTCTCCTTCAAAGAAGATGATGGCCATCAAACAACCTCCATATGAAGTTTGATTATGTGGCAAGCTAATCACCAGGCAAAAATCTGCTCCTACTTTAACTGCTTACAGAGTGTTGTCCAAGCTGTGAACAAACAGGATATGGAAGAAGTAGATGTCACTACTTTGCAAGGATAAGTTAGGCAAGTTCTACCTAACTCCTGCTTCACAGAAAATTCTGTCTTATACTGGGCCAGAAGGCAGAAGATGGATTCTCCAATGGTGGCGAGGAATCTTGGGTGACTGTCCAGGCAGCTAGCTGTCTCTGTCATTTCTATAATTTGCGAAATTGCTTGTTCTTTACTTCCTTTTCACTCGGGCTATATTTTTTTTCAGGTCTCTGATGGGGTTGAAGACTAGGTAGTCATTAGTCTCACGGTTAAGTTTAATTTGTTTAAAATATTTTAAGATCTAAAAGGATATTTATGGGCTGATAAAAGAAAGTTATGATAAAAAGCAAATTAGAACTTTGAACTCACCAATATAGGATAGATAGTGGAGTACTTTCTCTAAGGGTCAAATACAAACTGGACATTGTGAATGTAATTCTTACTTGATGATTTTTGTAATTGTTCCTATTGTATATAGCTTATTATTGTAAGATAAAGAGCCTTTTGTTGGACTCAAAGGGGGAGATTTTGGAGTGTTTTTGTGTACTATGTATTCAAATGCTGTGCCAGCCAGAGATCTGATTTTAGGTCAGACTTTGGTATTGTCATAGTTATGAAGTATCACCTGTCTTAGTACTCCGTAAACATTATCTTCTGATTGGTTAAATATAGAGCTGAACAGTCAAAAAAGTAATAAAAATCTCTCATCAAAGGAAAGCTCAGGTCCACATCTATATTGATGCATTTTTA
This sequence comes from Pachyuromys duprasi, assembly GCA_028658305.1. Classification (NCBI taxonomy): domain Eukaryota; kingdom Metazoa; phylum Chordata; class Mammalia; order Rodentia; family Muridae; genus Pachyuromys; species Pachyuromys duprasi. The sequence continues at coordinate 72,751,477 of CM053742.1, forward strand.
ATTAAATGCTTTATAGAATTAACATCAATGATCATCAAACTATTCCATGTAATAAAAACCTGATAGTTCTTAAAACCTAACCTACTATGCCAGCACTACTATATGAATAAAGCACATAGCACATATCCACTTCTCTCAGTGTTGGGGCCCAATTTGGCTTAAACTTTTGCAGGCCCTGTACATGCTACCTCAATCTCTGTGAGTTCATATGAGCTTTGGCCATGTTGATTTAGAGAGACTCATTTTCTTGGTGTCTTCCATACCCTTTGACTCTTATGTGGTTTCTGCTCCCTCTTCTGCAGAGCTTCCTGGGTCCTAAGAGGAGGGATTTGATGAAGGGTTTCAAGTTTACTCATTCTCTTGGCAAATTGTTTTCATTCATTCTTAACAGCTACAACAATCAAAACACTTAAGATTAAACTTAAATAAATTAATCAGTGAACTCTCTAAAGTGGAAATTGGTGGACACTCAAAAGAACTTAAGGTAGAAATAATTCTTATGTTCTTACACTGGAAAATGTGAGATTATTACAGTGTCCATGATAACCAAAGTGACCTAAAAATTTAATCTCATGCCTATCAAAATAACAATGATCTCAAAAGTCTTATGAAATAATATCACTACACAAATAATTGATGTTATCTCGAGGATACTTAGCAAAACCAGAGAAATTGAAATAGATTATTTCAAAAAACACTGCAGAGCCACTGTAACAAAAACAGAATGGTATGCATCTTGGTCACTATTCTATTTCTCTGAAGAAACACCATGACCACTACTACTCATATAAAATGAAATATTTAACTGGGGCTTGCTTACAGTTTCAGAGGTTTAGCACATTGTTATCATGGCCGAGCTCATGGTGGTTCTTAGGCAGACATAGTGCTGGAGAAGTAGCTGAGAGTTCTACATCTAGATCTGCAGGCAAAAAGAAAGAATCTGGGCCTGGCATGGGCTTTTGAAATCTCAGAACCCATTCCCAGTGACATACTTCCTCCACCAAGGCCATATCTACTCCAAAAAAGTTTATATCTATTAACTCTTCTCATGCATTGCCCTTCCCTGATGACTAAGCATGCAAATATATGAATCTCTGGGGGACATTCTTATTCAAATTATCACAGTGTATGCTCAAAAAATAAAAGGAAGAGAAGAATTTTTTGAATTTTTTAATGTATAAATATATAAGTGCATAATTCTTGACAATGGTTCCAAAATATACACAGAGAAGAGATAGCCTCTTAAACAATCTGTACAGGAAATGTTGATCCCTTAATGCTGAACAGTTAAACAGTAGCCCATCTGTCACTTCAAATACTTTACTATACAACTGAAATTATAAAATTAATGCAGAAAACATTAGCGGTACATTTCAAAATATTGGTGTGGGCAATCATTCTTTTGGATAGAATTTAAAAAGTACAGAAAACAAATGCAAATTTGGGTTGTGGGATTAAATAAGATTTAAAAGCTTCTACACAGAACCAGGAAAGAAAAGAGGGATTAAGGAAGGGAAGTATCTCTTGATTTGGGAACTGTAGTAAACAGGTTCTGTGAAGGAGGAAATGAAGATGAAGATGACTTTAACTGAGTGAAGCAGAGGACAATACAGAGAAAATAATTGGAAAGATGGATCAATAACACAGAATACATTGGAAAGATATTAATTTGAAATCATATTATTTTATGCTTTCCTAAGAATTACATGTAATTTGTGGAGGGAATATATATACATATAATTTAAAATAATTATGCCACTTGGGCTGATAATGTTTCCACAAGAGTCATGGACTATTTAAAAAGAGCTCTAGTAACAGTCATGACAAACTTCCTCTATTGTTGGTCATTGACCTTGGGAGGGGGGTCAACTGCTACCTCCACTTTACTATACCAACAATTTTTTTT
>CM053742.1:72753882-72779547 GCA_028658305.1 Pachyuromys duprasi
GGAATGCACATTACTATTTCAAAAGGGAGAAAGCAGAGCATAGTGAGGAAATACCGAACCAAAGCAAGACCAAACCTGGCAGGCCAAATTCTGGATGATACCTCTTCATGTCTGAGGTCAAATGGGTTCTTCATATTTCCCCTTTCCTCCACCTTTGTTAACTGCAACATACTTTCCTCTTGGGCTTTGTTAAATATCCTGTTTTTATGTCTTCTCAACAGATATCCAATGAGACTTTGTCATTTTAAACATCTTGGGGTCTTCCAAGACAAGCCAGGTTTCACTTTCACAGCTTCAGGAAATGGCCTCCCTGTGTCTCCATATAGGAGCAACTCTGTCACTGGACTATCTTCAGTGGCTTTCCTTAACCATGGAGGAAGATTCTACAACCTGTTTATTATTATATCCTTCTTAATAAAGCCAGAACCACATAGTGAATGTTGTCAAGTTCTGCTTCCTGCTAGGGCTGGAGCCTATGTTACTTGTTGAATTAAATTTACATAAACTTTTACTAGTGATGCTTTATTAGAAGAAATCCCTTTCACTCTTTCCTCTCATAGGTTTTAGGGTAAGCTGGGTAGAGTCTTGCCCCTAGGGTTCCATTCCTTTTATTCCATTGACCATCAGGCCTTTCTTTAAATTTCTCATCTTCTTGATCATAGGAGTTGATTCCTAACATTATACTTCCTGGTTCTCTTTTTTCTCTTCAAACTCTGCATGTTGTATTTCTCTTTGCCTCACTTGCTCCTTTTCCTTGATGAGCTGCATAAAAGTGATCACTAATAAACATGTGACACAGTCAGTACTGCATTATCTTAAAACCTCCTCTCTAGTGAGATTAGTCTAGAACTAATTCTTCAATTTAGCTTCTAGGGGTCTTTTAGAACAAGAAAAGAATGCAGAAACATTCTTTGACAAAACAGCACTGGAATGGTCTGTAGACCAATAGCTCATTTTCTTCTCTTCTGAAAAGCTCTTGAGCTAGACCTCCATAGTCTACATTGCCTTCAGCACTACCATCTTTTTTCATTCTCTTTCTAAGATAGCCTGTTAAGCTCTGCTTACAACATTCAACCTATTTCCTGGTACCAACTTCTGTTTTAGTAACTTTTTTCTGTTATGAAGAAACACTATTACCAAGGCAAATTATAAAAGTAATTATTTAATTGAGGGTTGGATTACAGCTTCAGAAGGTGAGCCCAGGACAGGGTAGCATGACAACATTGAGGAAGGCATGACACTGAAGCAGTAGCTGAATAAATATATACAAATGCATAGGCAAGGAGAGAGAGAGAGAGAGAGAGAGAGAGAGAGAGAGAGAGAGAGAGAGACTAAGCCTGGTATTGGCTTCTTAAGCCTCACAGCTCGTTCTTGGAAAAACATTTCCTTCAACAGACAGCACGTCTTTCAACAAGGCCAAATTTTCTAATCCTTCCTAAAAATTCTACCAACTGTGGACCAATCATTCAGATACATGAGCCCATGGGGGCCATACTAATTTAAACCATCACCAAGAAATACCTCTCTCAGGGACGTGAACCTATTAAAGTGGTAATTAGTGAAACCATATAGATACAAAGAACAAAAACACATTCAGTAGGGTGTAGTTATATATTTTTGTATATGTACATATATACATCTATCTATGTATCTACACACACATATACACACACACACACACACAAAAAGAAAGAGAGAGAGACTATCAAGGGAAAGGCGAAAGTGACATAATTGTATTTTACTTTAAAATGTATGATAAAAACTAAAACAATGAAAAATATCTTACTCAACACACTGGGCACCACATGTTGCAACACCGATATTTCAAAGATGTGCCCACTGGTCCAAGAGTGTCATGAATTTTTTCGGGGTAACTAACTACTATTGTACTGAATTGAATACCTGGTCACAAATGAAAATTCATAGTTAATACTATAAAACTGGTTTTAAAAACTACAACCATGTCTAGAGAGAGCATACGTTATAGGTGCTTAGGTACTGTTGTTACTTTGCCAAATATTAATATAATCAAACTGCTTCTCTCTCTCTCTCTCTCTCTCTCTCTCTCTCTCTCTCTCTCATGTGTGTGTGTGTGTGTGTGTGTGTGTGTTTGTGTATGTGTGTGTGTGTGTGTGTGCTGCTCTCAGACTGAGTTAGTAAAGGTTCTTTTGTAATAGTTAAGGCAAAGACTCATACATGTTCAAAGTGGTAAGGATAAAAGACTGTGAGTGTTTAGCTGTTGATAGGTCATTTATATCAACAGTTCCTCAAACAATCAAGGCTTACAGAGCATCAAGGGAGAGGCAGCCAAAAGAATGTAAGAACTAGAGAATGGGGAAGAGCCCTATGAAATGCTGCTGTCTACAGAACATGACATGGCTTTCGAAGTAGCTGTCAGTATCTGTACAAGATCAGCCAGTTAACATTTTCAGGATAGATGAGAGAGAGTCTCCCATGACTCACCTCTGGTTTGAAAATTATTAAAAGTGTATGGATGCTGTGGGGTGGAGGGTCACTTTTTATTTTGGTTTGTAGTCATTGATAGATTGCCCAAATTCTGGATAGGTCCACATCCATGTGAGTATGCATATCACTAACTGTACACTGGGGATTATTTAAAAAAATTTAAAAGACTGGGAATCCAAGATGGTGGCAACCAGCACGCTTCATATTCAGAGGAGCTGAAACTCCGAATTGGTAAGTCAAGGGGCTGTGGAACCCAAACAACAGTACGAGGAGTCCAAGGAGAAAGGGAACAAACCCAGATCTGAGTCCAACAGGACACAGGTCAACTGCAGACATCTTCATGAACTTCTTCTGGGGAATCGATTCCCAGGAACTTCCCCATAATGGGCAAAAGCAGTGGTGAGCAAAGCCTGCAGCGGAGGAAGTGGTAGAGATATCTCAGCTAGCAGGGAAGCAGCAGCAGAGGTATCACAACAGGCACTTGAAGCACAGGAGGCAGCCTGCAGTGCACACAGCAACTTGCAAGGAGCACAGCACTACCTACTCCAAGCACAGATCTCCCTTCTTGAGATTTGGGACTGAGAAGACTCAAAACCCCAGCATTTCCCCCAAGACCTCTGATCTCAAGCCTTGACTGAGGGGGAGGTGGCAGAGGAAGCACATAGCACATCCCAACTCAAAGAACAGAGCTCCAAGGTCCAGAAAATATTTTCAAGAAAATCATAGAAGAAAATTTTCGCTACTTAAAGAAAGAGATGTCCATAAACATACAAGAAGACTACAGAACACCAAATAGACTAGACCAGAAAAGAAATAACACTTGTCACATCATAGTCAAAACACTAAAACTTCAAAACAAACAAACAAAATATTAAAGGCAGCAAGGGAAAAAGGTCAAGTAACATATGAAGGTAGACCAAGCAGAATCACACCAGAATTGTCATCAAAAACTATGAAAGCCATTAGGGCCTGGGCAGTGGTCATGCAGTCTTTAAGGGAACACAGATGTCAACCAAGACTACTATACCCAGCAAAGTTTTCAATCAACATAGATGGAGAAAGCAAAGTATTCCGTCACAAAACTAAATTTAAGCAATATCTGCACAGCAACCCAGCCCTGCAGAAGATACTAGAAGGAAAACGCCAATCCAATGAAAACAAATACACCAAAAAATATAGGATACAGATAATCTCCCAGCAAAAACTAAAAGAGAAAAAAGCAATGAATCATAGTAGGACCAATAACTCCACAATAAAAGGAACCAACAGTCATTGGTAACTATTATCTATCAACATCAATGGACTCAACTCTCCAATAAAAAGAAACAGACTAACAGAATGGTTGCAGAAACAGGATCCAACATTCTGTTACATTCAAGAAACACACCTATGCAACAAAGACAAACACTACCTCAGAGTAAAGGGCTGGAAAAGTGTGATTCAAGCAAATGCACCCAGAAAACAAGGTGGGGTAGAGATCCTAGTATATAATAAAATAGACTTTAGACCAAAATCAATCAAAAAAGATGAGGAGGGGCACTTCTTTCTCATCAAAGGAAAATTCCAAGAGGAGGACATCACAATTTTGAACATGTATGCCAGAAATACAAGACCACCTATATTTGTAAATGAAACATTATTAAAGCTGAAATCACACATTGATCCCAACACCTTAATAGTGGGAGACTTCACACTCCACTCTCACCAAGGGACAGATCATCCAGTCAGAAACAAAACAGAGAAACAAGGGCACTCACAGAGGTCTTAAATCAAATGGACCTAATAGATGTCTACAGAACTTTTCACCCCAAATCAAAAGAGTATACCTTCTTTTCAGCACCTCATGGAACCTTCTCCAAAATAGCCCATATAGTTGGTCACAAAGCAAGCCTCAGCAGATACAAGAAGATTGAAATAATCCCTTGTATCCTATCTGACCATCATTGTCTAAAGCTGAACCTCAAAAACAACAGAAACAGCAAAAAGCCTGCACATACATGGAAACTGAACAACTTGCTACTCAAGGACAGCTTGGTTGGGGAAGAAGTAAAGAAAGAAATTAAAGACTTCCTAGAATTCAATGAAAATGAAAGCACAACATACCCAAACTTATGGGACACAATGAAGGCAGTGCTCAGAGGAAAGTTCATAACTCTAAGTGCATTCAAGAAGAAATTTGTGACACATCATACAAGCAACTTAATTGCCCAACTGAAAGCCCTAGAAAACAAAAAGAAGCAAATACACCCAAGAGGAGAAGATGGCTGGAAACAATCAAACTAAGGGTTGAAATCAATCAATTATAATCAAATAAAACTATTCAAAGAATCAATGAAACCCAGAGCTGGTTTTTTGAGAAAATCAACAAGATAGATAAGCCCTTATCCAAATAACAAAAAGGAAAAGAGAAACTATCAAAATCAGCAAAATCAGAAATGAAAAGCGGGTCATAACTACAGACACAAAGAAAATCCAAAAAATCATTAGGTCTTACTACCAAAGCCTAATTGAAATGGACAATTTTCTTGATAGATTCCATCTACCTAAATTAAGTCAAGATCAGGTAGAAAGATTAAATAGACCTATATCCCCCAAGAAAATTGAAGCAGTCATCAACAGTCTCCCTTCCATATAAAGCCCTAGGCCAGATGTATTCAGTGCAGAATTCTACCAGACCTCCAAAGAAATGCTAACTCCAATTCCCTCTAAACTATTCCACAAAAGAGAAACAGAAGGAACATTACTAAACTCATTCTATGAAGGCACAGTCACCTTGATACCTTGATACCTAAACCACACAAAGAACCAACAAAAAGAGAACTTCAGACCTATCACTCTTACGGATATTGATGCAAAAATACTCAATAAAATACTTGCAAACAGAATCCAAGAACACATAAGAGATATCATCTACTATTACCAAGTCAGCTTCATCCCAGGCATGCAAGGGTGGTTCAAGATACGGAAATCCATCAATGTCATCCAGCATATAAAAAAACTGAAGGGGAAAAACCATATGATCATCTCCTTAGATGCTGAAAAAGTTTTCGACACAGTCCAACATCCACTCATGTTTAAAGTCTTGGAGAGATCAGGGATACATGCACTTATATAAACATAGTAAAGACAATATACTGCAAACCTATAGGAAACATGAAACTCAATGGAGAGAAACTTAAATCAATCCCACTGAAATCAGGGAGAAAGCAAAGCTTCCCACTCTCTCAGTATCTCTTTAACATAGTACTTGAAGGCCTAGCTAGAGTAATAAGACAACTTAAAGGAGAGCAAAGGGATACAAATCAGAAAAGAAGAAGTCAAAGTATCACTGTTTGCAGATGATATGATAGTATTCATGAGCTAACTCAAAAATTCAACCAGAGAACTCCTTCAACTGATAAACACCTTCAGCAAAGTAGCTGGATACAAAATCAACTAAAAAAAAATCAGAAGCCCTCCTGTATACCAAACACAAAAGTGCTGAGAAAGAAATTAGGGAAACAACATCCTTCACAATTGCCATTAATAACATAAAGTACCTTGGTGTGACTGTAACCAAGCAAGTGAAACACCTGTTTGAGAAAAACTTCAAATCTCTTAAGAAAGAAATTGAAGAGGACATCAGAAGATGGAAAGATCCCCCGTGCTCATGGATTGGTGGGGATAACATAATGAAAATGGCAATTTTGCCGAAAGCAATCTACAGATTCAATGCAATTCCCATCAAAATACCAACATAATTATTTACAGACCTTGAAAGAAAAATTCTCTACTTCATATGGAGAAACAAAAACCCCAGAATTTTCAAAATGATTCTGTATAACAACAGATCATCTGGAGGTATCTCCATCCCTCATCTCAAGCTGTATTACAGAGCAATAGTAATAAAAACTGAGTGGTATTGCCATAGAAACATAATAATGGATCAATAGAATTGAACACAAGACCCAGAAATAGACCCACACAGCTATGGAAACTTGATTTTTGACAAAGAAGCCAGAACCATTCAATGGAAAAAAGACAGCATCTTCAACAAAAGGTGCTGGTCCAACTGGATGTCTATATGCAGAAAAATCAAAACTGAACGTTATTTATCACCCTGCACAAAACTGAAGTCCAAATGGATCAAAGACCTCAACATAAAACCAGACACAGTAAATTGGTTAGAAGAAAAAGTGAGGAAGACCCTAGAACTCATAGGCACAGGAGACTACTTCCTGAATAGAACACCAACAGCACAGGCTCTAAGATCAACAATCAATAGATGGCCTCATGAAACTGAAAAGCTTCTGTAAAGCAAAAGATACTGTCATCAAAACAAAACGACAACCTACAAACTGGGAAAGGATCTTCATGAACACTATATCTGACAAAGGGCTAATATCCCCTATATATAAAAACTCAAGAAGTTAAAAAGCAACAAATCAAGTAATCCAATTAAAAAAAATAGGGTACGGAGCTACATAGAAAACTCTTTTTAAAGGATTGTAGAATGGCAGAAAAACACTTAAAGAAATGCTCAGCATTGTTAGCCATCAGTGAGTTGCAAATCAAAAAGACCCTGAGATTTCACCTTACACCTGTCAGAATGGCTAAGATCAAAAACTCAAATGACAACGCATATTGGAGAGGATGTGGAGAAAAGGGGACCCTCCTCCATTGCTTTTGGGAATCCAAACTTTTACAACCACTCTGGCAATCAATTTTGCATTTTCTTAGACAATTAGGAATAGTGATACCTCAAGACCCAGATATATCACTGTTAGGCATATATCCAAAAGATGCTCAAGTACACAACAAGGACATTTGCTCAATCATGTCCGTAGCAGCTTTATTCGTAATAGCCAGAACTTGGAAACAACCCAGTTGCCCCTCAGTTGAGGAATGGATACAGAAATTATGGTACTTTTACACGAAGGAATACTACTCAGCAATAAAAATCGAGGAAATCATGAACTTTGCAGGCAAATTATGGGACCTAGAAACAATCATCATGAGTGAGGTATCCCAAAAACAGAAAGACACACATGGTATATATTCATTTATATAGACTTATAAGATAGGATAAACATACTGAAATCTATACACCTAAAGAACAAGAAAGAGAACCAGGGTTAAGAGGATCAATCCTCACTTAGAAAGAAATTGGATGGACCTTGGAAGTAGGAGAAAACAAGTAACAGGACATGAGCCTACCACCGAGAGCCTCTGAAAGAGTCTACCTAGCAGTGTATCAAAGCAGATATTAAGACTCATAACCAAACTTTGGGCGAAGTGCAGGGAATCATATGAAAGGAGGAGGAGTTAGTAAGTCCTGGAGAGGACAGGAGCTCCACAGGGACCAAATATATCAGGGCACAGGGGTCTTTTATGAGACTGTTTCTGCAACCAAGGACCATGTATGGATATAATCTAGAACTCCCTAAGTATCCAAGTGGGTACCCTTGCAAGCAGAATAGGGACTGTTTCTGACATGAACTCAATGGCTGGCTCTTCGACCTTCCCCTGCACCCGATGGAGGAGCAGCCTTGCTAGGCCACAGGAGAGGACATTGCAGCCAGTCCTGAAGAGACCTGATAAGCTAAGGTCAGATGGAAGGGGAAGAGGTCCTCCCCTATCAGTGAAGTTGGAAAGGGGCAGGGAGTAGACGAGGGAGGGAGGGTGGGATTGGGAGGGAAAGAGGGAAGGGTCTATGGCTGGGATACAAAGTACATAGCCTGAGATTAATATTAAAAAATTTAAAAAGATAAAAAGGGCATAAAGTTGTGAGGGAGATGTAATGGAGTTTGGAGGATAGTTTAGAAGGATGTGATCCAGATATATTGTATACATGTATGATACTTTCAAAGAAGAAAAATGTTAGGCTTCATGTGGGTTCTCTAATAAGGGACATGGGGACTCCAGAGGACACAGATTCAGCTGCCATCTTTTTGACCACTTCCCCTGGTGGGAAGAGGACAGGCTCAGTCCTGATTAAACTTGATGATCTGGGTGGATTTGAGAGGGAGCTCTCCTCTTCTGAGGAAAAGGTCAGGAGAGGTGAAGGGTTGGGCTGGGAGTGGAGGAGGGATAGTGCTACAACCAGGATGTAAAATGAACAAAATAAAAATAAATTTAAAAAGAACTATAAAAGACATCTGAAATTCTATGTATGAAATATATGGGACTGAAAGATATGTTAAATGAAGCAATCCAGTCCAGCAACAAAAAATAGCAGTATGTTAAATTCTTGTTTATATAAAGAGCAGTCTAAAACAAATTTGAAAGTAGTAGAGGTATGACAAGTTAATTATTAAGGTGAATTTGTAAGTGAAAGGAAAAGAATGAATGGACATGATCAGTGCACAGCATATTTCTGTGTAAAAATATTATAGTAAATTTTATTAATTCATGAATTAATATGTTAATAATTGAAAATGTCAAGCTTAGAAACCAGGTATCAACTCCAGTGTTGCAAAGATTTTTGCTTGCTTTATCTTCTTTGACTCTAAATGTTGGTTAGTACATAGTAGATGCTCAATAAGTGAAAATGTTAAGACAGAAAGACAGAATAAAGAAAAGAAATAAATGAATCAAAGGTGACTCTGAGTTTAGCAATTGTGTGGATAGTAATAATATGGTTCACTGAAGAAAATTTTATTGTTAAAACTGAAATTTTATTGTAAATGATAAAAGTCTCATGATTGTAGAGTAATTTGAACTAATATCCAAGTTACATTTAATTTTTATACCCTCACAATGGATTTCAGGTACATTCTTTGATTATTATAAAAAGTGACAGGTAGAAAAATCAAAGAACAATAGAAAGAAATGAGAACATGAAGGAAATGATATTTTATGAAATTAATTAGATGTAGAATGATTCAAAAAGGATGTGTTTTCAATACCAACTTTAGAGTATCACTAAAAACAATTTACACTGACCTGAAAAAAATTATTTATCCCCAAACACCTTAGCATTTGCAAAAACTGTTGTGTGCATTCTTAATTCTACTAGTGTAACAATATGAAAGTTACATGGTAAAAGACATGTTTCAAAAGCAAGCATTATTAGGTAACTATAAAGAGTAATTTCAGGTAACAAAAATATTTCTATAATACTTTGCAATTAACAAGGTAGTTTCATAAAAATTAACTCAGTGTAGTACTTAAGTGCTAATTAAATATATATATAATTTAATATTAATTAATCTATATAATCACCTTTGCCTTTAGGCTATTACTGACAACTATTTTATGGTGATAAGCTTTGGGTTTCACATAAATCAAATAAAAATTTGAAGACATTTTAGACGATGATTTTAATCTTTACTATACCAGTTCAACATACATTAAAAAATTTTTCTTATTTGGCTAGTGAAGAGAATGACTACCCAATATTTTTCTAATCGTTCCTTTTTTGACAGATTGCTGCACATATATGTAGAGATAATTAGCTAGCAATATACCATATATGTGTACATATAATCTGAATAGCAAATAAAATGGCAATTTAATATTTTTAGATATGAATCAAAAAGTTAGCATTATTTTTTCTGACATTGAATAAAATCAACTCCAAAGGTTATTTTTAATAATGTAACCAAATAAATACATATATTATCTGCAGTTACTTATCAGAAGTCTCTGAAGAGGCGGTAGAGCACAAGTGCTAATAGAATAATCTTTATAAAGGATCTGGGAGCCTAATGTCTGACTTTGGATCTCTACCTCCATATAAAGAATGACTCTGTGACTATTGACATATTATATGATTTCTTTGTGTCTTGGTTAATTTACCTGTTGTACAGAGGTAATAGTAGCTATGTCAAGGAATTATATATATATATATATAATATATATATGTAATATAAGTACATTTTGAGTTAATGACTATGACAATGCTTAGAAGAGGGATTGTTTTTTTGAGTTCTTTGATAACTAAATTGAATCCTCAGATTTTACAGATAGTATTACTTTTGTTCTTAAAAAGCTGGACTTGCCAACTAATTGAATATAGTGAATAATTGAGGATCTAGAGTTCTTCATTTAGTAGCATTTCAAATATGAATTGTATTTTTCTTAGATCCTGGAATAGGTGGTGTTGGATCTTAAAGTAGCAAAGGGGAAAAAATCTAAAGAATTTATATATCTTCAAAATAATAATGCAGCCACCCTTTCTCTGCAGAAGAACAAATAAAAATGATGAAACTTCTTTATTTCCCTGATACTGGGGGATCACAAAGACTGATTTATAGAATCACCATACTCCCTCAGTTTTTGGTTGCTGAGGGTTGTTTTTACAGAATAAGATCTGAATGACAGTATATTGAAACCCTGAGAAGTTTGGATGAAAATAAGGCTTCCTTTTCCTCCTGGATTTAAGGAAACACAAGCATTACATAAACACCAACATGTTTCATCTGTCATTATACTTCTTTACGATTTTCCAAATTTAATTATCTCATGACACAACATTCTTTATTGAGCCAAATCATTTAGTATCCCCCTAAGGAAAGCAAGTCAAATTATTCTCTCAAGTCAATGTTAAACCAGGCATAAGACAGTTATCTAGCAAAGAAAAGGCATTCTAAATATAAATTCTAAGTATCTACAAGGAAGAAACAAATTATTCCTCTTTAATGAACTACAGTGCTTGTGATGGTATTTACAAACTGCTCTATAATATACTGTCCAAGGCTCTTTGATGTAAGCTGAAGAAATAGATTATAGAGTATTCATTCTTCAGTTTTTCTGAGATAGATATTAACCCAGTAAAATTATGTGCTCCTTGCTTCTCCCACACTGCTACCTGTTTCACCCTCAGCATTGCAAGAATCATTATCATTTCATTTCATTTAGGAAGATCATTTTGTTGCTTAGTTCCCTCTGCATAGCAACCAATTTTACAGAGTTTAATCTGAACATTAAATATAAAATTCCTTTTAAGGGCTGGAAAATAGTTTCAGGGAGGAGGATGTTCTGGAGCTTCTTTTGTATTAACAAAACCAATATTCGAAAGGAGCTTATGCTAATAGCCAATTTATGCTGCCTGGAAGGAACATGTAAAACTGTGTCCCTGTTATTGTCTATTTATGAACAAATATTTCATTTTATTAACTCTGTTTTTAAATGCGCTTGGTTTGCTACAAGTCTGACAAAGGAAAAAAAAATAGATTTGCTAGACTCCATCTGTCAAGTGAAGAAATCAGCTCTGGCCCTTCTGTGGGTACTCTTCAGTCAAGAAATAACTTAAATCTGCTTTATTGTGAATTGTCCAAGCAGAAGTAGGTGTTGTTTTCTGTTAGATTTTCTCTTGAGTCATCCTTATACGTCAGCTTTTAACTTTGAAGCACTACTTTTAATTTGCATATGTGTTTTTCAGATATTGTTAAATGAAACTTATAGGCATTTGGAAATATATTAAACCCAAGAAGTTGATATTTAAAAGATAAAATCTACCATACTAAGATTTTTTTAAGTTCCTATATAGAATTTTAGTGCATTAAAAAGCAATATATATATATATATATTCACACAGAGATTTCTGTTTTAAATTATAGTACATATGATGAATAATATTTAAAGACTATTAATGTATATATATGTATATATGTATTATATGTATATATTAGACTGTGCACTTAGTTTAATCTACCAAGAAATAGTGTGAAGGCCAGGATATTCACAAAAGTGAAAATCACAATGAAGTTGCAACTTGCATAACATCACCAAGGAAAACTTCTTGGAAATTATCAGGAACAAGACAAAGATCAGAGAAAAGATTGCCCTTTAAATGATAAGGGCAAGTTCATAATACATGAACTTTTGGGAACAAAAGGAAATATAATATTTATTTTATAAATCTCCACCTTTACCGAGAAAAAAGAAAAACAACTATGAACTATAGAAGACAATTCAAAGGACAGAAAAAAATAAAAAGAAAAGCGGAAAAGTAAAAGTGAAGAGGAAATTATTTTAGTACCTTGAATAGAGGAACTATATTCCCTCTATCCCAGTTTAAAAAATGACCAAATACCTGAAGATAAAATTTGTATATCTGCAAAGATGTTACAGGATAATCCATAAAATAAATTAACTTGAAAAAAGAAAATATTTTTTTTTGCCAAGGTAAGCTAAATGCCATTATATCAAATTGTTTAGGATAAAAGGCATGTTATTTTATGTATTTAAAATTCAAGATTGCTACAGATTTTAGAATCAAAGTGTGATATACTATTGTTTTAGAAGAGAAAGAACTGTTGGACTCTGTGCTATCTTTCTTTAAGTAATTTTTTGGATATTCAATTTTAATTTAGTTTTACATTATGTATATCTGTCACATAAGCACCAACCTAAGTGAATCTTTAGGTTATTATTACTGACTGCTGTACTGATAGTTTCACATTCATTATTTATGTCCATTCATCAAGGAAGTTTTTGGCTGCCTATTATGTGCAGGCTCACATGCTAGCAACTGACAGTCAGGAAAAGTTCTCATAAACATTCTTTTTAAAAGACCTGTTAGGCTAGGGTCAGAGGGAAAGGGAGGAGGACCTCCCCTGTCAGTGGACTTGGAGAGGGACATGGGAAGAGATAAGGGAAGGAGGGTGGGATTGGGAGGGAATGAGGAAGGGGGCTACAGCTAGGATACAAAGTAAATAAACTGTAATTAACAAAAACATTTTAAAGTTTCTTAAGATGTCATAAATGAAAGGACATATCTGATTGCAATAACCAACAAATTCAAACAAAAGTGAGCATAAACAAAACAGTCTGAAATATTGACCCCAAAATAAGGTAAAGGGAAGTTTTAGTATATCATGTATGTTGCTCATGATGAGTCAGGCAGTTTATTCAATATGCAATTTTAGCATTTTCATCTTATTTATGTGCAGGGTAGGTGTGTTTTATGTATCCTTAATGCAAATATGACAATTTTTTATATTTAACCCCATCTTTTCATGTTGAAAATTTCAGACTTATGATACTCTTCAGTTACAAAATATTAAATTTTTAAATGCATATTAGGCACAAATATACGGAATAAATTGTCTAGAAATTTTGTCTATGTAGCTTTTGAACCCAATGAAAAATGATGGAAACCAACTAGAGAAACAGCGTTATATCTTAAGTATCCAAAAGTATTATTTTTGCAGTCCTTAATAAATTAACCCACATGTGAACAGCAGCATGCTAATTGTAGTCATTACAGATAGTTTTTGAACTTTTTAAAACCATTCTAAATAGAGGTGCATTTTGAAATTCACTGGAAAAACAGAAAATCACCACTTTAAGCAACAAACACAAAAATAAATGAAGTCATTCCAACAAGATGTGACTGTAATGACACTTGTCTCATTTTCTGATATGCCAAAAAAATGGTTCTCAGGGCAAGTTTACAGACTTGCCTCCAAAACTGTATTGGCTGTGGTAGTCTCACTGGGGTAAGTGGGTATCCCCTTAAAGCTGCTATTCTGAAGGTGTCAGTGCTCATTTGAATGCCAGAAATCAGAAATACCTCTTTATAATCACCTTTTATATGTGCCATTTACACACACATCCATAAATATACACAGTCATGCATATCATTTACATATTCAAGGTTAGCATTGTGAATTTACCACATGCCTCATGGAATATGCATTTGGATGTGTTCAGTAATGTTCTGTTCAGTTAGTTGTTTTAAGCTTAGGGCTGTGTATGAAGACACCACCACCCCGGTGCCGTGCTGTCGCATAAATATTCTCTCTTACCTCTGAAGTTTTCATCATCTACAGCAGCAGTGCTAGGGGTCAAACTCACAAAGGTGCTGTGCCTCAATTGCAGCAAACACCGCCAAGTGTTGTATGTTTGATGAATTAAAAGGATGCTGCCAACTTAATTACACTGTAACCCTTCAATAAAGGAAGGGCAGAGTTGATTAACTAGTGAATAATTGGGGACTGATTGATGTCTCTCTCCCTCACTGCTGAAGGCTGTATATATAATTATTTTGCCTTTGGGCCTAATTTTGCCACTGTTAGCTTCCACTTTTGTCATCAGTTGTAATTTATAGTTGAGGCCTGAAGCCTTAAAAAAAAAAAAAAAAAGGATAGAAAATGAAATAGCTCTGGTCCCTAGATACATCACCTGCAAAAGGCCAGCAGGCAGCCTTGGACATCAACACTTGCAGTCATTTAACAGAATTAACACTTAGTGCTTAGCTAGAAAATAATATTTTAATTTGGTAATAATCGTAATATCAGGGTTTTCAGCTTAAAATCATACCATATCACTTGGTGCTTTGAATATACTCTATTGCAAGACTGTTTGTTGTAAGTTTAAAGATATTAATGTAGTTTGTTCCCTATCAATTATTCAGTTTTTTAATGCATACCAAAACTATAAATATTCCCTTTTTAAGGGAAAATAATATAATTTCTTCAAAGAATATTTTTAAAATCAATTCTTTAAAAAATATAACCACAAAGTAACCACCACAGCTAAACTAAATCTTGAACTGCTAATAGGTGTGTGTAAATAGAATATATATATGTACATATATACGTACAAAGTAATAAAACTGTTCACAATTAGCTGAATAGAGTCAAGCCTCAACTTCAAATATATTCTGTGAAATATTTCTCTTGCTAGAGTAATGTAAAATAAATTGATTGAAATTAAACAAATTAGTCATAATAGAGGATCTGCTTTGCACCATGCTTTTAAGTTTTATTTTTTAAACTAGTTCTCCATATTAAGACTAAAAAAATAAAGCGTTTTAATGATTGCTCCTTTCCAAACCACGCTAAAATAATGCAAGTGACTTTCTAATTTTTTTTTTTTTTTCTGCAACGGATGCAGAAAATACTGCATGAGCAGAACCTCTCATTTCCAAGCCAAGGTATACAAAATTTCTCTTACAAATTTCTTTTTTTTGTCCTCCCTGAGAGCTCACTAGCTTATGAATCACAGGATCATTTGAAGAACCTTTCAGTTAAAGCTCAGCAGCATGCCAGTGGGTACAGGCCAGTAGAAAAAAAAATAAAGATTGATATTTGCCCTCTCTTCTTATCTGCACTTGATTTATAAGTCACTGTGAGTATGCAAGAGAAATAAAGGCAAAGACCTTGATGCTTCCCCATGGAGAATATTCACCGTTTGGATTGAAGGCATGAAAGGGGAAATTAATGGTAAGCTGTTCATCTGTCACTACTGCCAGCCTGATGATTTTGCAGAGAAGGCGAGGAGTATATGACATACCCTCTAGTGAAGGGCAAGTCTGTCCACTGTTCTCCTATTATAAACACACTGCTCTAGATTTCAGAGGGATTTAAATTTAAAATATGACTGTCTTTTAGATGGATGAACATTTACACTAAAATACCCCATTCTTTTAAAATATCGCCTTGTAGAATTCTGCTTGTTTTAGGAGAAAACTATTTTCCATTTCTCTTTCTTCCTCTCATTTTAAAAAACGTGAGTCAAACCTTCTGATTGACAATGCTGCTGAGCCCTTTTACATCTGGCTGCATCTCCCCCCACCCCCTAACCCCCGCTGTCACATTGTAATGAAATGTAAATAGGCCCCGAAGATTAAGCACATGCAAAGTGGGGAGGACTTGGTTTAATTTCACTGTGCAAAATGAAGGAAGTGAAGGCAAACTAGAAATGATAAGTGGAGTTTTTACTTCCATAGGGAATTACTATGAAAATATTTGTACACAGCTGACAGGAAAAAAACATCATAAATAAAAGTTTTACCTTCTTTGGAAGCTCAAAAAGCTATGTTTTCTTATTATGAAATGATTAATGATGATGGCAGCCTCATATATTGACACAATGCTATGTACTTTAGTGGGGGAAAGACTATATCAATACATAGCTAAAATTAAACTTTCACATTTTTCACTCAACTTCTCCAAATAAGTAAAAGCTTCGTATTTTTAAACAGAAATGAAAATATGTGTCTATAATTAGTGTAACTATTGAGATTCTCACTCTCAGGTGAACATTTTGTGGGAAATAAACTAAAAATCAAAAAGAAGATATTGTTATTGTTTAAAGTAGAGAACAAAATAACGCAGTAAAGAAATTTATTATATTTATGTACTACTTAAAATTATTTCAATCCCTAAAGGAGAAATAATTCAGCTGCAAAAGAATTTTAGGAAAAAAAAATTACAACCCAGAAAGCAAAAAATCTCACCTGTGCCACAAATTCATAAAAGAATATCTACAACAGATATTATTTAAGTATGCTTATTAAACTAGAGACTACAATATTAAAATTTAAGCATAAAATGTATTTTAATATAACAAGATGCATGCAATCTTCCCTGTTTTTTCTAAGGCATTTACATTCTAGTAGCAAATTAGAACAGAACAAATATATGAATATCTACATCAGTAAGAAATAGTAACATATAAAAATCAATCAAAATCAAAACAAACATTAAAAAGTTCAAGGTACCCAAAAGAGGACCAAAAAATTAATTCTTAATACAGAAGAATATAATGAGCAAAACTTTGAAAATTTGAGAGGA
Source organism: Pachyuromys duprasi (assembly GCA_028658305.1). Taxonomy (NCBI): domain Eukaryota; kingdom Metazoa; phylum Chordata; class Mammalia; order Rodentia; family Muridae; genus Pachyuromys; species Pachyuromys duprasi. The sequence goes on from CM053742.1 coordinate 72,770,856, forward strand.
CTTAGACATTAGAAATGAGAAGTGGGTATTTATTGTGGAAAGAATAATGCTGATATAGGTTGTTTAAAAAGTAGCAAGAAGGCCAATTAAGCTAGATTAAAGGAATGAAGAAGTAAAACATAAGATAAGAGAGAAAGCAACTGAGATTTAAGGAATACAGAGGTTTGAAAGCCATAAAAAATAGGGCCTTATTGAGTAACAGATGAAAGTTGCACAAGGATTTTAGTAAAGAAAGTAAATATAGCATCTTCCAGCAGTATGAAAACTAGCCTGTAGTAATCATGCTTTCAGATCAACATGAGCTTGATTTCTTCACATTTTATAACGCAAGTATGTTGTGTCTTTAGATATATGGTATTAACCACCGTGTTCTATATGATAATGATGAGTACCAGCAAGAGCCAAAAATGCTTGGGAGTCTAGGGGACTGGATGGGAACTCCAAAACAGGTAATATATTTCCAGCACTAGACTTTTTATTTGTTAGCATTTGTGGTGTCCAACACCGGCTTTGTTGTTCCATTCTGAAATGATTCAATTGCAACTCTTCTTATATACATATATGTACATATCTTAGAAAACTTCTAAAGGAGTAGATTTCTATAAAATATTTTTAGTGTTAGTTATCCCTCCTTACATTCCTTCCTCTACCCACCTCCTATCCTATTTTGTAGTTTCTGCTCCATTACTTTCCTTTACACTTTATAAAGCTATGCTCTATCCACTCTCCCTTGAATCTCCCGATTATTCATCTTTAATTCCCAATATATCAGAAGATTCCCAATATATCAGAACATATCAGAAGATTCAAAGATAATATCCACAAATCATTGAAAAACATTCAGTGTTTGTTTTTTTATACATTTGGGGGACCTCTCTGAAAATGATTGTTTTAATATTCCGTTGTGTAGACTTTTTAAAATTAAAATTTAAATTTTTCTTCACAATTTATTCATTATCTATCCTGATTGAAACCCTCACCCTCAACTCCCCTAGTCCTACCCTTCATCCCACTTCTCACCATCCCTTTCCCCTAGTCTACTGAAAGGGGGAGCTCTCCTCCTCTACCCTCTGCCCATAGTTAAGTCTCATCAGGATTGCCTAGATCCTCTTCCTCTGTAGCCTAGCAAGGCTGCGTCATCAGGAGCCAGTGACCAAAGAGCAGTCAACTGAGTACATGATAGAGGCAGTGAGATAGAGTCTTCACAGGGAGACTGAGTTACCAATTTGCCACATTTGTCTAGGTGATCTAGGTCTTCTCCATACATGGTCATTCCTAGGTGCACCAGAATCTGCAGGAACCCCTCTGCTTATATCTCTCAGTTTTGTTAGTCTCCTTGTGGGGTCCTGTCCTCTCCATGTCCTTCTATTCCTGCATTCTGTCCAAAGATTGACCATGAGTCTTAGCATCTGCTTCGATCCATTGCTGGGTGAATCATTTCAGAGGACCCACTATAGTATGTTCCCATCGAGTTTCCACTCTTCCAACACTTCTGACCCTAGGGAGAATGTTTAAATCTCATTTTTTGCATAAATTTAAAGGAACATTTTCTATGCCTATCCCTGTTAGACAGTTTATAGCTATGGAGGGGAGGAGAGGAATGTTCCTCTTAGCAATTAGGTAATAATACTCCATTTTGTAAATGTGCCAAATTTTATCTATTCATAAATTGGTAGACAACTAGATTGTCTGGCTGACTATCTCTATAGTAGGATATAGAACTTTTTGCATCAGTTTCCAAGAATAGAATAACTGAATCATTTGGTAGGTTAATTTCTAGTTTTTTGATAATCTAATACACTTATTTCCATAGTAGCTATACCACCTTGCACTCCTACCATCTGAGAGTAAGTTTTGCTTTTTTGCTACATCCATGTGAGCATTTGTCATCATTGCAGACTACTGAAAAATTAATTATCAATCAATGATGTGAACATTGAGAGTTAAAAAACAATAGGCCTGGATAGTCATATCTACAATGTAATAGTGACATCTATGTCATGAGAGTGACCCATCACTTTGTTTTTTATTATATATATTATTAATTATTATTATTTGTTACAATTTATTAACTTTGTATCCTGGCTGTGGCCCCTCCCTCTTATCCACCCAATCCCACCTTCCATTCCTCTTCTCCACCTATGCCTTTCCCCAGTTCATTAATAGCAGAGGATCTTCTCCCCTTCTCTATGACCATAGCCTATCAGGTCTCATCAGGACTGGCTGCATGGTTTTTCCTCTATGGCCTAGGAAAGTTGCCCCCTCCCCTCAGGGAGAGGTGATCAGAAAGCCAGCAACTGAGTTCATGCTGGAGACTGCCCCTGCTCCACTGACTAGGGAATCCACTTGGACTCTGAGTGTATGGGCTACATCTGAGAAGAGATTTTAGGTCCTCTCCACGCATGGTCTTTTGTTGGGGGTATCAGTTTCTGAAGGATAGCTAGGTCCCAGGTTTTTTTCTCTGTTGGTCACTTTTGGGAGCTCTTCTCTCCTCCAGGTCTTTCTAGTGCTTCCTTTTTTCATAAAATGCCATGCATTCTGTCCAAAGTTTGGCTATGAGTACAGGAGACAACTTCCTGAATAGAACACCAACAACACAGGCTCTAAGATCAACAATCAATAAGTGGGACCTCATGAAACTGAAAAGCTTCTGTAAAGCAAAAGACACTGTCATCAAAACAAAACTACAGCATACAGACTGGGAAAGGATCTTTATTAATCCTACTTCTTACAGAGGGCTAATATCCAGTATATATAAAGAACTCAAGAAGTTAAAAAGCAACAACTCAAGTAATCCACTAAAACCATGGGTATGGAGCTAAAAAGAGAACTCACTGTAGAGGATTATAGAATAGCAGAAAAAAACTTAAATGCTCAACACCCTTAGCCATCAGGGAGATGCAAATCAAAACGACTCTGAGATTTCACCTTATATCCACCAGAATGACTAAGATCAAAAACTCAAGTGACAACACATGCTGGAGAAGTTGTGGAGAAAGAGGAACCCTCCTCCATTGCTGGTGGGAATGCAAACTTGTACAACCACTCTGGAAATCAATTTGGCACTTTCTTAGACAATCAGGAATAGTGATTCCTCAAGACCCAGCTATATAAGAGTGCTTAGGCATATATCCAAAAGATGCTCAAGTACACAACAAGGACATTTGCTCAACTGTGTTCGTAGCTGCTTTATTTGTAATAGCCAACACCTGGAAACAACGCAGATGTCCCTCAGTTGATGAATGGATACAGAAATTATGGTACTTTTACACAATGGAATACTACTCAGCAATTAAAACAAAGAAATCATGAAATTCCCAGGCAAATGGTGGGACCTGGAAACTACCATTCTGAGTGAGGTATCCCAAAAGCAGAAAGAAACATATGGTATATACTCACTTATATAGACCTATAGGATAGGAAGGTCATGCTGAAATCTATACACCTATGGAAGATAAACAAGAATGAGGACCCAGGGTGGGATGATCAATGCTCACTTAAATGGACAAATGGGATGGACATTGAATGTAGAAGAAAACAAGCAACAGGGCAGGAGCCTACCAAAGAGGGCCTATGAAAGACTCTATATAGCAATGTATCAAAGCAGATATTAAGACTCACAACCAAGCCTTTGGCAGAGGGCAGGAAATAATATGAAAATAGGGGGAGTTAGTAAGACTTGGTGAGAACAAGAGCTCCATAAAGACCAAATAGATCAGGGCACAGGGGTCTTTTATGAGACTGTTTCTCCAACCAAGGACCATGTATGGATATAACCTAGAACCCCTGTTCAGATGTGGCCCATGGTAGCTCAGTATCCAACTGGGTGTCCTAGTAAGGGGAACAGGGACTATTTCGTTCATGAACTCAATGGCTGGCTTTTCGACCCTCCCACACACACACAGGGAAGGAACAGCCTAGCTAGATCCCAGAAGAAGACATTGCAGCCAGCCCTGAAGAGACAAGATAAGCGAGGGTCAGATGGAAGGGGAGGAGGTCCTCCCCCATTAGTGGACTTGGAGGGGGGCAGGAAGGAGATGAGAGAGGGATGGGGAGAGAGGGAGGAAATGAAGGAGGGGGCTACGACTGAGATACAAAGTACCTGACCTGTGATTAATATAAAAATAAATAAATTACATTTTTAAAAATTGGGGTACAGAGCTAAACAGATAGTTATCAATAGAGGAATATCGAGTAGCAAAGAAACACTTAAAGAAATGTTCAATGGCCTTAGTCATGAAGGAAATGCAAATCAAAACAACCTTGAGATTATATCTTATTCCTATGAGAATGGCCAAGAACAAAAACTCAAGTGAAAACACAGGCTGGAGAGGATATAGAGAAGGGGGAACCCTCATCTATTGCTGGTGGAAATGCAATCTTGTACAACTGCTTTGGAAATCAATCTGATGCTTTCTAAGAAAATTTGGAATAGTGCTAGCTCAAGATTCAGCTATATCACTCCTGGGCATATATCTAAAATATGTTCAAGTACACAACAAGGACATTTGCTCAACCATGTTCATAGCAGTTTATTTGTAATAGCCAGGATCTGGAAACAACATATGTGACCCTCAAGTGAGGAATGGATAAAGAAGTTATGGTACATTTACACAATGGAATGCTACTCAGCAATTAAAAACAAGGGAATCATGAAACTTGCAGGGAAATGGTAGGAACTAAAAATGATCATCCTGAGTGAGGTATCCCAGAAGCAGAAAGACACACATGGCATTTACCCACTTATAATATAGGGTAAGCATACTAAAATCTGTACACTTAATGAAGCTAAACCATAAGGAGGACCTTGTGTAAGATACTCAAACCTTATTCAGAAAGGCAAAAGGGATAGACATCAAAAGAGGGAGAAAAATATAACAGGACAGAAGCTTACCACAGAGGGCCTCTGAAACACTGTATCAAGGAAGGTAGTGAAGAAAATGCTGAGACTCATAGCCAAACTTTGGGAAGAGTGGAGGGAATCTTATGAAAAAATGGGGGAGATAGAAATACCTGAAGGGAATAGAAGCTCCACAAGAAGCTTGGCGGTCTTATCTGAGACCTCTCAAAAAGCCAGGGGTCTTTTATAAGAAAGATACTTCAAAGAAGGATCATGCATGGAGATAACCTACAACCCTTGCACAGATGAAGCCCACGACAACTCAACCTCCCAGTGTGTTCCTTAGTAAGAGGAACAGAAACTGTCTCTGACATGAACTCATTGGTTGGCTCTTTTATCATCTTCCCTTGATGGCAAGGTATGGCAGCCTTACCAGGCCACAGAGAAAGACAATGCAGCCATTCCTGATGAGACCTGATATGTTAGGATCAGATGGAAGGGGAGGAGGACCTCCCCTATCAGTGCATTTGGGGAGGGGCATAGAAGCAGGGAGGGTGGGATTGCAATGAGAAGAGGGAAGTGGTTACAGCTGAGATACAAAGTAAATAAATTGTAATAAATGTAAAATAAATTTAAGGAAAAAATCACTGATGAAAACAGTAAGGAATTTATAAAATGAACACTGCTATAATGACCATGGAAAATGATTTAAAAAATCTGTACAATCTTTCTTTAAAAAATCATTGAAGTTTCTTGTATAATTATAAAAAGTGTCTTAAAATTTGTATGAAAGCACAAGAGACCCTCAATTTCCAAAGAAATCTTAATGAAAACACCAATGCTAAAAGTAAAGTTGTACCCAAGTTCCAAGACAACTAAAAAACTATGTAGAAAAGGAGGCTAAGTAGATGAATGGTTTAGAAATAATTACCAAATAGAAACCTACATATTTATAGTTAAAAATATCTCATCGAATTGCTTAAAACATATAATGTGAATAAAGCATCCTCTTTTATAAATTATTCAGAGAAAGTTGATAACTATATGGAGAAATTTGAAAGAGGCTTCCAATATCTCAAATGTTACTATTCTATAAAATGAATGCAGTCCCAAATGCAACTAAATTCCTGTCTACCTCCAGACTAATAGAGACTGCAGACTTAATTGGGAAAGGCAAGTTTTACATTGGACAAAGGGTAACTTACAAACTACCAATTCATCAAAATGCTCAACCACAAATGGGGCATGTATATTGTATCCTGTCCCGAAGACTCAGTGGCCTTATTGGAAAAGAGAGTGGAGAGTTTATGAGATTTGCCAGAGATCAGGGGCATTGCAGCAAGACACTATCCTGTGAACATGACAGAAAGACTCAAAAACTCACAAAAGTTCTCGCTGTCTGAAGAAGACACGCACAGTGTCAAGCCAGTCAACATTTCAGCATAGTAAGGGAAGTGTCTTCATTATGGATACTTGATGGCATCTTGGTGAAAGAGAGTTTGTTTTCTTTGAGAGTTTGACTCCTTGTAGGTTGACTACTCTCTAGTCAATGGCCTTGCAACTAAAAGAATACTAACAGCACAAAATTGGGTCAATAGGTAACTAAATATTAAATATTAAATGGTTAAATATTAAACACAGGGCACAAATTAGTGGGATAAGAGAGTTGGGGATAAATATGAAAGAACTTAAAGGTAAAGTTGGGGATACATATAATCAAAATGCATTGTATGAAAATATCAATGAATTAATAAAATTTGTTTAAAATGACCCACTTACATGCAAACACATTGTCAGAAATAAAGAAATGCAAAATCATGTAATTTTCAGAAAAAAAGTAAAAAGACTATTGAACACCAATCTGTGTTTTGTGGAGTATGTCTGTCACAGACAAGGCTGATCTTTAAAACTTCAGAAAATCCTATGTAACATCTGTCCTCTTTTAAAAGTAATTATAGGGACTGGAGAGATTCCTGAATGATTTAAAAGCACCTACGAGTCTTTAAAAGTATGTGAGTTCAGTTCCAGGTACCATGTTGTGTGGTTCACAACTTTCTCTAACTATAGGTGAGAGAGAAAATAATTCCCTGTTTTAGCCTGCACATTAACCCAAAATACATATAACATACACTTTTAAGGCATACATACATATAGGTTAATCTCTCTCAACATCAATAGATTTAATTCTCCAATAAAAAGACACAGAATAACAAAATGGATATGTAAACAACAATATGTTACATACAAGAAACCCACCTAAGTTCAAAAGATAGATATTACTGGAAAGTAAAGGGCTGGTAAAGGGTTTTCCAAACAAATTGACCCAAGAAACAAGCAGGAGTAGCCATTCTAATAAGTAACAAAATAGATTTTCAACCAAAATTAATCAAAAGAGATGGGGAAGGTCATTTCATACTCTTCAAAGGAAAATTCCACCAAGGAGACATCACAATTCTGCCCCAAATACAAGAGCACCCAATTTGTAAAAGAAACATTAATAAAATTGAAACCACACATAGATCTCCACACATTAATAGTGGGAGACTTCAACACCCTACTCTCATCAAAGGATAGGTCAACAAAACACATATTAAATAAAGAAACAATGGCTCTGACAGAGGTCATGAATCAAATGAACCTAACAGTCATCTACAGAACCTTTCACCCAAACACAAAAGAATTTACCTTCTTCTCAGCACCTAATGGAACCTTCTCCAAAATAGACTATATATAGTTGATCACAAAGCAAGCCTCAACAGATACAAGAAGTTGAAATAATACCTTCTATCCTATCTGATGACATACATAATAAAAATTAAAAATTAATAACTTACTGAAACTGCTGGTAATGCTGGCACTTACTTCATAAACATTATAAACTCTATATAAAATTAGTATAGCATTTAATAATATTTATAGCATATAGCATATGATATGTTTATTATTCTTAAGGGATAATTTTAGTTTAAAGTCTAACTATATTTTACTTTCTCTTTCTTTTTTTATAAATTTATTTATTTTTATGTCAATCACAGGTTAGGTTTTTTGCATCCCATGCGTAGCCCCCTCCCTCATTCCCTACCACCCTCCCAAACCCTCCCTTATCTCCTCCCAGCCCGCTCTAAGTCCACCAACAGGGGAGGATCTCCTCCCCTTCCTTCTGACACCAGATGATCTTGTCTCCTCAGGGGTGGCTGCAATGTCCTCCCCTGGGATCTAGCCAGGCTGTTACTCCCTGGCATGTATGGGGGAGGGTCGAAGAGTCAGCCAATAAGTTCAAGACTGAGACAGTCCCTGTTTCCCTTACTAGGGTCTTCAGTTCAACAATGAGTTATCATGGGCAAGATCTGAGCAGGGTTTCTAGGCCATATCCATATATGGTCCTTGGTTGGAGAAAGTGTCTCATATAAGATCCCTGTGCCCTGCTCAGTTTGATCTTTGTGGAGCTCTTGTTCTCCCCAAGTCTTACTAACTTCCCCTATTTTTATTATTATTTCCCGCCCTCTGCCAAGGGCTTGATTGTGAGTCTTTTTAAAATTTTTTTTAAATTTATTCATTTTTAAATCAATCACAGGTTAGGTACTTTGCATCCCAGGCATAGCCCCCTCCCACATTCCCTTCACCCTCCACCTCCCTCCCTCATCTCCCTCCTCCTCGCCCCCTCCAAGAACACCAACAGGGGAGGACCTCCTCCCCTTCCATCCAACCCCAGCTCATCCTGTCTCCTCAGGGCTGGCTGCAATGTCCTCCCCTGGGATCTAGCCAGTCTGTCACTGCCCAGCTTGTATGGGGAAGGGTCAAAGAGTCAGCCATCAAGTTCATGACTGAAACAGTCCCTGTTTCCCTCACTAG
>CM053742.1:72780047-72814919 GCA_028658305.1 Pachyuromys duprasi
ACTCAAGAAGTTAAAAAGCAAGAAACCAAGTAATCCAATTAAAAAATGGGGTATGGAGCTAAAAAGAGAACTGACTGTAGAGGATTATAGAATGGCAGAAAAACACTTAAAAAAATGCTCAATGTCCTTAGCCATCAGGGAGATGCAAATCAAAACGACCCTGAGATTTCATCTTACTACCACCAGAATGGCTAAGATCAAAAACTCTATTGACAACGCATGCTGGAGAGGTTGTGGAGAAAGAGGAACCCTCCTCCATTGTTGGTGGGAATGCAAACTTGTACAACCACTCTGGAAATCAATTTGGTGCTTTCTTAGACAATTAGAAATAGTGATTCCTCAAGACCCAGCTATACCACTCTTAGGCATATATCCAAATGATGCTGAAGTACACAACAAGGACATTTGTTCAACTATGTTCATAGCTGCCTTATTTGTAATAGCCAGAACCTGGAAACAACCCAGATGTCCCTCAGTTGAGGAATGGATACAGAAATTGTGGTACTTTTACTTTCTCTTTCTAATAATGATTTAACGTAGAGAATGTATTTTGAAAATTAATGTTGAAAATGCAAATATAAGTTAAGGTAAAGATTAGTGGAAATAAAAAGTGAAATTTGAAAATTATAAAAAATATTTTTATTGTGGTAAAATACACAAGGTATCAATATATTTTATCCATTTTTAATTTAAAGTTAACTGGCATTAATTTTAAGGACAATGTACTGTGGTTACCACCACTACCTATCAGCTAAACTTTTACATTGTATAAAACTGAGAATTTATTTTTTAAACATAATTTATTTATTTTTATATCAGTCACAGGATAGGTACTTTGCATCGCAGTTGTAGCCCCCTCCCTTTTTCCCTCCCACTCTCCCTATCCCTCCCTTGTCTCCTCCCCACCCCTTCCAAGTCCACTGACCAGGGAGGATCTCCTCACCTCCCATCTGACCCCAGATCATCTTGTCTCCTCAGGGCTGACTGCAATGTCCTCTCCCCTGGGATCTAGCCAGGCCGTTACTCCCTGGCATATACGGAGCTAGCCATCGAGTTCGTGACTGAAACAGTCCCTGTTTCCCTTACTAGGGTCTTCAGTTGGACACTGAGCTACCATGGGCCACATCTTTGCAAGGGTTCTAGGCCATATCCATACATGGTCCTTGGTTGGAGAAACGGTCTCATATAAGACCCCTATGCCCTGCTCAATTTGGTCTTTGTGGAGCTCTTGTTCTCACCAAGTCTTACTAAGTTCCCCTATTTTTATTATTATTTCCCGCCCTCTGCCAAAGGCTTGGTTGTGAGTCTTAATATCTGCTTTGATACATTGCTATACTGATTCTTTCAGAAGACCCCTTTGGTATGCTCCTGTCCTATTGCTTGTTTTCCCCTCCATTCAATGTCCATCCCACTTGTTCATCTAAATGAGCATTGATCATACCAACCTGGGTCCTCCTTGTTCTATATCTTCTCTAGGTGTGTAGATTTCAGCATGACCTTCCTATCCTATAGGTTTATATAAGTGAGTATATACCATATGTTTCTTTCTGCTTTTGGGATACCTCTCTTAGGATGATCGTTTCCAGGTCCCACCATTTGCCTGCAAATTTCATGATCTCCTCCTTTTTAATTGCTGAGTCGTATTCCATTGTGTAAAAGTACCATAATTTTTATGTTGAGGTCTTTGATCCAATTGGATTTTAGTTTTCTGCAGGGTGATATGTATGGATCTATTTGCATTTTTTTACATGTAGACATCCAGTTAGACCAGAAGCATTAATTGAAGATGCTTTCCATTTTATGGGTTTGGCATCTTTGTCAAAAATCAGGTGTTGATATGTGTGTGGGTTTATTTCAGAGTCTTCTATTCAGTTCCATTGAGCTACCATTCTGTTTCTATGCCAGTACCATGCAGTTTTTATTACTGTTGCTCTATAGTACAGCTTGAGATCAGGGATGGAGATACCTCCAGAAGATCTTTTATTGTAGAGGATTCTTTTAGCAATTCTGGGTTTCTTGTTATTCCATAGTATGTTGAAAATTTTTTTTCAAGGTCTGTAAAGTATTTTGTTGGTAATTTGATGGGAATTGCATTGAATCTGTAGATTGCTTTTGGTAAGATGGCCATTTTTACTATATTAATCCTGCCGATCCATGAACATGGGAGATCTTTCTTTAATTCTTTCTTCTGAGACCTGAAATTTTTTTCATACAAATCGTTGACTTCCCCGAGACAGGTGGGTGCCTGTGCTGCCAGCCCAGAACTTTTTCTGTTTTAACCAGTGCTGGGAATCAAGATCTACCATTGGAACTTCTCCACATCCTGCTGTTCAAACTTCTCAGTTCCCCCTCCCCCCCAAGTGTGCTTAATTTTGACATGTAGGTATAACTGGTGTGGTATGAACCTTTCTGTTTTCCTTTTTACTGTAAAATAAAAATTAATTACATTGATGCAATTCAGTTTAAACTGAAAATTCATACCCAGCATATTGTTTTTCTTTTATCTCATTTCCTGTTGACATCATACCCCAATTTTTTGATTATTTGTTTTCACACGTAGGAGTAACTGGATGCATATAACTCCTCCATCTCTGCAGAAAGATACAAATAATAACCCAAAGAGACAAAGAAACAATGCTATCATAACTAGAAATAAACACTGTGGTCATCATACCTTTTTTTTTCATTTTATTCTTTAAGATTTCATCTTACCCCTGCCATAACAGCTATGATATAACAAAAATGCCAACAAATGCTGCTGTGGAACTGAGAAAAGGTGACATTTATTCATTGTTAATGGGAGTAATATTTGTTAAGGTCACTATGGAAATCAGTATGGTGATCCCTCCAAAAGCTAGAAACAGCTCTACCATGTGATGTAGCTTTTCCATACTTGGGCATATTTCTAAAGTTTTCTATATCCATCCATTGGGTTAATTGCATTTCCTTATTCATTGCTGATATAGTCACAATACCCAGGCATGGAAAAGACTCTTGATATCTGTCAATTGTTAAGTAGATAACTCAGCAGTTAAAAATGTGAAATTTGAAGTTTTCCATTAAATACACAGAGCTGGGAATATTCTGGGTGAGGTAATTCAAATTCAGAAAGACTAAGACAAAAGTTATATGTACTCTCTCATGATGTGAATATTATCTCTGAATATTTAGACATAGATTTTTAAATTTTAATACTAATAAAAGTCAAAAAACTAGTAAGTGTTCATGAATTACGGGAAGCTTTAAAAGAATGGCAGATAGAATACAGGTAGTATAAAAGGGAAGTAGGAAATAAAGGAGTAAGGAGGATTAAAAGTAGAGTATGGAAGGACAGGGTAGAACAAGTTTGGGTAAAGAAAGCTAACACTAAAACCTTTGAAAAATCATATGGAAAGGTATTATTGTAGAAATATTTCATAAATATCTACAAATGCATGTATAAAATCAATTTAAATGGAGTTACTCTGTAATGGGGATGTAAATGCCCTTCCTATGCATGATAGTTTGTTAAATAAAGAGTTCAGTTCCAGGTCTTTAGAGATGTTGGTCATCAAGGTATCATGGATTCCTTTCCAGTGTTTCAAGCTATTATCATTGCTCTTGGTTACCCTTTAGAACAGGATGGTTAATCTTCACTGCTGAATCGACCACATTCTTGAATCATAGAACACAAAAAAATAATCAAGCTGTTACTTGTCCTTACTGGATATCTTTCATAATACTACAAGGTGTTGTGCATAGTACCAGAGAAAAACAAAACAGGCCTAACAAGATATATATAGTAGTGAAATAACAAAAAAAGTTAAGGAAGTAACTAATGCTTTCTGACTATATTATGTGTTACATCACAAGTCAGAAACTTTGCTTAACACTATTGTTGAGGCCAAGAACTTGTGGCCAGTGGTGTCATTGGCCCTAGAAGACTACCTACTCAAATTAAACTCTTGTCTAAAGACTTATTGTTATAGGATAAATTAATGTATCTTTCAACCCTCATAAGAGGAACTTATTTTTGTAGTAGATAGTTAGAAATTGAGAGATCCAAAAGTGTTCAATATGCAGAGAATAAGAGAATGTTGAGAGCTCATGTCCTGATTAGTGTTATAACAACTTGACACAAGCTAGAGTCAATGAAAAGAGAGAGGAAGAGACCTCAATGAAAAAAAATACCTCCATAAGACTTGGCTATAGGTAACTCTGTAGATCATTTTTTAAAAATTATTGATGGATAAGCTAGGGCCTAGCCCATTGTGGGTGGGAGCAGCCTTGGGCAGGTGGTCCTGGGATTTGTAAGAAAGCAGGCAGATCAATCCATGTGGCACAAGCCAGTGAGCAGCATTCCTCTATGGGCTCTGCATTAGTTCTTGTATCCAGACTTCTGTCCTATTTGAGATGATGTTCTGACTTCCTTCAATGATGAACAGTGATTTGGAAGCCCAAGCCAAATAAGTTCTTTCCTCCCCATTTTTAATTCATATATTTTAATATTAATTATAGTTTATTAATTTTGTTTCCCAGCTATTCCACTCCCTCATTCCCTCCCAATCCTACCTTCCCTCCCTCATCTTCTCCCTATCCCTTTCTTGTTTGTTTACTTTTACAGTATAGTCTCCTCATTGAATGTTCTTCTCACCCTTGTTAAATGTTATCTGAAAAAAAATCTGTGAGGGTTTATTTCTGGATATTTATTTTTTCTTTTATAAGACTTTTTTAAATTAAATTTTTATTTTTTATACTAATTACAGTTTATTTACTTTGATTCCAGCTGTATCCCCCTTCCCTCCCAATCTCACCTTCCCTCCTTCATCTCCTCTGTGCCCCTCTCTAAGTCCACTGATAGGGGAGGTCCTCCTTCCTCTCCATCTGACCCTAGTTTATCAGATCTCATCGGGACTGGCTGCAATGTCCTCCTCTGTGGCCTAGCAAGGTTTCTCCTCCCTTGGGGAGTGGGGAGAGGTCAAAGAGCCAGCCACTGAGTTCATGTCAGAGACAATCCCTGTTTAACTTACTAGGGAACCCACTTGGATACTGAGCTGCCATGGGCTACGTCTTCGCAGGGGTTGTAGGTTATATCCACCTATGGTCTTTGGTTGGAAAACAATAAACAAGACAGGAGTCTACCACAGAGGGCCTCTGAAAGACTTTGCCTAGCAGTGTATCAAAGTACATGCTGAGATTCACAACAAAACCATGGGTAGAGTGCAGGGGGAATTAGTAAGACCTGGAGAGGACAGAAGCTCCACAAGGACCAAATATATTTGGGCACAGGAGTCCTTTCTGGATATTTTTATATTAGAAAATGAGATTTTATGTTTGCTTTATGTTATACCATACTGTTTGTATCACAATTACCTTGTATACAATGTTAAGGTAACCCAAGTTCTACGCTTAAGATTTTTATTTTGTCTTTTTGATGTTCTGCTTCACTTTGACTATTAAAGAGTTCTTAACAACCCCCCCCCCAAATAAACTGGGCCCTACAAAGACTGATACCCCATCCGAGGACCCTGCATGGAGATGACCTTAAACACTTGCTCAGATGTAGCCAAGAGACTCAGTATCTAAATGGGTTCCCTAGTAAGGGGAGCAGGGGCTATCTCTGACATGAACTCAGTGGCTGGCTCTTTGATCACCTCTCTCAGAGGGGGGGAGCAGCCTTACCAGGCCATAGAAAAAGATGATGTAAACAGTCCTGATGAGACCTGATAGGCTAGGGTCAGTTGGAAGGGGAGGAGGTCCTCCCCTATTAGTGCACTAGGGAAGGGCCAAATGGGGAGAAGTGGTGAGGAGAGTAGGATTGGGAGGATGCAAAGGAGGGGGCCATAGCCAGAATACAAAATGAATCACTTGTAATAAATAATAATAATTAATAAAAACATATAAAAAAGAAAGGCTTTTATCATTTGTGCATAAAAATTCATCAGATTCTAATTTCATTTACTTTTGAAATATACTAGGAGAAATTTCAAATTCTGCAATATTTATTTTGTATCACAAGAAGACTGTCTTTTCCATTTATTTAATACAGATGCATGTATTTTACTCCTCAATGAAGATTAATAAGCACTCAGTCCATTTATTTTTGTGTAGAAAATAATTGCTGATTTGTTTCAATTTGTTGGTGTTATAGAAATACAATTAATTTCATCCATTGTTTTGGCTCTCTGAAACACTGCTGAATTTGTTTGTTCAATTGTGTTTGTGTGTAATTACCTTTTGGTAAACTGATAAGATTTTGAGGTTACTTAAAGGATGATGAATGATTCAAAGGTAACTACAGTACAAGTTAGCCCTTTGTACAATTTAAGTACTGCTACACTACTAAAATTTTTTCCACCAATTATTTGTAATTTATACAATCTTCTTGAGGGGAGAAATTTTTTATGCATATCAAGATCCTTTTCCGTATTGTCAATCTTATGAATCATAAGACTTTTGAGTCTCATTAACTTCCCCTCCTGTACTAACATTCTTCTGTAGTAGAGAATGTTAGTAGGTCTGAATATATGAGAATATTGTGTGTGTTATCACAGCTGTTCTCAATCAATATAGACATTGGTATACACAATCTGGGACTATTTATTAGCAAGTAGCTATACTGTATGTTGAATCATGTAATGTAGTATTTTAGGTTGAAGCGGATAAATATTGATTTTCATAGTAGATATATTAATTTATATTGTCTCCAAGAGTGTCTTAGTGTTTCTTACTCCTCATGTTCCTATCAACATTTGTTATTTTTATAGTTTTCATGATAGCAATTACAACTATGTTAAGTTGAAATCTCAATATATCTTTGATATAAAGTTCTATGCTGACTAAAGATAATCTTTCATGTATTGGCCATTTATAACCTCTTACAAAAACTACTTTTTGGCTTATTTGTCCAATTAATTATTCATTTCTGATGTTTCAAAAGTTATTTTCATGTTCTGCATATAAGCCATTTGTCAGGAAAATAACTTAGAAGGTTTTTTCTGGCTGAATGGAATTATTATATTTATTTTATTGTTTGAGGAACTGCTTTTATTGGTGTCAGAAATAACATTTACAATGAGGAAGATTATGTGTTATTTTTACTTTACTATGGCTGATATACATAATGTTCTCTTTCTAACACATGGATATACCTGCTTATATCGTATATACTCACTTATATGGACCTATAGGATAGGAAGGTCAAGCTGAAATCTATACACCTATGGAAGATAAACAAGAACGAGGACCCAGGGTGGGATGATCAATGCTCGCTTAGATGGTCAAATGGGATGGACATTGAATGTAGGAGAAAAGAAGCAACAGGACAGGAGTCTACCAAAGAGGGCCTCTGAAAGACTCTATATAGCAATGTATCAAAGCAGATATTAAGACTCACAACCAAGCTTTCGGCAGAGGGCAGGAAATAATATGAAAATTGGGGGAGTTAGTAGGAGTTGGTGAGAACAAGAGCTCCATAAAGAACAAATAGATCAGGGCACAGAGTTTTTTTACAAGACTGTTTCTCCAACCAAGGACCATGTATGGATATAACTTAGAACCTCTGCTCAGATGTGGCCCATGGTAGCTCAGTATCCAACTGGGTACCCTAGTAAGAGGAACAGGGACTATTTCTGTCATGAACTCAATGGCTGGCTCTTGAACCCTCCCCCCCACACACCAGGGAGGAACAGCCTAGCTAGATCCCAGAAGAGGACATTGCAGCCAGCTCTGAAGAGACAAGATAAGCTAGGGTCAGATGGAAGGGGAGGAGGTCCTCCCCCATTAGTGGACTTGGAGGGGGGCAGGAAGGAGATGAGGGAGGGATGGGGAAAGTGGGAGGGAATGAGGGAGGGGCTAGGACTGGGATACAAAGTACCTAACTTGTGATTACTATAAAAATAAAAATAAAAAAACTTAGAAGGTTTTATCATGTTCTTTAACTATTATATTCATTATGGTACTTGATTTATGTACAATATTTGTGATTGTATTCGTAAAGTATTGTTATTATTCTTTAATCTTTTAGAGGCCTATTCTGAAGCTATGCTTATAAATTGAAGTTATTTAACTGTTTTTTCTTAGCAATGTCAATGATTTTTTCAATGCACTTTATTAGCATGTTTGATTCATATTCAATGATTTGTTTATATGGCAGTTAAGAATTTGCTTTCAGTCTTTGAAATTTGGGTATTCTGTTCACCTGGAACGACTCTTTAAAATGGTTTTCTTTTCATGAAACAAATGGTAGCTGTGTGAGTTTATTTCTGTTGCTTTATTCTATTTTATTACTCTATGTTTCTATTTTGTATAACACGAATGCTATTTTCTCACGAGCTATTCAATGCAGTTTGTATTAGACACCAACAAAACAAATACTACAATGAAAAATGGGGTACAGAGATAAGCAGGGACTTTTACTTTAAAATCCATAGCTTTCAGGATCAGCAGTATGTAGTTATGCAGGATATCTTTCTTCTAACTCTTTTTGTTGTTGTTGATTTTTGACTTAGCATTTGAATTACAAAAGAGTCATTTTTTCACGTCTTTTCATAGCCCTCTCTTTTGTTGGTTCCCCCATTCCTTTCAGTTTCTATCTCTTTGCTCCCTTTCTGCTTAAGCCTTTCTATACATAATATCCCTGCCTCCTCAACTTTCTTTCTACCCATACTCAATTATCCTTCCTTAAGGCACCTCCTAGGGGCTGGATCTTGAGGTAGCTGTATCAACAGAGCCAAAATATCTGTGTTCAGGGAATACTGCAGTGGCTGATGAATCAACTGAGGACAAGCATGGAGATGACCTAGACCTCTGCTCAGATGTTGCCCATGTCAGATGTAGCTCAGTCTCCATGTGAGTTCCCTAGTAAGGACAGTAGGGGATGTCTCTGTTATGGATCATTGGCAGCTCTTTGATCACCTCCCACTAGTTAGGCTTCAGAGAAAGAGCATCCAGAAAGCCCTGATAAGACCTGATAGGTTAGGGTCGGATAGCAAGGTAGGAGGATCTCCCTTCTCAGTGGAGTAGTGGAGGAATGGGGACAGGAGAGGCAGGGAAGGTGGTTCCAGGAGAATAAGAGGGAGGGGGCTACAGCCAGGATGTAAAGTGAATAAATTATGATAAATAATAATAATAAAAAATAAAATGTTGGACAAATGAGACATTTGTCATACTGAGTCTAGATTAACTCACTAGTAATATAATATTTTCCAGAGGCAGTTGGCTGGTCTTAGTGACATTCTCAGGTCAGAGGAACAGAGCCAAGAGAGTTCTATATGTGGAGTTGTTAGAGATGAGAGAGATATAGGCTCTCTTGACAGGTCTGGCTGTGTAGGATGGACATTTGGAGTAGGTCCTAGGGACCTCTTCTCTTTCTTATTTGGTATTATATGAATACATTGCATTTCTTTGCCAGAAAATCTAAGTGAACATACACTGTGCTTGCCACTAACAATTTCTCATGCTTCTATAAGTAACCAGAGAACCCACTTAGGAAAACTGACTTTTGTTCTATATCACGGACCCTTTTGCTATTTAGCCTAATCCATTATTGCTTTCTGAAAATGTTTCCCCGGATATTTTAAGAATACTTTCATTAATTAGAGGTGAAACTTATTTGTAACTGAAATTAGTATTCATTTTAAAGCACATAAGGATAAATTGATTTCCATTTATAAAAATTTCTAATAGAGGTCTTGTTGGTTCATTTTGGTGAAAATCAGAAGTTAGTTGTATGGAACTTAAAATTAATCTCTAAGTTGAAAAATATCTTCAGATTTGCTGTTGATTATATTGTTCATTTCTACAAAAGGTACAGGTTTCTCTTTAACAGTTGTACAAAAAAAATAGGTTCATGAAAGCCACTTAATAGAACATCATCCTGTTCTTTTTTTTCCAAAGTGGAGGCTTGTGTATGGTGCTGAACAAAATAAAATATGGCACTTACTATTTTTCCTTATTTTATTATTAGTGAAAACTTGATTAAAACAGAGCTGATGTTGCCAATTCTCAACACATGGTAACTGAATACATTAAGGAAATTACTTAGTGAAAAGGAACACATGATGTGCTCATAGGAATATCTAACAATTGATTTGCAGGGATATCAAATATATGGCAAGCCTGAGTGTTTGCATGCTTTATGCTCATTAGATTGTTTTTTTTTGGTTTGGCTTCCAGATGAATATGACTTGTGTCACCAGACTAATTGCAAAGTTGAATATGCAATCTATTTCTGCAGATCATACCAGTTTTCATATTTGCTTTATTGGTTAATAGTTACAGTGCTCTGTAGAAGGACTATATGATCAATGAAACTAAAATGTTCCTAAATTTTTAGTTATTACATTTTAAATTTCTTAATTTTACTTAAATCTCTTAACTGTGTTTCTCTATAATATAATATAAATATAATAATAATATAATAATAAATACTAATATAATATAAAATAGATATTTCAAATATAAAATTGCACAAAATAAATGCACCAGGGTTTTCAGCAAATACTACGTATTTGCGAACACTGGGATTGTGGTAATAACATCTTGACTCCAATCTATATCAACATTCCCAGTTGTCCAGTTCTGGTTTTTGAAGCACATATAACTACTTTTCTGGATCATCTCTATTCCATGCTTGCAGCTATTCTTGACAGATAAATCATGGTCATTACATCTGCAACATCTTGGATTCTCCATTGCTCATTAGACTTTACCTTCTCGTATTCATGTAATGACCTTTTTATGCCTCTTTACTGGTAGTACAACTGCATATAGATTCAATTATACATTTTCTGGCCTCAATGTGTTAGTAGTTGCAATGGCCTTTGCACCTTCAATGTTGAGGCATATAAAACAAAAACAACAATAGACAAAAAACAGCTTCCCTAAGCAGTTCAGCTTCTTTCCTTTCTCTATTTCACAACCCTGGGCTCCAAACAAGGAATCCTGCTCATAATTCATATCTCCCGACACTAATTATCCTAACCAGACATGCCCACAGGCTCATCTCTTAGGTGATACTAAATGTATCACACCTAGGGTTCTACAAGTAAGTACAATATATTCAGTTTCACCCATTTGTCCTTGGATGGAATCCTTACTTAGACGATTTCCTTGTGCCTTATGCAAGGCAAGTAGGCATTTGTTCTGATCTCTCCAGGAAAAGCAACACCATAACTTTTATTAAGATATACCCAAATTGGTTTTTCTTTCTTGATATTACTATTCAGAATATAGTCTGTACAGTTTATGTATCATGATAAGCACACATATATATGATAACCAAGACACATATAGTGTTAAAGAATAGCATTAAACATATATTGACTATTTGCTAAATTGGAAATGACACAGACAAATATAAAGCATTTTAGAATGCATTAGTCAACATTCAAATTTGTACAAAATTATACTGACAATATCTGCCCCTTGCCTATACACATTTGTGCCATAGGGAAGCAGCTAGTAAAACTAGCCTTCCTGTTATGTCTTTATTTGAGTATAGAAATTATTAAATTTGTATTTGCTCCCAAATTTCTGTTTAAATGTTATCACTGCAATGTGCAAAAAACTTTTCTAGCTATCCAGAAACAAATAATGCTTCATTAGTAAGACACTTTCATCATTCTCTGCATACCTGACTGAAATGGAGAGAACAATGAGAACAGTCTCCTTATTTATTCCTGAGTGTATTTTATAATTCAGTGATTTATTAAAGATGTGATTTATAGCCATTATTAGTTTAATAATTTATCTATAAATACAGGAAAACAGTTTCTCTTCGCTAAGATATTTAAGTACTACAGTCTATATAACGCATACTTAATCATTCAATTGAAATTAGATACAGTAATATTAAGAATAAAAATTTCAATGATGTAAAAAGTAATTAAGTAGCCTAAAAGATAGAAAATAATCTAAGCAGAGCCACATAGAAATCCCAGGAAGATTCAGAATGAGTAAAATATCACATTATCTGTTTCTTTCTTTTTCTATCTACACCTATCTCATGTAACACAAACACTTAATAAAAAATTATCTACAAACACAGAAAGAAAAGTAGTTTGAGATTTATGTTGAAATTTAGCTGCTTCCCAAAAGCAAAAAGCTGAGGTTTATTCAAAAAGGCTTCAAGCATTTCCACAATGCAGGTTACAGTTCCTACAATTAGCATCTTATGTTCTATTTAAAACAAAGCCACCCAGATGATGTGTTTGCAAAATAACAATCTTACTAAAAAATCAATAAGATAAACAAATGAGATATTCACAAATGAGTAAGCAGATTTCATTTTCAGCTGTTTTAAAACATACTAAGATATAGTAAATTTCAGACAACAACCATTAAAACTCCAAATGTTGTATCTCTCTATTGTATATACCTATTGTTTTATCTTTTGGTCTCTTTCTTTCCCACTTGATTTTGTTATTTTTTAATAGAAAGAATCATAATTACACAAGTACTCTCAAAAATAGTTATCAAAACATACATACAAATCCTTGGTTTTTGGCACCCATTCTCTTCGAATAGGAATGAGAATAGAAAAAGTACTTAACAGGTATCTTCTATGAGACAGAAATTGTTAAATCAATGAATTGATTTTATTGTTTTTACATCTTTGGGATTGTTTGTTTTTGCATGTCTGAAGAAGGCAAACTTATTCTTGAACAAGACCGTGTTCTTGGGAAAACAAACATACATGTGAGTGCTGTGGTACCCGCGTTGGGCCCCTTAGACAGTGAGGGAGCCTTCCATATTGCTCTGTAATATGAGTGCCCATGTCCACCGACAACCCATGTGACACAAACAGGATCTCAACAAGCTGGTAGAGCCACATATTGGCCTGGAACAGGGTGGTGACTTCTTCCCCTGTCTTCAGAAAAGTTCCCTCCAGTGCTGGAAGGCCTGACACAACCTGCCACCATCCCATAGTGACAGTGGGATGGTTGGCTACCCTACATATGGTGTCAACTCTTCATTGTTACAAAGGTTGTATAAAAATGTTTGCTGCTCCATAGTAAAGGAGATCTGCATTTGATGCTGGTCTCCAGCGTCCCTCACCCCTTCCTGTATCCCTGTTCCCCCACACACTGAGATAGAAAGCAAATTTCATTTTTACTCTAACACAGAAGCTGTGTTTGTGTATTTTCCAAATTGGCTGGTGTTTTTTTTTTTTAACAGTTATTTTTAGAATTCAGTGCCTTGATTTTTAACGTAGCACATTCTAATAAAATTATTTCATTTTTGCAATTTTCAACTTAAATACTTACAGTCCATAAGCTTTATCAAGACTTAAGAAATAGACACCCCCTCAAACTTCTGTGTACATTTTGCATGATTCAATGACTCTATCTGTGTCTTTGTCATATTTTCAACTATCTGCAGTGACTCATCTTGCTGTCCCAATCCATGTAAACTATTCTGGTTTTGAAAGTATGCGAAATAGTATTTAATAAACCAGTACAGTACTTTTACAGTTTGTTAAATATAACACCAGCTGATTCTCACCCCCATTACCCACCTCACCTGCTGTGTCACCCAGTTCCCATCTTCCATCTACTTCAGATGTGTACTTTATTTCCCCTTCTGAGTGAGATTCAAACATTCTTTCTTGGACCCTCCTTGGCTTCTTTGGGTCTGTGTATTTAAGAATAGTTATCTTGTACTTTATGCTTGATATCCACATATAAGAGAGTACATATCATGTGTGTCTTTCTGGGTCTGTGTTACCTCAGAATGACCTTTTATAGTTACATACATTTGCCTGCAGATTGTATGACATACTAGTATTTAATAGCTGAGTAGCATTCCTTTGTTTAAATGTACCATATTTTCTTTACCTATTTTTAAGTTGAGGGATATCTAGGTTATTTCCAGTTTCTGGTAATTATGAATAAGGCTGCTAGGAATATAGAATATATTTGAACAACTGACCATGTGATATAGTGGAATAACTTTTGGATATAAGTCCAGGAGTGGAATAGCTGGGTCTATGAGCTAGAACTATTACAAATTTTCTGAGAAACCTTCAGAAGTATTTGCAAAGTGGTACAAGTTTCCACTCTTACTAAGAATGGAGTAATGTTCCCATTGTTTCATATCCTTGGCAGCATGAGCTGCCACTTGAAGGTTTGTTTTGTTTTGTTTTGTTTTGTTTTTGAATGCTGTCCCAAATAATGTTTCAATTTAATAGCAGCAAAGAGTTGCTGGAAACTCTTTTGGGCAAGGCCCTTTACAGGTCTTCTTTTTTAAAAAACATTTTTATTTTATATTAATCACAGGTTATATATTTTGTATCCCAGCCATGGACCCCTCGCACATTCCCTCCCTATCCTACCCTTCCCTCCCTCATCTCCTCCCTGCCCCTATCCAAGTCCACTGATAGGAGAGGACCTCATCCCCTTCCATCTAACTCTAGCTTATCAGATCTCTTCAGGAATGGCTACAATGTCCTCTTCTGTGGCCTACCAAGGCTGCTCCTCCCTCAGGGGGCGGGGAGGTCAAAGAGCCAGCCATTGAGTTCATGTCCAAAATTGTCCCTGTTCCCCTTACTAGTGTACCCACTTGGGTATTGAGCTACCATTTGCTACATCCAAGCAGGGGTTCTAGGTTATATCCATACATGGTCCTTGGTTGGAGAAACAGTCTCATAAAAGACCCCTGTGTCCTGATATATTTGGTCCTTGCGGAGCTCCTGTCCTCTCCAGGTCATACTAACTCCCCCTTCTTTCAAATGATTCCCTGCACTCTGCCAAAGGGTTGGTTATGTTTCTTAATATTTGCTTTGATACCCTGCTAGGTAGAGTCTTTCAGAGGCCGTCTGTGGTAGGCTCTTGTCATGTTACTTGTTTTCTCCTACATCCAATGTCTATCCAATTTGACTTCCTAAGTGAGGATTAATCCTCTTACCCCAGGTCCTCTTCCTTGTTTATCTTCTTTAGGTGTATAGATTTCAGTATGTTTATCCTATCTTATAGGTCTATATAAGTGAGTATATACCAAATGTTTCTTTCTGCTTTTATGATACCTCAATCAGGATGATCATTTCCAGGTCCCACCATTTGCCTGCAAATTTCATGATTTCCTCCTTTTTAATTGCTGAGTAGTATTCCATTGTGTAAAAGTACCACAATTTCTGTATCCATTCCTCAACTGAGGGGCATCGGGGATCTTTCCAGGTTCTGGCTATTACAAATAGAGCAGCTGTGAACATAGTTGAGCAAATGTCCTTGTTGTGTACTTGAACATCTTTTGGGTATATGCCCAGGAGTGGTATAGCTGGATCTTGAGGAATTACTCTTCTTAGTTGTCTCAGAAAATGCCAAATTGATTTCCAGAGTGGTTCTACCAGTTTCCATTCCCACCAGCAATGGAGGAGGGTTCCTCTTTCTCCACATCCTCTCCAGCCTGTGTTGTCACTTGAGTTTTTGATCTTAGCCATTCTGACAGGTGTAAGGTGAAATCTCAGGGTCATTTTGATTTGCATCTCCATGATGGCTAAGGATGTTGAGCATTTCTTTAAGTGTTTTTCTGCCATTCTATAGTCCTCTACAGAGAGTTCTCTGTGGCCTGACAAGGATGCTTGCCCTTTCAGTGGGAAGTGATCAACGAGCCAGCCACTGAGTTCATGTCAGAGACATTCCCTGTTCCCCTTACTAGAGTACACATTGGATACTGAGCTGTCATAGGCTACATCTGAGCAGGAGGTTCTAGGTTATGTCCATTAATGGGCCTTGGTTGGAGTATCAGTCTTAGAAAAGACCAGTGTGCCCAGATTTTTTGTTTCTATTGTTCTTCTTGTGGCACTCCTGTCCTCTCCAGGTCTTACTATCTCTTCCTTCTTTCATAGGATTTCCTGCCCTCTGCCTAAAGATTGATTATTGCTCTCAGCACCTGCTTTGATACACTGCTGGGTAGAGTCTTTCAGAGGCCCCCTGTGGTAGGCTCCTGTTCAGTTTCCTGTTTTATCCTTCTTCCAATATCCATCTTGTTTGTCTTTCTGCATGAGGACTGATCATTTTACCCAGGGTCCTCCTTCTTGCTTGGCTTCTCTAGATGTACAGATTTTTGTATGTTATCCTATCTTACAGGCCTAGTATCCACTTATAAATGAGTACATGCCATGTGGGTCTTTCTGCTTCTGGGATACCTCACTGAGGATGATCTTTTCTAGATACCACCATTTGTCTGCAAATTTCATGATTTCCTTGTTTTAGTTACTGAGTAGTATTCCGTTGTGTAAATGTACCACAATTTCTATATCTATTCCTCTGTTGAGGGACATTTGGGTTATTTCCAAGTTCTGGCTATTGTAAATGAAGCTGCTAAAAACATGGGTCTGACAGTTGTCTTTGTTGTGTACTTGAGCATATTTTAGGTATATACCTTGGAGTGATACACCTGGATCTTGAGGAAGCGCTATTCCTAATTGGTCACTTGAGTGTTTTTTCTTTTTTTCAATTTTTATTAATTACACTTTATTCACTTTGTATCTTCCCCATAAACCACTCCCTCCTCCCCTACCAATCCCACCATCCCTCCCATTCTCCACACACGCCCAAGTCGACTGATAGGGGAGGTCTTCCTTTTCTTCCTTTTGATCCTCGTCTATCAGCTCTCATCAGGAGTGGTTGCATTATCTTCCTCTGTGGCCTGGTAAGGCTGTTCCCCCATCATAGTGAGGTGATCAAAGAGCAGGCCAATCGGTTCATGTCACAGGCAGTCCCTGTTCCCATTATTATGGAACCTGTTAGTATTCTGAAACAACCTGCTTCTGGGTTACATAGCAACTTATGATGTCATCTTGTATCACCCAGCCAGGTTGCCACACCTGGGGGCGTGGTTAGTAATTACCTGACCTTTAAAAGGACAACCAGACATGTGTTCTCTCTCTTACTCCTTCTCTTACTACTCCTCTTACTCCTCTTACTCTGTTACTCTCTCTTTCTATGGGGCACCCCTCCCCCTTCCTCCTCTCCTATCCTCTATCTCTCTCTTCTCCCCAGCATGGCCCGCTCTCTCTGCTCTCCCTCTCCATCTCCACCTAATAAACCTTTTTCATAGAAAACCTGTTGTAAGCCTCATCTTAGTTCTAACAGAACCCACTTGGGTACTGAACTGCCATGGGCTACATCTGTGCAGGTGTTCTAGGTTTTCTCCATGCATGGTACTTGGTTGGAGTATCAGTCTCAGGAAAGGCCCCTGTACTCAGATTTTTTAGTTTTGTTGCTCTCTTTGTGGAGCTCCTGTCCTCTCCCTATCTTACTATTTCCCACATCTTTCTTCAGATTCCATCTACTCTGCCCAACAGTTGGCCATACGTCTGCATTTTCTTTGATACTCTGCAGGGCAGTTCATTTCAGACGCCCTCTGGTGGCAGGCTCCTAACTTGTTTCCTGGTTTCTTCTGATGTCCATCTGCTTTGCCTTTCTGGTTGGGGATTGAGCATTTTAGCCAGAGTCCTCCCTCTTGATTAGTTTCTTTAGGTGTACAGATTTTAGTAGGTTTATCCTATGTTATATGTCTATATGAGTGAGTATACTTGTGCTTCTGGGATAGCTCACTCAGGATGATCCTTTCCAGTTCCCACCATTTACCTACAAATTTCATGATATCCTTGTTTTTTATTGCTGAGTAATATTCCATTGTGTAAATGTACCACAATTTCTGTATCCATTTCTCAGTTGAGAGACATCTGGGTTGTTTCCAGCTTCTAGCTATTACAAATAAATCTGTTACAAACATGGTTGAGCAAATGTCCTTATTGTGTACTTGAGCCTCTTTTGGGTATATGCCCAGGAGTTGTATGGCTGGATCTTGAAGAGGCACTATTCCTAGTTGCCTAAGGAAGCAACAGATGGATTTTGAGAGTGGTTGAACAAGCTTGTATTTCCACCAGCAGTGGAGGAGGGTTCCCCTTTCTCCACAACCTCTCCAGCACATGTTGTCACTTGAGTTTTTGGTTTGGCCATTGTGATGGATGTAAGGTGAAATCTCAGGGTCATTTTGATTTGCATTTCCCTGATGGCTAAGGATGTTGAGCATTTCTTTAAGTGTTTCTCTGCCATTCGACATTCCTCTATGGAGAGTTCTCTGTTTAGCTCTGTTCCCCATTTTTTAATTGGATTACCTGATTTGTTGCTTTTCAACTTCTGTAGTCCTTTATATATACTGGATATTAGCCCTCTGTCAGATATAGGGTTGGTGAACATTCTTTCCCAATCTCTAGGCAGTCATTTTGTTTTGATGACAGTGCTCTTTGCTTTATAGAAGTTTTTCAGTTTTATGAGATCCCATTTATTGATTTTTGTTCTTAGAGCCTGTACTGTTGGTGTTCTGTCCAGGAAGTTGTCTCCTGTACCAATGAGTTCAAGGCTCTTCCCCACTTTTTTTTCTAACCTATTTAATGTCTGGTTTATTTTTTTAATGTAATTTATTTATTTATATATCAATCACAGGTTAGGTACTTTGCATTCCAGGTGTAGCCCCCTCCCTCATTCCTTCCCACTTTCCCCATCCCTCCCTCATCTCCTCCCTGCCCCCTCCAAGTCCACTGACTCCTCCTCCCCTTCCATCTGACCCCAGATCATCTTGTCTCCTCAGGGCTGGCTACAATGTCCTCCCTTGGGATCGAGCCAGGCTGTTACTCCATGGCGTGTATGGGGGAGTGTCAAAGAGCCATCCATCGAGTTCATGACTGAAACAGTCACTGTTCCCCTTACTAGGGTCTTCAGTTGGGCACTGTGCTACCATTGGCCACATCTGAGCAGGGGTTCTAGGCCATATCCATACATGGTCCTTGGTTGGAGAAACTGTCTCGTAAAAGACTCCTGTGCCCTGCTCAATTTGGACTTTGTGGAGCTCTTCCCCACTTTCTTTTTCTAACCCATTTAATGTGTCTGGTTTATGTTGAGGTCTTAGATCCACTTGAACTTTAGTTTTCTGCAGGGTGATAAGTATGGATCTATTTGCATTTTTCTACATGTAGACACCCAGTTAGATCAGCACCATTTGTTGAAGATGCTATCTTTTTTTTTTTTGTATTTTATGGTTTTGGCATCTTTGTTAAAAACCAGGTGTCCATAAGTGTGTAGGTTTATTTCTGGGTCTTCTATTCAGTTCCATTGATCCACCATTCTGTTTCTATGCCAGTATCATGCAATTTTTATTACTGTTGCTCTATAGTACAGCTTGAGATCAGCGATGGAGCTACTCCAGAAGATATTTTATTATAGAGGATTTTTTTGGCAGTTCTGTGTTTCTTGTTATTCCATAGGATGTTGAGAATTTTTTTTCAATGTCTGTAAAGAATTGTGTTTGTAATTTGATGAGAATCACATTGAATCTGTAGATTATCCTTGGTAAGATGGCCATTTTTACTATGTTAATCATGCCAAGCCATGAGCATGGGAGATCTTTCCACCTTCTGATATCTTCTCTTAATGCTTTCCTCAGAGACTTGAATTTTTTTTTCCATACAAGTTTTTGACTCCCTTGATTAGGGTCACACCAAGGTACTTCAAAGATATCATCCACTATGACTAAATAGACTTCATCCCAGGTATGCAGGGGTGGTTCAATATATGGAAATCCATCAATGTGATCCACCATATAAGCAATTTGAAAGAAAAAAAACCACATGATAACCTCCTTAGATGCTGAAAAAGTATTTGACAAAATCTAACATCCGTTCAAGTTTAAAGTATTGGAGAGATCAGGGATACAAGGCACATGCCTAAACATAATAAGGGCAACATACAGTAAGCCTATAGCCAACATCAAATAAATGGAGAAAAACTTAAAGCAATCCCACTAAAATCAGGGACAAGGCAAGGCTGCTCAATCTCTCCATATCTCTTCACCATAGTTCTGGAAGTCCTCATTAGAGCAATAAGACAACTGAAGGAGATCAAGGGGATTAAAATCAGAAAGGAAGAGATCAAAAAACCAGTATTTGCAGACGATATGATACTATACCTGAGTGACCACCAAAATTCTACCAGGTACTTCTAAAACTGAAAAACACCTTTAGCAAAGTGACTGGATATAAAATTAACTCAAAAAATTAATAGCCTTACTATATACAGAAGAGTTTTTTTATATGTCCAATCTGGATTTTGTAAGATGGAATCTGAGTCCTTTTTTAATTTCTTTTTTTATAATTTTTATACTTTTTATTTTTTATATTAATCACAGGTTATTTATTTTACTTCCCAACTGTAGCCCCCTGCCTCATTCCCTCCTAATCCTACCCCCTCCCTCATATTCTATCTATACCTTCCAAAGTCCACTGATTAGGGAGGTCTTCCTCCCCTTCCATCTGACCCTAGCTTATCCTACCTTATTACATATCTTCAGGACTGGTTGCAATGTCCTCCATGTGGCCAAGCAAGGCTGCTCTTGTCTTAGGGGTGGAGGGAAGCCAAAGAGCCAGCCATTGAGTTCATGTCAGAAATAGACTCTGTTCCCCTTACTAGGATACCAACTTGGATACTGAACTACCATGGTCTACATGTGATCAGGGTTTCTAGGTTATATCCATCCTTTGTTCTTGGTTGGAGACACAGTCTCATAAAAGACCCCCATGCCCTGATATATTTGGTCCTTGTGGAGCTCTTGTTCTCTCCAGGTCTTCATAACAACCCTTTCTTCCATATGATTCCCTGCCGTCTGCCAAAGGTTTGGTTATGTTTCTTAATATCTGTTTTGATACACTGCTAGGTAGAGTCTTTCAGAGGCCCTCTGTATTAGGCTCTTGTCCTGCTACTTGTTTTCTCCCACTTTCAATGTCCATCCCATTTGTCTTTCTAAGTGAAGATTGATCTTGTTATCCCAGGTTCTCTTTCTTGTTTATCTTCTTTAGGTGTATAGATTTCAGCATGTTTATCATATCTTATACTCCCTTGTAAGGGAGTATATACCATGTGTGTCTATCTGCTTTTGGGATACCTCACTCAGGATGATTGTTTCCAGGTCCCACCATTTGCCTGCAAATTTCATGATTTCCTCCTTTTTAATTGCTGAGTAGTATTCCATTGTGTAAAAGTACCAAAATTTCTGTATCCATTCCTCAGCTGAAGGACATCTGGGTTGTTTCCAGGTTCTGCCCTTAACAAATAAAGCTACTACTAACATAGTTGAGCAAATGTCCTTGTTCTGTACTTGAGCATCTTTTGGGTATATGCCTAGGAGTGGTATAGCTGGGTCTTGAGGAATCACTATTTCTAATTGTCTAAGAAAGTGACAAATTGATTTCCAGAGTGCTTGTACAAGTTTGCATTCCCATCAGCAATGGAGGAGGGTTCCCCTTTCTCCACAACCTCTCCAACATGTGTTGTTACTTGAGGTTTTGATCTTAGCCATTCTGGCAGGTGTAAAGTGAAATCTCAGGGTCATTTTGATTTGCATCTCCCTGATGGCTAAGGATGTTGAGCATTTCTTTAAGTGTTTTTCTTCTATTCTACAATCCTCTACAGAGAGTTCTCTGTTGAGCTCCATATCCCACTTTTTAATTGGATTACTTGATTTGTTGCTTTTTAACTTCTTGAGGTCTTTATATCTACTGGATATTAGCCCTCTGGCAGATATAGAGATGGTGACGATCTTTTCACAGTCTGAAGGCTGATTGGTTTTGATAGCAATGTCTTTTGTCTTAAAGAAGTTTTTCAGTTTCATGAGGACCCATTGATTGATTTTTGCTCTTAGAGCTGGTTTTGTTTGTGTTCCCTTCAGGAACTAGACTCCTGTGCTGATGAGTTCTATGGTCTTCCCCAATTTTCTTCTAACCGATTTAATGTGTCTGGTGTTATATTGAGGTCTTTGATACAACTGGCCTTTAGTTTTGTGCAGGGTGATAAATATGAATCTATCTGCTTTTTTCCTGCATATAGACATCCAGTTGGACCAGCACCGTTTATTGAAGATGTTGTCTTTTTTCCATTAAATGGATTTGGCTTCTTTATCAAAAATCAAATTTCCATAGGTGTGTGGGTTTACTTCTAGGTCTTCTATTCAGTTCCATTGATCCACTATTCTGTTTCTATGCCAAAACCATACAGTTTTTATTACTGTTGCTATGTATTACAGCTTGAGATTAGGGATGTAAATTTCTCCAGATGATCTGCTGTTGTACAGGATCATTTTGGAAATTCTGGGTTTTTTTTTTTCTCCATGTGAAGTTGAGAATTTTTCTTTCAAGGTCTGTAAAGAATTGTATTAATATTTAATGAGAATTGCATTCCATCTGTAGATTGTTTTTGACAGAATGGTCATTTTCACTATGTTAATCCCACCTATCCATCAGCACAGGAGATCTTTCCATTTCTTTCGTAAGAGATTTGAAGTTTTTCTCAAACAGGTCTTTCATTTGCTTGGTTAGAGTCATCCCAAGCTACTTTATATTATTAGTGGCTATTGTTAAGGGTGTTGTTTCACTAATTTCTTTCTCTGCCCTTTTGTCTTTGGTATACAGGAGGGCTACTAATTTTTTTTAGTTGATTTTGTATCCAGCCACTTTGCTGAAGGTGTTTATCAGTTGAAGGAGTTCTCTGGTTGAATTTTTGGGGTCACTCATGTATACATCTGCAAATAGGGATACTTTGACCCCTTCCTTTCTGATTTGCATCCTCTTGATCTCTCTTAGTGTCTTATTGCTTTACCTAGGACTTCAAGTACTATGTTGAGATATGTGAGAGTGGGCAGCCTTGTCTTGGCCCTTATTTCAGTGGGATTGATTTAAGTTTCTCTCCATTGAGTTTCATGTTCCCTATAGGTGTGCTGTATATTGTCTTTACTATGTTTAGGTAAATGCATTGTATCCCTGATCTCTCCAAGACTTTAAACATGAATGGATGTTCGACTTTGTAACTTTTTGGCATCAAAGGAGATGATCATGTGGTTTTTCTCCTTCAGTTTGTTTATCTGGTGGATCACATTGATGGATTTCTGTATGTTGACCCACCCCTGCATGCCTGGGATGAAGCCTACTTGGTCATGGTGGATGATATCTTTTATGTGTTCTTGGATTCGGTTTGCAAGTATTTTATTGAGTATTTTTGCATCAGTGTACATGAGAGAGATAGGTCTGAAGTTCTCTCTTTTTGTTGGGTTTTTGTGAGTTTTAGGTTTGAAGGTTACTGTGGCTTCATTGAATGAGTTTGGTAATATTCTTGCTGTTTCTATTTTATGGAATAATTTGGAGAAAATTGGAGTTAGCACGTCTTTGAAGGTCTGGTAGAATTCTGCCCTGAATCCATCTGACCAAGGGCTGTTTTTGGAAGGGAGACTGTTGATGACTGCTTCCATTTCCTCATGGAGTTCTATTCGATCTTTCTACCTGATCTTAACTTAATTTAGGTAGATGGAATCTATCAAGAAAATTGTTCATTTCATTTATATTTTCAAATTTTATGGCATATGGGCTTTTATAGTGCAACCTAATGATTGTTTGAATTTCCTCACTGTCTGTAGTTATATCCCCCTTTTCATTTCTGATTTTGCTGATTTGGATAGTTTCTCTCTGTCTTTATGTTAGTTTGGCTAAGAGCTTGTCTATCTTGTTGATTTTCTCAAAGAACTAGCTCTTGGTTTCATTGATTCTTTGAATAGTTTTATTTGTTTCTAATTGATTGATTTCTGCCCTGAGTTTGATTATTTCCAGCCATCTGCTCCTCTTGGGTGTATTTGCTTCTTTTTTTTCTAGGGCTTTCAGTTGGGTCATTAAGTTCCTTGTATGAGATGTCACAAATTTCTTCTTGAAGACAATTAGTGTTAGGAACTTTCCTCTGAGCCCTGCTTTCATTGTGTCCCATAGGTAAGGGTATGTTGTGCGTTCATTTTCATTGAATTCTAGCAAGTCATTAATTTCTTTCTTTACTTCCTCCCTAACCAAGCTGTCCTTGCATAGCAAGTTGTTCAGTTTCCATGTATGTGCAGGCTTTTTGTTGTTTATGTTGTTGTTGAGGTTCAGCTTTAGACCATGATGGTCAGATAGGATACACAGGATTATTTCAATTTTCTTGTATCTGCTGAGGCTTGCTTTGTAACCAACTATATGGTCTATTTTGGAGAAGTTTCTGTGAGGTGCTGAAAAGAAGTTATACTCTTCATTTTGGGTGAAAAGTTCTGTAGGCATCTATTAGGTCCATTTGATTCAAGACCTCTGTGAGTGCCCTTGTTTCCTGTTTTGCTTCTGAAAGGATGATCTGTCCCTTTTTGAGAGTGGAGTGTTGAAATCTCCCACCTTTAAGGTGTTGGGATCAATGTGTGATTTCAGCTTTAACAATGTTTCATTTACAGATGTAGGTGGTCTTGCATTTTTGGCATAGATGCTCAAAATTATGATGTCTTCCTGTTGGAATTTTCCTTTGATGAGAAGGAAGTGCCCGTCCTCATCATTTTTGATTAATTTTGGTAGAAAGTCTATTTTATTATATACTAGGATCTCTAACCCAGCTTGTTTTCTGGGTCCATTTGCTTGAAAAACGTTTTTCCATCCCTTGACTTTGACGTAGTGTTTATCTTTGTTGCATAGGTGTGTTTCTTGAATGCAACAGAATGCTGGATCCTGTTTCCTCAACAATTTTGTTAGTCTGTGTCTTTTTATTGGAGAGCTGAGTCCATTGATGTTGATAGATAATAGTTACCAATGACTGTTGGTTCCTTTTATTGTGGAGTTAGTGGTCCTAATATGATTTCATGCTCTTTTTTTCTTTTAATTTTTGCTGGGAGATTATCTGTATCCTATATTATCTTTGGTGTAGTTGTTTTCATTGGAGTTTCCTTCTAGTATCTTCTGTAGGGCTGGGTTGCTGAGTAGATATTGCTTAAATTTAGTTTTGTCATGGAATACTTTGTTTTCTCCATCTATGTTGATTGAAAGCTTTGCTGGGTATTGTAGTCTGGGTTGACATCTGTGTTCCCTTAAACACTGCATGACCTCTGCCCAGGCCCTTCTGGCTTTCATAGTTTCTGATGAGAAGTCTGGTGTGATTCTTCTTGTTCTACTTTCATATGTTACTTGACCTTTTTCCCTTGTTGCCTTTAATATTTTTGGTTTTTGTTTTGTTTTGTTTTGAAGTTTTAGTGTTTTGACTATGATGTGACAAGTGTTATTTCTTTTCTGGTCTACTCTATTTGGTGTTCTGTAGGCTTCTTGTATGTTTATGGACATCTCTTTCTTTAAGTTGGGAAAATTATCTTCTATGATTTTCTTAAAAATATTTTCTGGACCTTGGAGCCCAGAGTCTTCTTTTTCATCTACTCCTATTATTCTTAGAATTTGTCTTTTTATGGTGTCCTTGATTTCTTAGATGTTTTCTGTTTGGATCTTTTCAGATTTTATATTTTATTTGAGAAACATATCTATTTCTGCAAGTGTAACTTCAGCATCTGTGATTCTCTCATCCATCTCTTTTATTCTGTTGGTAATAGAAGCAAATGTTCTCAAGGATTCTCATGATTTTTTTTTGTTATAAAATTTGGGAATTTTTCTTTCACAATCTGTTGGGAGTTGTTTTGTTTTGCTGACAGTGTCCTTTGCTTTACAGAGGCTTTTAGTTTCATGAGGTCCCATGTATTGATTTTTGCCCTTAGAGCCTGTTTTTATGGTGTGGTCTTCAGGAAGTAGTCTCCTGTGCCAATGAGTTCTATGGTCTTCCCCACTTATTCTTCTAACTGATTTAATATGTCTGGTTTTATGTTGAGGTCGTTGATACACTTGGACTTTAGTTTTTTGCAGGGTCTTAAGTATGGATCTATTCGTATCTTTCTGCATGTAGACATCCAGTTAGACCAGCACCATTTGTTGGAGATACTATCATTTTTCCATTGTATGGTTTTGGCATCTTTGTCAAAAATCAAGTGTCCATAAGTGTTTGGGTTTATTTCTGGATCTTCTATTCGGTTCCATTGATCCACCATTCTGTTTCCATGCCAGTACCATGCAGTTTTTATTACTGTTGCTCCATAGTACAGCTTGAAATTAGGGATGGAGATACCTCCAGAAAATCTTTTATTGTAGAGGATTGCTTTAGCAATTTTGGGTTTCTTGTTATTCCATATGAAGTTGAGAATTTTTATTTCAAAGTCTGCATTGGGAAAGAATCTTCCCCAACCATTTATCTGACAGAGGGCTAATATCCAGTATATATAAAGAACTACAAAAGTTGAAAAGTAACAAACCAAGTAATCCAATTAAAATGGGCACAGAGCTAAACAGAGAACTCTTGATAGAGGAATATCGAATGGCAGAGAAACACTTAAAAAAATGCTCAACGTCATTAGCCATCAGGGAAATGCAAATCAAAACGATCCTGAGATTTCACCTTATACCCATCAGAGTGGCCAAAATAAAAAACTCAAGTGACAAAACATGCTAGAGAGGTTGTGGAGAAAAGGGAACGCTCCTCCACTGTTGGTGGAAATGTAAACTTGTACAACCACTCTCGAAATCAAACTGGTGCTTCCTCAGACAACTAGGAATAGCACTTCCTCAAGATCCAGCCATACCACTCCTAGGCATATATCCAAAAGAGGCTCAAGTATACAATAAGGACATTTGCTCAACCATGTTTGTAACAGCTTTTTTTCTTAATAGCTAGAAGCTGGAAACAACCCAGATGCCCCTCAACTGAGGAATGGATGCAGAAGTTGTGGTCCATTTACACAATGGAATATTACTCAGCAATAAAAAACAAGAATATCATGAAATTTGTAGGTAAATGGTGGGAACTGGAAAGGATCATCCTGAGTGAGCTATCCCAGAAGGAGAAAGACACACATGGTATATACTCACTCATATAGATATATAAAATAGGATAAACCTACTAAAATCTGTACACCTAAAAAAAGTAATCAAGAGGAAGGACTCTGGCTAAAATGCTCAATCCCCAATCAGAAAGGCAAAGCAGATTGAAATCAGAAGAAAAAGAAAACAGGAAAAAACCTATGAGCCTGTGGCAGAGGGCACCTAAAAGGCTCTGCCCTGCAGGCTATCGAAGCAGTTACTGAGATGTATGGCCAACTGTTGGGCAGAGTGCATATAATCTTACAAAAGATGTGGGAAATATTAAGATAGGGAGTTGACAGGAGCTCCACAAGGTGAGCAACAGAACTAAAAAATCTGAGCACAGGGGTCTTTCCTGAGACTTATTTTCTAGGCAAGTACCATGCATGGAGATAACCTAGAACCCCTGCACCCATGTAGCCCATGGTGGTCTAGTATCCAAGTGGGTTCCAAAATAATGGGAACAGGGACTGCCTCTGACATGAACTGATTGGCCTGCTCTTTGATCACCTCACTGGGATGGGGGAATAACCTTACCAGGCCACAGAGGAAGACAATGCAACCACTCCTGATGAGAGCTGATAGACTAGGATCAGAAGGAAGGAGAGGAAGACCTCCTCTATCAGTAGACTTGGGTAGGGGCATGTGTGTAGAAGGGGGAGGGAAGGTGAGATTAGGAGGGGAGGATTGATGGGTTTATAGGGGACACAAACTGAATAAAGTTTAATTAATAAAAAATAAAATAAAATAAATGGGAAATTTTAAAGCGAACCCACCATAAGTTATTTTTGTTATTTAAATCTGCTTCTGGTCAAATTATTATTTTTTTTTAGATTGTAACTAGTGAAATACTCTTCTTTGACTCAATTTTATTTGTATGTCCTTGTTAAACTTTTAGATTCTGTCATGTTTGTATTTGTACATTTTCTTGTACCATATTAATGATAGGAAGCAGCCACATAAAGTGTAGGATTAAAAATAGAAAGTAAGAACAGGTGATATAACTCAGTTGGTAGAGTTCTCATCTACCACACCAAGAAACCTTGGCTTTGATCCTCAATATCACATAACCCAGGAGCACAAGTTCATACCCTTAATCCCACAATTTTGGTGGTTAAAACAAGATAATAAAACCTTAAGGTCACTCTTGGCTAGTTGGTGAATATATAGCCATCTTGGGACACATGAGTTCTATCTAGAAAATAAATGAATAAATAAAAGAAGAAAAAGAGAAAAAAATTAGCTGGCATGATACCTATAATACACATAGTTCTATCAGCTGGAGTTCAATTCAAGAGACCCATAAGTTTGTGGACAGCCTGTGCTACATGAAAAAATCATGTCTCTATAAGCTCCATCTTCACAAAAGAGACCCTTAAATGTTCTATTTACATAAAATTATGTATATTTTGTCACTTATTTAGAAATCATTTCTGTTAGTCATCTGAATAAAATTTTCTTAAAGATTTTAAATCTTTAACAATATTAAATCATACCTCATATAAACTCTAATGCCATACAGCACTTTTTAAAGGATAGGACAAGATAAAATGTTGGAAAGTATAGAGGCATCAAGAATTTTTTAAAATAATATAATTTATTTTATTATTTTCCATTCAGTTATGTGCACTTTTAGAATACCTTGATTGGAATACATGCTAATTGCCAGCTTTGAATATTACCCCATTTTAATTTTACTTAATACATTGTCTTATAAAATGCAAGTTTAAAGCACTCTAGACAAATATGTAAGAGCTCGGGTCCTTCAGAGAAAAATTTGTCCTTAATATGTATGTTGTTAAGTAGTGCTCTTTAAATCATAATTTAAAATGAATGCTTTAATGCCATCCATAGCTAATATAACTCAAAAAGAATAATTTTCAACTCAAAGACTTGACTGTACATATTTGTACTGTAAATAGGTATTTTTGACTTAGTTTTAGGAAAACTTTTTCATGCTTTGTTTTAACATTATATTATAGAGACTATTCAAATCTACATTTTATAAAATGAGTATCTTCAAAGTTTATAGGTGATTGACTTGAATGCAACAAATTAGAAAAAAAAGCAGGAAAAGTAGCCAAATCTAACATAAAAAAATTTTATTACAACCATTTTTGAATTTGTGTGTACACATCTTCATGCCTTATCTCACATGTGGAGGTCAGAGGACAAATGGCAGGAGTTTCTCTCTTTCCACCAAATGGGCTTGACTTAGATAATTCTGCCTCTCCAGCTTTGCTGCTTGTCACATGCATCTGGTGTGCATCATTCCTTGGCAAAAATCTCTAAAATCTTGGGTTCTCCTATACAACCTTGAGTTTTCTTTCACAACTTCACACATTGGTTTCTCAAGAGTTTCTTATACTCACAAAGCCTTCATACAGGAATTTCTCTGCTAAAGTTTGTTTGGTCTCACCAAGAGTTTGAAAGTGTGTGGACCTCTTAACTTTGACATCCTTTAGGACTCTAAAGAACCATGTAGATAACATCACTAAGTATTGTGTCAGCTTGGTATTTTTCCCTGGCCCCTTGAGTGACATCTGCACAAGCTTCTGTTTGTTGTTGCTTTATAGAAGCAGAAAATGTATTATGCTCTCTTTCACAACTTAACAGCTTTGCTTGTTGATTTCTTGCCCTGTGGGTAGCCTTCTCTTTGTTACTAGGCAAATCCTACCTCACTTTAATCTCCTTATCTTTTTATGTTTTAAATATATTTTTATATTTATATTAATCACAGGTTATATACTTTGCATCCCA
Source organism: Pachyuromys duprasi (assembly GCA_028658305.1). Lineage (NCBI taxonomy): Eukaryota > Metazoa > Chordata > Mammalia > Rodentia > Muridae > Pachyuromys > Pachyuromys duprasi. The sequence goes on from CM053742.1 coordinate 72,809,569, forward strand.
GCTGTAGCCCCCTCTGTCATTTCCTCCCATTCCGCCCATCCCTTCCTCATCTCCTCCCTGCCCCTTTCCAAGTCCACTGATAGGGGAGGACCTCCTCCCCTTCCATCTGACCTTAGCTTATCAGGTCTCCTCAGGGCTGGCTGCAATGTCCTCCTCTGTGGTCTAGCAAGGCTGCTCCTCCCTCGGGGAGGGGGAGAGGGTTGAAGAGTCAGCCACTGAGTTCATGTCAGAAATAGTCCCTCATTCCCTTATTAGGGTACCCAGTTGGATACTGAGCTACCATGGGTCATATCCGAGCAGGGGTTCTAGATTATATCCATTCATGGTTCCTGGTTGGAGAAACAGTCTCATCAAAGACCCCTGTACCCTGATCTATTTTGTCCTTGCGGAGCTCCTGTCCTCTCCAGGTCCTTATCTTTTAACACAAACCTTGGTTAGAACATTGTTTCCTGTTTTGTTTTGTTTTTTTATCCTTCAAAATATACATGCTGTGTTTATTTATACTCCATTTGCTTTCTTCTTCATTGTAGAACTTCATAAGAGTGATGATTAGTGTTCTGTTCACAAGGTTATTTCCTATGGTCAAGGCTCTTCCCTACTTTTACTTCTATTAGATTTGTATCTGATTTTATGTTGATGTCTTTGATCTCCTTGGACTTTAGTTTTGTGCAGGGTGATAAATATGGATATATTTGCATTTGTTGCCCAGTACTAAATGGTCAGCCTTAAATATATTTATACAAATAATATTATATGGTCTCAACAAGTTATATTTAAGAAGATATATGCATATACAAATACATATATGCCTGTGATAACAGTTGATGACAAAAGAGGTTTGGGGGGTATATAAGAAGGTTTAGGAAGGAGGAAAGGGAAGGGAGAAATTGTGTAATTAAAATATAATCTTAAAAATAATTTTGAGAAAACATGACCAATGAAACATTGAAGAAGCAAGTATTTCTTTGGGATTACAGTTCCAGAAGCTTAGAGCCTATGATGACAAAACAGAGGCAGCAGGTGGAAGGCATGGTTGGAGGTGCAAGCTGAGTGCTTAGATTCTGAACCATAGGCATGAAGCTGAGAAAATAAACTGGGAATGACACACCACTTTGGAAATACAAAACCTGCCCCCAGTAACATACTTCTTGAGAAAAGCCATGCATCCTCCTTCTCCACAAACAGTACTACAAACCAGGGGCAAAGTACTCAAACATCTGAATACCACATATTTAAAACATATATATGTGAGAGGGAAATGTAGATATAGATAGATATCTATATCTATCTATCTATCTATCTATCTATATATAATATATCATCTTGATTTATTCAGTTGCAGGTTAGGCATCTAATAATGACAGTCTGGATACTCCAGAGCTTTACTCAGATGGAAGCCTGAGAACTGGAGGAAAATATTATGAAGTCCTTGTTGGTAGCCAAAAGCTTGCAAGCTCCCTGAAGTTATGTTCCTATTAACCTGTGTTAAATAGCTAAAGAACCTCGAGTCTGATATCCAGGAGTAATGGCAGCAACAACAGAGGCACTCACTCTGAAAAGCAAATCTTTAATATACTATCTGGGCTTCTTTTTTAAAATCATTTTTGTTCCATATTGACACTTGTTCATCACATGGTGCTAATCATATTCAAGTTTGCCCTTTCCCTTGCAGCTGTTTTCCTACATGTCAATAATCTTTACAAATGTCCTCACAGAAAAACTGCAATGTGTACTTTACTAATCTAGATATCTTTCAACCTAAATAAAGTTAGTGAGTAAAATTATTCATCATACTGCTCAATGAAAAACTTTGCTTTCCATCTAGCTCTTTCCAAATCTGTCAGATATTTTGTAGTAATGTTTAAAACTTGTTATTGGTAATCTTTCTAAAAATTCTGTATTCTGCTTTTCTTGTTTTTTCCCATTACTACCTACACAGTCTGTGTCACCCCTCCCAAAATTAGATAATCAGCTGTTCCTCACATCTGAAATTTCCCATTTCTGTGCTTTCCTAATTGCCCTTCTTTTTTGCTCAATTGTTGTACTCTTCATTAGTCAGCTTACATTTTTCCACAGCTGCATGATTGAATATTTCCTCTAAGTTTCCCATTAATTTTTGGAGCACATCATTTTAACATTTAATATAACATTTTCTGTATATTTTACAATTTCTCTGATATTGAAAATTCTTGGAGGATAAAAATTAAGTAGAGAACATATTTTTAATTATTTATCTATGCAAATGAAGGCAAAGAAAATGTGTCTTATTGAGGGATAATCCGTGAGTGAATTCAATGATGATATCCCTACATTTATATGTTTAATATATATTTATTAAGTACTTACTGTGGCACCAATACTGTATTGTATTTTAGGATTTCGTTATTGAACAAGAACACGAGGGAATAAGGAATTATTTGTATTGTATATTCTAGTAGTTACTACAAAGAGTTTTTCCAATATCATGTTTGAAAGTCTGGTGCTCAATAGCATTGCTCTTTAGGTTTTTCAAACAAACCTAATCACCAATTTCCTGTCTTTTGATTTTTTTCATGACCTGTTCCTGCTTTTATTCCTGTGTCTGATGTACCTGACAATCCCTGCTTATTGTGTTTAATCCAAATCAAACTTGCTCTTTCTGCTGTGTTGAGTCAGCATTTTGCAGAGTTTTTCTTGAATCCTTTGACTCTGCTTTTCTTTCATACACTAGCTCTTGTAATATTGCCCAGGTACACACAGTCAGGGAGAAATCAGACAAGAGGACAGGAACCTACCACAGAGGGCTGTTGAAAGACTTTACACAGCAAGGTATCAAAGGAGATGCCTGAGACTCAAAGCCAAACTTTGGGTAGAGTGCAGGGAATCTTATGAAAGAAGGGGGAGATAAGAAGACCTGGAGGGGATAGGAGCTCAACAAGAAGAGCAACAGATAAAATAATGCTGGGCTTAGGTCTCTTTTCTGAGAATGATACTCTAACCGAAAACCATTCATGGAGATAACCTAGAACCCCTGTGTAGAGTTAGCCTGTGGCAGCTCAGTCTCAAAGTGAGGTCCCTAGTAAGGGGAATAGGGACTGTCTCTGACATGAACTCAGTGGATGGCTCTTTGATCACCTCTCCCTGAGGGGGGAGCAGCCTTAAGAGGCCTCACAGGAAGGCTATGAAGGACATTCCTATTGAGATCTGGTAGTCTAGGGTCAGATGGAAGGGGAGGAGCTCCTCCACTATCAGTGGACTGGGAAAGGGGCATGGGAGGAGATGAGGGAGGCAGAAAGAGTAGGATTGGAAGGGGACAAGGGTCGGGCTGCAGCTGGGATACAAAGTGAATAAATTGTAATAAATAGCAAATTATACTTAAAAAAAAAGAGACAAGAGATCACTACTCAGCAAGTTAGCTCACTAGATTAGACAGAATTGGCAGGCTGAATTTGGTGAGAGACAATGCTTCAATAAATAGAATTGGAAATGGTAGAGAAAGAAACCTGATATCCTATGTACAGCCATACAAGTGTACCCATACACATGTAAATACACATATGGCACATATACACACACCACACATAGAGAGAGAGAGAGAGAGGGAGAGAGAGAGAGAAAGAGAAAGAGAGAGAGGAAGGAGTTTTGACATACTCTCAGCATTTTTGAAAACATGGTCTTTTAGTGATTCTGAAAGTTTGTGTATTTTAATTCTTTTTTAATCCTATTTATAACAGACATACATCCAGATCCTTGGTACAAAATTCAACTGAGGATTCCTAAGTACAGGAATAAAGAAACAATGAAGAGATTAATCTTGTATATGATTTTTCTACTCAAAAATATGGCAATTTTAAAAATATATTTTACAATTATTGCTCTTAACTCACCAACTAAATGCAAACCATGACTTCTGTTTGGCAAATAAAAATAAAGAAGAGTTTAAGCAGAATTACAGTCAATTAAATTATCTCCCTCTTCACACCTCCATTTTGAATAATTTCTCTTCCTCATTCTGTAATCAAAAACATTTTCTGGCCTTTGCATCTTATACTTGGAATTATTATACTTTGGGATAAGCTTCCTTGCATTCCTTAGTCCTAACTTCAATTGTAAAATCTATTTTCAAAATTTCTCAGTCTACTCTTTATACTCAAGTTAATTTGAGAATGCTGAAACTGAATCCTTGTGAGATTAACTGTTCAACATTAACCATGTAAAGAGTGTAATAATAACTACCTGAAACTCTGGACGGAAAATTTTGGAAAGCTGAGTCAAGGATTATAAGGTTGTAAAAATTATGCAAAAAACAACAATAAGTGTTCAGTATTTCGTAGTGGCTAGAAGAGAGATTTTTAATATTCTCATCAAGAACACTGCTAAATGATTTTGTGATGGACGTGCATGCTAATTACACTTGTTTAATTGTATTATACGCTATACATGTATCAAAGAGTGATAGTACTTGAAAATATTTATAAATATTATACATCACTTTTAATAGCATCCCAACAATTAAGCATCAGGAAAATTAGAATGAATTGTATACTTCTTATTTTAACAGGTAATGAAACAGAAAACATGGACACGCATATAGGTGCATGCCCAAATATGCATATACCTATATCTCATATAAATAAAAATCACATCGATAAATTATGAAAATATTCAAGCACTTTACTATGCATTAACTCAGATTATTATCTTATGAAATAATATAATGATTGAATAATATTGAGAAGGAAAATTATTATTTTTAAAAATAATTTATTTATTTTTATATTAATTACAGGTTATGTACTTTGTATCCCAGCCATAGCCCATTCCCTCATTCCCTCCCACTCTCCCCATCCCTCCCTCATATCCTCCTTGCCCCTTTCCAGGTCCATCGATAAAGGAGGACCTCCTTCCCTTCCATCTGACCCTAGCTTATCATGTCTCTTCAAGGCTGGCTGCAATGTCCTCTTCTGGGATCTAGCAAGGCTACTCCTCCCTCGGGGGAGGAGGAGGGTCTAAGAGCCAGCCATTGAGTTCATGACAGAAATAGTCCCTGTTCCCCTTACTAGGGTGCTCACTTGGATACTGAGCTACCATGTCTATATCTGAGCAGGGGTTCTAGGTTATATCCATACATGGTCCATGGTTGGAGAAACAGTCTCATAAATGACCCCTGTGCCCTGATATATTTGGTCTTTGTGGAGCTCTTGTCCTCGCCAAGTCTTACTAAGTCCTTCTTCTTCTATATGATTCCCTGCCCTCTACCGAAGGTTTGGTTGTGAGTCTTTGTTTTTTTTCTGTTAGAATTTTTTTATTAATTTATTTATTTTTATAACAATCACAGGTTAGGTACTTTGCATCCCAGGCGTAGCCTCCTC
>CM053742.1:72815419-72834227 GCA_028658305.1 Pachyuromys duprasi
TGCAGCCGCTCGTCCAGATCAGAGCTGTGCGCCGCTGGTCACAGGGAAATTTCTCCAGGTAATAACTGGGTGTCTCTAGGGTTTTCCCACTTGATTTTCTCACCGTAGGAGTTCTGCTCACCTGGCACTCACAATGCTGGCGTTTTAGGTCCCAGAGTTCAGTCTCCTGGTCGCTGCGTTGTTTCTGCTCTCCTACTCCCCAGACACAGTGTTCTCTCGTGGCAGCCATCTTGGATCTCCGTGTGTCTGGTTTTATGTTGAGGTCTTTGATCCACTTGGACTTTAGTTTTGTACACAGAGGAAAATTTATTAAAATTTAATAATTTGCTTAAGAATTACTTTTTTATTTTTATTCTTTTTAAGTTTTAAATTTTTATTAATTACACTTTATTCACTTTGTATCTCCCCTGTAGCACCTCCCTCCTCCCCTCCCAAACCATCCCTTCCTCCCTCTTTTCCATGCATGCCCTTCCCAAAGTCCACTGATAGGGGAAGTCTTCTTTTCCTTCCTTCTGATCCTAGTCTATCAAGTCTCATCATGGGTGGTTGCATTGTCTTCCTCTGTTGCCTGGTAAGGCCTCTTCCCCTCTCAGTGGGAGGTGATCAAAGAACAGGCCAATCATTTCATGTCAGAGGCATTCCCTGTTCTCATTATTATGGAACCCACTTGGACACTGAACTGCCGTGGGCTATGTCTGTGCAGGGGTTCTAGGTTATCTCTAGGTGCTTCGTTAGAGTATCAGTCTCAGGAAAGACCCCTGTGCTCAGATTTTTTGGTTTTGTTATAATTCCTTTTTTAAGAGTTTAATTTTATGTGCATGTGTGCTTTCAGAGCAACTTTCTAATTAATGCCATATATGTGCCTAAAAACAGGGAGAAAGGGATACATGATTGCTGGGAACTGAATCTATAGATGGTTATGGGCCACCTTGTGCATCTTCTAAGCTATCTCTCTAGCCCATTGACTAATTATTCTTTTTGGTTTTTTAATTCATTTTAGTTTTAATTATTTTCTCACAATTTTTTGTTGTATTTCTTGACTGAATCTTCCTCCTTCAACTCCCCCGTCCGACTCTCACTCCCTCTTTCCCACATCCTCTTCCCCTAATCCACTGAAAGGCAGAGTTCTCTACCATTTCCACCTGCCCATAGCTTGTTAAATCCCATTAGGACTTCATGGATTCTCTTCTTCCTTGGCCTGGCTAGAGTGCATCACCAAGGGTGAGTGATCAAAGAACACCTGATTTTTGACAAACATGTCAAAATCATACAATGGAAAAAAGATAGTGTCTTCAACAAATGGTGCTGGTCTAATTGGAAGTTCACATGTAGAAAAATGCAAATAGACCCATATTTATCACCGTGCATAAAATTAAAGTTTAAGTGTTTAAAAAATCTTAATATAAAACCAGACATACTAAATCTGTTGGAAGAAAAAGTGGAGAAGAGTCTGGAACTCATTGGCACAGGAGACAACTTCCTGAACAGAACACAAACTGCTCAGACTCTAAGATTAAAATTAATAAATGGGACCTTGCAAAATGGAGAGCTTCAGATAAAGCAAAGGAGACCATCAACAGAACAAAATGACAGCCTATAGACTGGGAAAAGATCTTCACCTATATCTGATAGAGTGCTAATATCCAGAATATATAAAAGAACTCAGGAAACTAGACACCAACAAACCCAATAATCGAAATAAAAATGGGGTATAGAGCTATGGAGAGTATTTTCAAAAGAAGAATATTGAATGGCAGAAAAACACCTAAAAATGAACAACTTCCTTAATCATCAGGAAAACATTAATCAAAAAACTCTGAGATTCCATCGGACACTTATCAGAATGGCTAAGATAAAACATCTCAAGTGACAACATATGCTGGAGAGGATATAGAGAAAGAGGAACATCCCACTGTTGCCGGTGGGATTGCAAATTTGTACAACCACTTTGCAAATCAATCTGGTGCTTTCTCAGAAAATTGGGTATAGCACAACCTCCAGATCCAACTATACCAGTCCTGAACATATATCCCAAAGATGCCCTACCATTCAACAAGGATGTTTGCTCAACTATGTTCAAAGCAGCTTTATTTGTAATAGCCAGAATCTGGAAACTGAGGAATGGATAAAGAAACTGTGGTACATCTACACGATGGAATACTACTCAGCTATTAAAAACAAGGAAATAATGAAATTTGTAGGCAAATTGATATAAATAGAATAAATCATCCTGAGTGAAGTAACCCAGAAACAGAAAGACAGACATGGTTGGTATACACTCACCTATAAGCCGATATTAGCCATATAAAATAGGATAGCCATCTATAGACCTAAATAAGCTAAATACTAAGGAGGATCCTAGGGAGGATGCTTAAATCTCATTCAGAATGGCAAACAGGACAGATACCAGAAGGGAGAGAAGAGAGGAAATAGGATATGAATCTACTATAAAGGGTCCCCTGAAAGGATCCACCCAACAGGGAATCTAACCAGATGCTGAGATTCATTGCCAAACTTTGGGCAGAGCTCAGAGTTTTATGGAAGAAGAGAAGGGTTGGGTAGAGGGACATGGAGGGACAGGAGCCCCACAGGAGATCAACACAGCTAAGGGATCTGAGCCCACGGTGTCCTATAGAGACTGATGCTCCAACTGAGGAGCTTGTATGGAAAGGACTTAGAACACCTGCTCAGATGTGGCTGATTGGCAGCTCAGTCTCCATATGAATCTCTGAGTGAGAGAAGGGACTGCCTCTATCAAGAACTCAGTTGACTATTCTTTAAGAAATATTTTTTATGTTTTAGAGTTTTGAATATAATTATACCATTTTCTCTTTACTTCTCCTCTCCCCAAACTATCTCTTATAACATTTCCTTGTTCTCTTTCAAAGTTATACCATTTTCATTACTTTTTGCTACAAACATATATGAATATATATTCGTAAGTACATAAATATTATCTTCTCAGTCTGCATAATGTTACTTGTATATGTATGTTTTCTCTCTTCCTTGGGGAAGACTATTTCTTTCACTTTCAGAATTCCTTAGTTGCCTGTATTTTTTGTATAGTTATGAGGCCCCTTGGGTTTTCCCTTGTATGCTTTGGTATGTCTATCTCTGTTGTTGTTTTTCGGCTCATATTTAGGCAGTTACATTGGTTAAACTTAATGAGTGCATTTTCTTACATTCTTAGGAAACAGAGTCTCACAGCAAATTCTCTGATCCTTTGACTCACACAATTTTTTGTACCTTCTCTTTTTCATGATTCATAAACATTAGGTATGAGAGTTATATTGTGGATTTATCAGTTGAGACTGGGTTCCAACTAGCTTTCCCATTATAAAACACCATGAAAGCTTTCAAAGGAGGAAATCAGCCAACAATCTGACCCAGCTATAATGCCTATGGACCATATGGAGCAACATGAAACTAAAAATCTAAGGGTGTGGTAGTAGAACATACATCTTGGCAATAACCAAAAACTCTGTAATTAACTTATGACCCATGCAACAACAGGGAAATCATGCCTGATGCTGAAAAGCTGGCCAACTACCCAGAGACAGTGAAGTCATGGATTTTAGGGGAAAACACTATCACTACCACCTTACTAACCCATCAAAATTCTTAAATATATGCTAAATATTTATCTTTATACTCAAAGAGAAGTGTAATCATGCCTCAGCAAAGAATGTTCTCTTTGCAACAACAGGCAGATAATATTATAGGAGCTCCAAGGATCCGTTGTTCGAACTAACCTGCCCTAAAAAAAAAATCAAAGCCAAAAATTCTAATTTTAACTTTTACTTTTCAAACTGCTTTCATCAAACAATGTGGAGGCTGTTTTATTCTATATAGATCCTGACTTCCTTATAAACTTTTATCTTATAAGACAAAATAATTTTTACTAGAAATATGTATGAATAGAAAATCATGCAAAACAACTTATCTAGCTTTTATATATTCTTTTAAGAATTATTATTATTTACTACAGTGTATTCACTTTATATCCCAGGTGTAGCTCCGTCTTTTATCATCTCTATCTGTTCCCACACTCCCTATACCTTTCACCTTATGTCCTTCCCCTAGTCCACTGATAGGGGGGGTCCTCCTCCCCTACAGCCTGACCCTAGCCTATCATGTCTCATGAGGACAGTCTGCATCTTCTTTCTCTGAGGCCTAGTAAGGACATCTTGCCAGGGGGATGTGATCAAAGAGCAGGTAACTGAGTACATGCCAGTGACTGACCCTTCTCAACATACTAGGGAAGCTATATAGAGACTGAGAAGCCCATGCCCTGTATCTAAGCAGGAGTGTCTAGGTCTTCTACGTGTATGGTCCTTGGGTGATTCATCAGTCTCTGCAGGCTCTCTGGGCCCAGAATTTTGGCTGTGTTGCTCTCCTTGTGGAGCTCCTGTCCCCGACTGGTCTTTCTATCTCCCCCTTCTTCCATAAGATTAGCTGCACTCTACCAAAAGTTTGTCTGTTACCATCCACGATCTCAAACTGTATTATAGAGCAGCAGTAATAAAAACGACATGGTACTGGCATAGCAAAAAATTGATGAATCAATGACATTGAATTGAAGATCCAGAAATAAATCCACACATCTACAGAGAACTGATTTTTGACAAATAAGCCAAAATCATACAATGGAAAAAAAAAGATAGCGTCTTCAACAAATGGTTCTGCACTAACTTGATGTCTACACATAGAAAAGTTTAAATAGATTCATCTTTATTACCCTTCACAAAAGTAAAATCCAACTATATCATGACCTCACTTAAAAACAGGCACAATAATTTTGTTAGAAGAAAAAATGGGGAAAAACCTTGACCTCATTGGCACAGGAGAAAACCTACAGGACAGAATACTAACAGCACTAGCTCTAAGATCCACAATCAATAAATGGGACCTCATAAAACTGAAAAGTTTCTGTAAAGCAAAAGAACACTGTCATCAGAATAAATAAACAGCCTACAGACTGGGATAAAACTTCACCAACTTTACCTCTATCTGACAGAGGATTAATATCCAAAACATAACGAACTCAAGAAGTTAAACCCCCAAAACAAACAAACAAACAAACAAATAACCTAATTTTAAAAAGAGGGTACAGAGATAAACAGAATTCTCAACAGAGGAATATTGAGTGGCATAGAAACACTTAAAGGCTCAGTTTCATTAGTCATCAAGAAAATGCAAATCAAAATGACCCTGAGATTCCACCTTATGCCCATCAGAATGGCTAACATAAAAAACTCAAGGGACAGCACATGCTTGAGAGGATGTGGAGAAAGGAAAACTGTCCTCTTTTTCTGGTGGAAATATAAATTTGTACAACCACTTTGGAAATAAATCTGGTGCTTTCTCAGAAAATTAGGAATAATTTGACCTCAAGATCCAGCTATCTCACTCCTGGGCATACATCCAAAAGATGCTCAAACATACAACAAAGACATTGGCTCAACTATGTTCATAGCAGCTTTATTCATAAGAGCAAGAACCTGGAAACAACCTAGATGTCCCTCAACCAAAGAATGGGTACAGAAGTTGTGGTACATTTACACAACGGACTACTACTCAGCAATTAATAACAAGGAAATAATGAAAATTTCAGGCAAATGGATGACACTGAAAAGATCATCCTGAGTGAGGTAACCCCAAAACAGAAAGACATATGGTATATACTCATTTATAAGTGGATATTAGACTTATAATGTCAGATAAACATACTAAAATCTATAGTCGTAAAAATGTGAAACAACAAGGAAAACCCTAGGGAAGAGACTTCATCCTCATTGAGAAGGGCGAACAGGATAAACATTGGAAATAGGAGAAGACACGGAACAGGACAGGAGCATTCCACAGAGGGCCACTGAAAGACTCTACCCAGCATGGTATTGAAGGAGATGCTGAGACTCATAGCCAACTCATCTAGCGTTAGGAAAAGCAACCAATTAATTTCACTGTTGATAAATAAAATGTTCATTACTGTGAAACAAACAAACAAAAAGAAAACCTTTTCTGCTTTGATGCCCTGCTGGTTATAATCTTTCAGAAGCCCTCTGTAGTTGGCACCTGTCCTGTTCTGTGTTTTCTCTCTCTTCTGATGTCTGCCTCATTTGCCCTTACTGAATGAGGATTCATTATCTTACCCAGAGTCCTCCTTTTTGCCTAGCTTCTTTAGGTCTACAGATGTTATTATTTATATTTATATTTTAGGTATACAGCATGTTTATTTTATATTATATTTATAATATCCACTTATAAGTGAGTATATACTATCAGTGTCTTTATGCTTCTGGGATACCTCACTCAGGATGATCTTTTCTAGTTCCCACCATTTGCCTGAAAAGATGCTAAGACTTATAGCCAAACTTTGGGCAGAGTGCAGTGAATCTTATGAAAGAAGGGGGAGACAGAAAAACCTGGACAGGACAGGAACTTCATGAGGAGACAAACAGAGCTAAAAAATCTGGGTCCAGGGGTCTTTTCTGAGACTGATACTCCAAACAATGACCATGCATCGAGATAACCTAAAACCCCTGCAGATGTTACCCATGGCATTTCAATATCCAAGTGGGTTCCCTAGTAAGGGGAACAGGGACTATCTCTGATAAGATCTCAGTGGATGGCTCATTGATCACCCCCTCCCCAGGAGTGAACAGTCTTATCAGGGCACAGAGGAAGACGATGCATGCAGTCCTTAGGAGACCTGATTGGCTAGGGTCAGAGGGAAGGGGAAGATGACCTCCCCTATCAGTGGACTAGCGTAGGGGGCATGGAAGGAACAGAGGGAGGGAATGGGATTGGGAGAGGATGAGGAAGAGGGGCTATAGCTGGGATAAAAGTGAATAAATTATAATAAATAAAAATAATTTAAAATAGTAGTAAAAACCCATTTCTGTGATTCTTATTATGAAGTTTCTGGAAGATTATGATTTTTTAACATACCAGAATGAATTTGTACACTACTGCATGAGAACAGAGTCTCTTTATTTATACCTTAAATATGTATCTGCTTGCTTAAAATTTCAAATATTGGAAATTTAAAATTTATAATTCATGTTAATACAGTGGGATGGAACTAGCAGTCTGAAATTTAAGAAAAAAAATTTAACATAAAAAATTTCCCAGTGATGTATGCTTTTAAGAGTTGATCAAACCTGGCACAGTGGCACATGCCTGCAATCCCAACAATCGAAGGCAGAGGCAGGTGGACTGCTGTGAGTTTGTGGCAAGCCTAGTCTATGAAGCAAGTCACAGACAGCCAAGGCTACACAAGGAAACCCTGTCTCCAAAAATCCAAAAAAACCACAGCTGATTTTAAAATTGTATGGGAGAAACTTACTAAAAGTATGGAATATGAAGTTCACACTTGTGTTCAGGTCAAGCTCTATGGACATTCACATTTCTCAGAGGGAAAAGGAAAAATAAATGTTAATGATTCTCTTTTATGTTAGAGAAACCTATGATTTTTTTCTGAGAACCTCTTCTCTCACAAACAGATACTTCTAAAAGAGAAGGGTTGTTTCTGAGAGTCTAAAATTAGAAATTTAAAAATTTAAGCTGAGTTCATTTACATTCTATAAGGTATATCTAAGAGAAAACTTTAGGAAAGAAAGGACTAAATCTCATTTGAATAATGAGGATACTGAAGGTCTACAGATGTTAACTCCTGGAAGGATAAATGTCAAGACCACTGAGATCAGATTTTTCCCAATACTCCCTATCTCCTAATTGACCTTAAAATTATCCATTTCCTTCTGGTAAACAATATTTATTCCATATACTGATAGTCTTTTAGATATGGAATAACAAGAAACTTAAAATTGCTAAAACAATCCTCGACAATAAAAGATCTTCTGGAGGGATCTCCATCCCTAATCTGTACTGTAGAGCAACAGCAACAAAAACTGCATGGTACTGGAATAGAAACAGAATGGTGGATCAATGGAACTGAATAGAAGACCCAGAAATAAACCCACAGACTTATAGACACCTGATTTTTGACAAAGATGCCAAAACCGTACAATGGAAAAATGATAGCATCTTCAACAAATGGTGCTGGTCTAACTGGATGTCTACATGTAGAAAAATGCAAATAGATCAATACTTATCACCCTGCACAAAACTAAAGGCCAAGTGGATCAAAGACTTAAACATAAAACCAGACACACTAAACGGGTGTGGGCAAGAGCCTTGAACTCATTGGTACAAGATACAACTTCCTGAACAGAATACTAACAGCACAGGCTCTAAGAGCAACAATCAATAAATGGGACCTCATGAAACTGAAAAACTTCTGTAAAGCAAAGGACACTGTCATCAAACAAAATGACTGCCTACAGATTGGGAAAGGATCTTTACCAAACCTTTATCTGACAGAGGGCTAATATCCAGTGTATATAAAGAACTACAGAAGTTGAAAAACAACAAATCAAGTAATCCAATTAAAAATGGGGAAAAGAGTTAAACAGAGAACTCTCGATAGAGCAATATCGAATGTCAGAGATACACTTAAAGAAATGTTCAACATCGTTAGCCATCAGGAGATGTAAATCAAAAAGACCCTGGGATTTCACCTTACATCCATCAGAATGCCCAAGATGAAAAACTCAAGTGAAAACACATACTGGAGAGGTTGTGTAGAAAGGCGAACCCTCCTCCACTGCTGGTGGTTATGTAAACTTGTAGAACCACTCTGGAAATCAATCTATCACTTCTTCAGACAACTAGGAATATTACTTCTTCAAGATCCAGCTATACCACTCCTAGGCATATATCCAAAAGTGGCTCAAGTACACAATAAGGACAATTGCTCAACCATGTTTGTAGCAGCTCTATTATTAATAGCTAGAAGCTGGAAATAACCCAGATGCCTCTCAACTAAGGAATGGATACAAAAATTGTGGTAAATCTACAAAATGGAATATTGCTCAGCAATATAAAGCAAGGATCTCATGAAATTTGCAGGTAAATGATGGGAACTGGGAAGGATCATCCTGAGTGAGCTATCCCAGAAGCACAAAGATACACACAGTATATACTCACTCATATCAACATATAATATAGAATAAACCTACTAAAATCTGTTCACCTAAAGAAACTAATCAAGAGGGAAGACTCTGGCTAAAATGCTCAATCCCTAGCCAGAAAGGCAAAGAGGATGGACATCAGAAGAAGAAGAAAACAGGAAACAAGCTAGGAGCTTGTCACAGAGGGTCCCCGAAAGGCTCTGCCCTGCAGGCTATCGAAGCAGATGCTGAGCTTTATGGCCAACTGTTGGGCAGAGTGCATGGAATCTCACACAGATGTGGGAAATAATAAGATAGGGTGAGGACAGAAGCTCCACAAGGAGAGCAACAGAATAAAAAAAAAAAAATCTGAGCAGAGAGGTCTTTCCTGAGACTGATACTCCAAACAAGTACCATGCATGGAGAAAACCTAGAACCCCTGCACAGATGTAGCCCATGGCATTTCAGTGTCCAATTGGGTTTCATAGTAATGGGAACAGGAACTGCCTCTGACATGAACTAATTGCCTGATGGGGGAGCCGCCTTTCCAGGTCACAGAGGAAGACAATACAACCACTCCTGATGAGACCTGATAGACTAGGTTCAGAAGGAAGGAGAGGAAGACCTCCCTTATCAGTGGACTTGGGGAGGGGCAGGTGTGGAGAAGGGAGAAAGAAGGATTTATTGGGAGGGGAGGAAGGAGGAGCATGTGGGGGGATACAAAGTAAGTAAAATGTAATTAATACAAATTTAAAAAATTTCAAACTTGAAAAAATAAAAGTAAAATAAAATAAATGGGTGAAACATTTCACTTTCCCTAAAATGTAACTTTACCTTTCCTTGCAAAATAAAGTTCTCACTGTATATTATATAACTTTTGTATATTACTCTAGAGAAATATGTTTTGTATAGTCCCCTAAATAATTAACCCCTCAGCTAGTATTTTATTCAACTCTCGATAGGAGTAATTCTATATTGATAAAATTGGGTCAGACTTTGTGGATTTTAGCATCTTTTGAATGTTTATGTAGAACATTCTGAAGCAGCAATTAAAATAATTAAGGAGGGTGAAAAATCTTTAGCATGCAACAAAGATTTCTGCAAAATGTTAATTTCTGTCAAATAAGTGAATTTATGCACAGATGCCTCCTGACAGAGGCTGTGATTTCTAAATGCTTTGCATGCCAAATAAATTGTTTACCCCTTCAATGTTTGCCAAGTTTACTGCCAATTTACAAATAATTTCCATTTTGCTGTTTATTACACTGCCTTTTGATGGATATGTCTTCCAGACTCTTATCTAGCATGTAGACAAACTAATTAATATTTTCCCTTCAGGCAAATATTTTTTCTTAGATCTAAATGTGGGTTAGATTCTTATTCATTTCCATATGCTTTGTTCTGTCAATCATGTATGTTTCTGAGTTGCTAAAAATGTACCTCAGTGGATGTCAACATTCATGTCTATAGTGCGTGCACACAGACACATGCACATACAGGCAAGAAAGAGACAGGAGGACATAGAGATAGGAAACAACAGAGACAGAGAGACAGTGAGAGACAGAGGAAGATAGAAAATGTATTTAGTGTATATGCAGAGACATATAGTGTAGATATAATTGTAAGAAGTCTCTGTGATAAGAAACAGATTTTGATAAATAGATTACAAAGTGAATGTACCATACAAAAAATGTCTTTTCTGTTGTTGAATACTGACATTTCTGAAACATAAAGATCCTTACAGCACTAAGAATAAAATAAAAATTATATATTATTTCAAAATAGCACGTTTTTGTATATCATTGAAGATACAGGTGAGAAATGAATTAGGGCCAAATCTAATAGGTATAAGTCTAAATATAGAGAACTACATTGGGAAGACATTGAAAGACATTTAGCCAGCCTTGAGATGGTAAAATATCACTTTGTTACTGATCTCATTTTTTATAAGTAAAATTCTATCCAATTTGAAACAGTTGTGATTTCCACATCTATATGTTGAGCGTGACATAATACTTATAACCATGATGAATTTTTAATTAAACTTTCCCAAATATAATTGCTAGTTGTTCCTGATATTGTACTACAGAATCTGGAATATTTATTTTTTAACAACTTCACAAGTTATCAAAGTTTTTGCAGGATATGGAGTATTTTCTGACCCACATAATAGGAAAATATTATGCCCAAGGATACTTTCTTTGTGTGTGTGCATCTTTTTTATTAATAATTATTGCAAACAACTTTCATTCAAGAAGACTAATAGCACAATTATCTGTGTCCTAGAATCAGCCAAGACTCTTTTAGATGTTTAACACAACTCTAATATAAATAAGGAAGCATACAAAAAACAACCACAACAAAATCCCTGAAATTATCACTAGCAATAGAATAAATTGTGACATAGTTTGCTGAGATACTCGGGGAATAACACACCTCTTATTCTTAGGATAGTGAGATGTTTCCCTAATTTGGAAGGAAGAATACTCTAACTCAGTTAAGAATACTCTTAACTCAGGCTACACTTTATAAATACATGGCAGATTGGCAAAAATATATATTCTTAAGGTAACAGGGGTTGTATAATTTCATACTAGCTAGATATTTTCATGAAAAATATTATGCAATACCAAGCATACTTTCAATGAAAAGAGAGTTGAAGAAAGGATACAGAAATTGTGGTACATTTACACAATGGAATAATGCTCAGCAATTAAAAACAAGGAAATCATGAAATTTGCAGGCAAATGGTGAGATCTAGAAAAGATCATCCTGAGTGAGGTACCCAAGAAGCAGAAAGACACACATCGTATATACTCACTTATAAGTGGATATTACACATATAATATAGGATAAACATACTAAAATCTGTACACCTAAAGAAGCTAAACAAGAAGGAGGACCCTGGATAAGAAAATCAATCCTCACTTAGAAAGACAAATGGGATGGACATTAGAAGAAAGAGAAAACAAGAAACAGGACAGGAGCCTACCACAGAGGGCCTCTGAAAGTCTCTACCTAGCAGTGTATCAAAGCAGATACTGAGACATATAACCAAACTTTGGACAGATTGCAGGGAATCATATGAAAGAAGGGGGAGTTAGTAAGACCTGGGGAGGACAGGAGCTCCATAAGGAGAGCAACAGAACCAAAAAAATATGGGCACAGGAGTCTTTCCTGATATTGATACTCCAACTAAGAATCATTCTAGGATATAATCTAGAACTGCTCAGATGTAGCCCACTGCAGGTTCCCTAGTAAGGGGAACAGGGACTGTCTCTGACATGTACTCGGTGGCTGGCTCTTTGACCACTCTCCCTGAGGGAGAAGCAGCCTTGCCAGGCCACATTGCAGACAGTCCTGATGAGACCTGATAAGCTAGATTCAGATGGAAGGGGAGGAGGACCTCCCCTGTGAATGGACTTGGAGAGGGGAATGGGAGGAGATGAGGGAGGGAAGGTGGGATTGTGAGGGAATGAGGGAGGGCTCTACATCTGGGATATGAAGTGAATAAAAACTAATTAATATAAAAAGAAACTTTTAATTAAAAATAAAAGAAAAAAGTGAAAATACAGGAGTAACTGGTAACCTGCAGATAAACATGCAGTTTTTTACACTGTCTAGTTGGTAAATCCTAAGTTTCTATGTTGGTTTTAACTTGGTAACAATAGAAAAGACACAAATTTTTACTAATGTACAGTATTTCCAAAGCTTGCATGGCATAAACTAAAGAGATTGAGAGTCTCCTTTGTTCACATAATTTATCAGAATGGTGAAATTTCAAAACCACTCTATGTTGAAATGAAACACTCTCAAATTTGACTCAAGCTCACAAGATAAAAGTATAAGAAATGCATGGGAAAAAAGGCTTAGGTATCTCCTAAGTAATAATTACTAATAGATAATATTGTCATACATAAAGACATGAGAAATCAGGCAGCAATATGAATGTTAAAACTCTTGACTAAAATAAAATAAATAAATAAAGTGTAAATACATTCTTTTGTATAATTTATGTTGTTAGTAGTTGGCTGTGAGAGAGAACAAGATGCACCTATAGACCCTTAAAGGTACTTTTTCCAGTGTTCTCAACCAGTTCTCCACTAAAATTAAGTGACAGATGATTCCCACAGCATATACACAGAAATGCATACAATTTTTAAAAAGTGTGTTTTGTCTTGAGCCTCTTTCACTTTTACCTAGGGAACACCATATAAGAACTTATGAGAGAACACTTACATAGCATTAGGATGTGTCAGTTGTATTCCAATCACTTTATAGTTACCTAGTACTTCAATTAAGTATTATTATTACCCTTATTATATAGAAAATGGAAATAAGTCTCAGAAAGATTGTGTAACATCCATGAAGTCACACTTTACTAAGAACTGGAAGAATGATTCAGCGGTAATATCACTTTACTACATTGCATTACATATTAAGCAAACCTTTAAACACCCTAAAAACTCAGTGTCTCTGTTTTTTTCTTTCTTAGGAAAATCATTCTTATACATCTTGACAAAATTTCAGTTACCTTGACTGTCATTTTCACTGGATTATGACCCATTTAAGGGCTAAACAATGTATCATTCTCACTTTTATCCATGACAGCAGCATATGGTATAAAAATAGTTGCATAAATGTATTATGAAATAAAGAATGGCATAATAAAGTAAAGGATTCAATTCAAAAGTATGATGAAATCCTGAGCCCATACGAGTTCAAATGCATTTATTAAGTTTCTAACACTCTGAGGCAATGTAGATTAGTGTTGGTACATTTAAATATCTATATAAATATCTACATTTTAAGTATTTTAAAATCTTCTTCTTTTGATCTTGGCCATTCTGACTGGGGTAAGATAAAAATCTCAATATTGTTTTGATTTGCGTTTTTTAATTGGTATTGATGATAAACATTTCTTTGGTATATTCCTTAGCCATTTGAAAGAGCAAGGATAGGTATATGGGAATGTTTGGAGTGAGAAGAAGGAATGGACACAATATGTGATTAAATTGTAGTGTGAGAATATATAAAGTTTTGGAGTTAAATCAAAAGGAAATATTAATTTAAAATGTTCATTATGACTTTACTCATGTCATCACAGGAAACTGAGGTATTCTGCTTTTCCATTCTCTGGAAAGAAATATGAAACAAAAATTACAAAAAGAATCTGTATTTCATAAATAAAAAATATGCACTGCATAATCGCACATACTAGGTAATCCCAGCACTCAGGGAACCCGAGGGAGGTGGATCTCTGTGAGTACCAGGCCAGCCTGGTCTACAAACTGAGTCCAGGACAGCCAAAGCTACACAGAGAAATCCTGTATGAAAAAAACCAAATCAAAGTAAAACAAAACAAACAAACAAACAAATAAACAACAACAACACAATGGAATATATTTTAACTTCAAAGTGTAAATGAATTGTATCCAGAAGACAATGAAGTAAAGAACTAAAGGCTTAAAATTAAATTCTCAAGTAGTATATTTGGAAAAAAAAAACATGTGATAACTAAGTCAATCCTGTTGTCTCAGAAAAACAAAAGAATCTGGCAACTAACAACTGAGTGAATTTAACTAGCCAGATAGTCCTACCTGATGGAAGGACATCATACATTCAATCCCCCATAAGTAGAATTCCTTCATCTTGGACTGATATACTTTCTGTACATATTTAGTCACATATTTCTATGATATATGTGTGACACTTTCTAAATCTCTGCTTCTATATGAAAGATGATTAATTTTTCTTTATTTTAGAAAAATAATTTTAGACAAGATATTTTGCCCAGTTTTTAACTTGTTAAATATCACTAAAAAGAGTCATTAAATGATATTATGCATCCTCCCTTGGACCCTCCAATGTTACTTATCTTCTTTCGGGCTGTGTCTTGTAGTATGTTTATCCTGTATTATATGGCTAAAATCCACTTATAGGTGAGTATATACTATCTGTGTCTTTTTGGGTCTGCATTACCTCACTCAGGATGATCTTTTCTAGTTCCTACCATTTGCCTGCAAATTTAATGATTTCCTTGGTTTTAATTGCTGAGTAGTGTTCCATTGTACAAATGTACCACAATTTCTATATCCATTCTTTGGTTGAGAGACATCTAGGTTGTTTCCAGAGTCTGTCTATTATGAATAAAGCTGCTGTAAACCTAGGTGAGCAAGTGTCCTTGTTCTGTGGGTAAATAGAATAGACAGACGTAGTGGTTGAAGAGAAGGAACAAGGTAGGAGAGGGGGCACAGAGAAATAAGAGAGTGGAGATCATATATATGGTAAGCAGGAGGAGTGAGATGACATAGGCCTGTAAAAAAGAGAAACTGAAGATGGGGACATTGTTATGACAAGCTGGATACCTAAGTCAGGGTTGGCCTCTGGGATAATATGATGGGGTTGCAAGCAGAGACTCCTAGTGGCAGAGACCATAATGACTGAAGAGGACATCTTATAACTAGACTAGTTTTCTAGTAAACCAATCCACCCACAAAAACTTCTACCCAAAATTTACCCTGTTTACAAGAGGTGCAGAGATAAAGATAGAGCAGATAGAGCAGAGATTGAGGGAATGCCCAACCAATGCCTGGCCCAACCAAAGACCCACCTTATTGGAGAGTGCTGTGAAAGATACTCAGCTAAGCTTGCAGACAGGAACCTATCAGAGTTTTTCTCTGAGAGTCTCTACTCAGCTAGGCCTCAAAACAGATGGAGAAAATCACATCTAAATATTGGGCAATGTATAGGGAGTCTTGCAGAAAAGTGGAAGGAATAAGAAAAGAACCTGGATGTGACAGGAGCTTCACAAGAAGACCAAGAGAGCCAACTAGCAAGGGCTCAGAGGGGTTTGCTGAGGCTAAAGCATCAACCAATGACCAAGCATGGACTAGACCTAGAACCCCCTCCCCCTACGAAGTGTAGCCCACTGGCAGCTTAGGCTTTAAGTGGGTCCCCAAGTAAGGAAAGTGAGAGGTGCATCTTACATAGACTTTCCTGCCACCTTCTTGATCATTTCCCCAGGGACGGCCACAGGGGAAGAGGACACGCTCAGTCCTGGTGGTGACTTGAGGAACTGGGGTGGGTGGGAAGGGAGGATTTTCTTTTCTGAGGAATAGAGAAGGAAGGAGAGAGAGTGGGACTGGGAGGAGAAGTGGGATCTGGCTACAACAAGGATGTAAAGTGAATTAAAAAATTAATTAAAAAATGAAAAAAAGCTGTTAAATGAAGGATAATTTTGTGAAGGAAACTCAGTCTTCATACCACCAAAGGAAGAAATAGTGGCAGCATATCTTGTACCACACAGTGTGTAAAAAGGCAATTTTATTTAAGAGAAATAATTTTACAGACTAGCAGGTTTCCAATGGAACATACACATCTACTTCATTTTGATTGATCCCTTCCCCACTTAACGAATCTTTTCATCATTCTTTTCCTTACTCCATCCCTTTGCCTACGAAATTGTACTTTTAACTCTAATGTCTGGTGTTTTCTCGTCTACTACATCCTCATTCACCAAGGCTCAGCAGTTTTGCTCATCCCATGAGTAAATTTTTACTTTCCTATTCTTTGAAGAAATATACTCCCACCTAGATTCAGATTTCTGACAATTAGCAGTTAGGGTCAAAATAAGAGGGAGAACATATAGCACATTTATTTTTGTCTTTCATTTTAATGTTCCTAAGATTCATGTATTGTTCTACAAAGTTCATTTATTTTTAAAATAATTTATTTATTTTTATATTAATCACAGGTTATGTACTTTGTATCCCAGCCATAGACCCCTCCCGCATTCCCTCCCACTCTCCCCATCCCTCCCTCATATCCTCCCTACCCCTTTCCAAGTCCACTGATAGGGGAGGACCTCCTCCCCTTCCATCTGATCCTAGCTTACCATGTCTCTTCAAGGCTGGCTGCAATGTCTTCTTCTGGGATCTAGCAAGGCTGCTCCTCCCTCAGGGGGTCGGGGGGAAGAAGAGCCAGCCATTGAGTTCATGACACTAATAGTCCCTGTTCCCCTTACTAGGGTACCCAGTTGGATACTGAGCTACCATGGGCCACATCCGAGCAGGGGTTATAGTTTGTATCCATACGTGGTCCGTGGTTGGAGAAACAATCTCATAAAAAACCCCTGTGGCCTGATCTATTTGGTCTTTGTGGAGCTCTTGTCCTCGCCAAGTCTTACTAAGTCCCCCTTCTTACAATATGATTCCCTGTACTCTGCCAAAGGTTTTGGTTGTGAGTCTTAATATCTGCTTTGATACATTGCCAGTTAGAGTCTTTCAGAGGTCCTCTGTGGTATGCTCCTGTCCTGTTGATTGTTTTCTCCTACATTCAATGTCCATTCCATTTGTCAATCTAAGTGAGGATTGCTCATCTTACTCCAGGTCCTCTTTCTTGCTTATTTTCTTTAGGTGTATAGATTTCAGTATGTTTATCCTATCTTATAGGTTTATATAAGTAAATATATACCATGTTTTTCTTTGTGCTTTTGGGATACCTCACTCAGGATGGTAGTTTCCAGGTCCAACCATTTACCTGAGAATTTCATGATTTCCTCATTTTTAATTGCTGAGTAGTATTCCATTGTGTAAAAGTACCATAATTTCTGTATACATTCCTCGACTAAAGGACATCTGGGTTGTTTCCAGGTTCTGGCTATTACCAATAAAGCTGCTACGAACACAGTTGAGCAAAGGTCCTTGTGTGCTTGAGCATCTTTTGGATATATGCCTAAGAGTGGTATAGCTGGGTCTTGAGGAATCACTATTTGTCTAAGAATGCACCAAATTGATTTCCAGAGTGGTTGTACAAGTTTGCATTCCTACCAGTAATAGAGGAGGGTTCCCCTTTCTCCACAACCTCTCTACCATGTGTTGTCACTTGAGTTTTTGATCTTAGCCATTTTGGTGGGTGTAAGGTGAAATCTTAGGGTCGTTTTCATTTGCATCTCCCTGATGGCTAAGGATGTTGAGCATTTCTTCAAGTGTTTTTCTGCCAATCTACAATCCTCTATAGAGAGTTCTCTGTTTAACTTCATACCCCATTTTTTAATTGGATTAATGATTTCTTGCTTTTTAACTTCTTGAGTTCTTTATATATACTGGATATTAGCCCTCTGTCAGATGTAGGGTTGGTAAAGATCCTTTCCCAGTCTGTATGCTGTAGTTTTGTTTTGATGACAGTGTCTTTTGCTTTACAGAAGCTTTTCAGTTTCATGAGGTCCCATTTATTTATTGTTGATCTTAGAGCCTGTGCTGTTGGTGTTCTGTTAAGGAAGTAGTCTCCTGTGCCAATGAGTTCTAGGGTCTACAGCACTTTTTCTTCTAACCGATTTAGTGTGTTGAGGTCACTTTTATGTTGAGGTCTTTGATCCACTGGGACTTTAGTTTTGTGCAGGGTGATAAATATGGATCTACTTTAATTTTTCTGTATATAGACATCCAGTTGTACCAGCACCATTTGTTGAAGATGCTGTCTTTTTTCCTTTGAATGGTTTTGGCTTCCTTGACAAAAATCAAGTTTCCATAGTTCTGTGGGTTTATTTCTGGGTCTTCTATTCAGCTCAATTGATCCACTATTCTGTTTTATGCCAATACCGTGCAGTTTTTATTACTATTGCTCTGTAGTACCGTTTGAGATCAGGGATGGAGATACCTCCTGATGATCTGTTTTTGTACAGGATCATTTTGGAAATTCTGGGTTTTTTGTTCTTACATATGAAGTTGAACATTTTTCTTTCAAGGTCTGTAAAGAATTGTGTTGGCATAGAGAGGATATACAAGAAGGAT
>CM053742.1:72834727-72870604 GCA_028658305.1 Pachyuromys duprasi
CCTCCCTAGGTGTGTAGATTTCAGAGTGACCTTCCTATCCTATAGGTCTATATAAGTGAGTATATACCATATGTTTCTTTCTGCTTTTGGGATACCTCACTTTGGATGATCATTTCCAGGTCCCACCATTTGCCTGCGAATTTCATAATTTCCTCCTTTTTAATTGCCATCAGGGAGATGCAAATCAAAACGACTCTGAGATTTCACCTTACACCCACCAGAATGGCTAAGATCAAAAACTCTAGTGACAACGCATGCTGGAGAGGTTGTGGAGAAAGAGGAACCCTCCTCCATTGCTGGTGGGAATGCAAACTTGTACAACCACTCTGGAAATCAATTTGGCACTTTCTTAGACAATCAGGAATAGTGATTCCTCAAGACCCAGGTATACCACTCTTAGGCATATAACCAAAAAATGCTCAAGTACAGAACAAGGGCATTTGCTCAACTATGTTCGTGGTTGCTTTATTTGTAATAGCCAGAACCTGGAAACAACCCAGATGTCCCTCAGATGAGGAATGGATACAGAAATTGTGGTACTTTTACACAATGGAATACTACTCAGCAATTAAGAATTACTCTCTTTATTTGATCATCACAAGAAACGTATAATATATACATGTACTAGAAATATCATATGGCGTGAATTTATACATTTCATATCTTTGCATTTCTGTTTAATTCAAAGGAAAAAGAACTGATAAAAAATATTGTATGATATTAGGAATGGTAAAAGGAGTTTAGGAAACATTAACTTACTCTATATATTTTAGAAAATTAGTAGCATACCTTTTCCTCCCTTGTACTTGTGCTGGAGAGGTGGCTCAGAGGTTAAGAGCACTGTCTGCTCTTCCAGAGGACCTGAGTTCAATTCCCTGCAACTACATGATTGCTCACAACCATCTATAATGAGATCCATTGGCCTCTTCTGGTGTGTGGGCATATATGCAGACAGAACTTTGTATACATAATAAACAGATAGATTGATAGACAGATAGATAGATAAATAAATATTTTACATGGATGCTCCAGTGGTGCAGTTGGATAACACGCGATACTCATACTTGATGTTTGTGTAGGTAAATATATGCCAGGCTGGTTAACATTTTCTAAGTCTGGTTTTGATCTTCACCCATTTTTTTTGTTAGTTTTTCATTGCTACTTCTCCTTATATAAATGACAAAACACAAATATCAAAATATATATCCTTTTGTAATTTGTTTCAATGAGGCTTTTTTATGTCATGAGGGTTTATATAGGTATAGGCTTCTCCAACTTTTGTAATGCAAAAAGAATTTGAAACATTCAATATTTAATTGAATTAATTTGCGAATTTTAAATGTTTCCTGTATAACTTTGTTTAAAATATTAAGCTACTTATATCTGGGTCTTCATAATTATATTTTTCTTCTGTCATTATCTTAATAAGGATTATTTAAAAATCACAAATGATGGTAATCACTCTAATATTTACACTTAACTTTATTAGTAACTTTGAATCCCATAGAAATAGGTTCATATCTTACTAAAACCTTTAATTTTTGTTATTAAAATTTTGTTATTAAAATAAAAATTATTATTCCTGTTGAAGACTCACTTATTTTTGTGGTTTCTGGGCTTGACAACATGGTTCTTTCTAGTCATCTTTCAAGCACAATTAGTTTTAGTAACTTTAATTCCCTATTTTATTATGAAATCAAATTTTAAATATTCACTTTCATCTTCATTGAGATTATCTTGTCTGTATACAAAAATAGCAGTGCGTATACAATTTAAGAGAATGAAGAAGTATTTTAGTTGTGGTTTTTCTGATACTTATTATGATGTTTTTCTCAATTTTCCTGTCAATTTAACAAAATCTAGAATGATCGTGGAGACAAGGCTCTGGTTATGCTTAGGGAAATTATCCTGATTATGCAGAATAGATAGGAAGACTTGAGTACTGTGTATGACACAATTTCCAGGGTTATGATCCTTGGCAGTATTAAAAAGAGAAAGAAAGCTGAATACAAGTATTAATTACTCTTTACTTCTTCTGATAGGAGAAATTTATAGTAAAACTATATGCTAGATAATTAAAACCTGGGTAATTCTGCCATGATCAGTTTTTGGATAAGACTACATTTGAAAAATAGATGTGTGTGGAGGGGTGGGGGGGAGAGCTCCAAGATTGCAGTGACCAGCTTGCACTGTATCTGAGGGGTAGAAGATCCAAAACTACAAACTGGTGAATGGAAGGGTGGCTGAAACCCGAACATCAACATTGAGGCTTCCTGGGTTAGAGGGAACCATGAGCTGAGACAGTTTGGATCCAGGCATGGGCCTTCATGCTTGGCTGCTGTTGCTGTGGTGGCTGTCATAGTCACAAGCACTAGCCTCCCTGCTCTCTGACTGAGACAGTGGAGGTGGGTCCAAGGACAGGAGTCCTTGCTTGGCTGCTGCAGCAGAGGCAGCCACAACAACAAGCCAACCTGCATGGCAGCCAAACAGTGGACACCACGCCAGATCTCATACACTTTCATATGTCCCTACGGGCCCAAATCTGAGAGTACAGAACTGGGGGATGGGAGGCAACCTTATGCTTTCTACATAGGCATGCTAATGAGCAAGTGCACCTTCAAGCAAGTGCATGCAGAGCCCTAGATTCAGGGTCCCTGTACGTTAGCAGCCAGACATCAGATCCCTCTCTCTCTCTCTCTCTTTCACACACACACACACACACACACACACACACACACACACTGTGATCAACATAGGGATTTCTGGGACATCGTTTTCAAGAGTGAAGCCTTTGTTCTGTGAATCTCCCAGTGGAGTCCAGGCCAACAGTTCCTGGAGCCAAGATGGTGCAACCAAGACATCTGAATGCTTAGAGCACAAAACCACCACAGGCATGTGGGCCACTGAGCCATTAAGAGTACCTGTATATGCACACTGGGTTAATGAGACATGCTGGCACCGCCACCTAAACTTACACTACACCCATCCTACCATTTATATGCACTAGCACCAGGTCCTCCAAGGCACATCTCCATGCACATTCGCACACTTGTCTACACGCACCTGAAACCTTCCTCCCATAGTGAAAGCTGAAACAAGAACAAACACTCTCAAACCCATGGATCTCTCAACTTCCTGAAGAATACTCCAGACTCCAAAGACAGATGGACCCAGTCTGCAATACGGGCTCCATGAACAAACAACGAAAGTTACAGATAAGCAGATGGCTATAGGCCAGCATAAGACCACATCCAACAAAAATTAGAACATCATGGCTTCACCAGACACACCCCAAAATAAGCGGATATTTTAATTAATCAGAAACACAGAAAAATGATCTCAGATCTATGCTTATGCAGTTATTAGAGGCACATAAAGAAGAAATGAACAATTCTCTCAAAGAAACACAGGCAAATACAGCCAAACAAAAAAGAAAAATGTAAAAGAGCATATAGAGGCACAGATACTGGCATATAGAGAGGATGTAAATAGAGGCCATCAAGGGCAGACAGCAATCTAAATGCAAACAAATGAAGGAAATGGTGCAAGACATGAAAACAGAATTAGAATCAATAAAGAAAAAACACACAGAGAATTCCACTGGAGATGGAAAACCTAGAAAAAAGATCAGAAACCACAGAGGTAAGCCTCATCAACAGAATTTAAGATATGGGGAAGAGACTCTAGGGTGCTGAGGACACAACTGAAGAAATCAATATATCTCTCAAAAAAAGAAAAAAGACATAAAATCAGAAAAAATCTTGACACAAAACAACCAAGAAATCAAGGACACCATGAAGAGACAAAACTTAAGAATAATAGGAACAGACCAAAAAGAAGATTTCAGGCTCCAAGGACCTGGAAACATTTTCAAGAAAATTATAGAAGAAAAATTTCCCAACATAAAGAAAGAGATGTCCATAAACATGCAAGAGGCTAACAGAACAACAAACACTCTACACCAGGAAAGAAAAACCTCATGTCACATAACAGTCAGAACATTAAATCTACAGAACAAAGAAAAAATATTAAAAACAGCAAGGAAAGAGGAAAAGTAACATATAAAGTTAGACCTATCAGAATCACACCAGACTTCTCAACAGAAATTATAAAATCCAGAAGGGCCTGGGCAGATGTCATGCAGACTCTAAGAGACCACAGATGTCAAACCAGACTACTATACCCAGCAAAGCTTTCAGTCAATAAAAATGAAGAAAACAAAATACTTCATGACAAAACTAAACTCAAAACAATGTCTACAGAGCAACACAGCCCTAAAGAAAATTCTAGGAGGAAAAATCCAATCTAAAAAACTAAACTGCACCCCCAAAAACCAAAGGATATAGATAATTTCCCAATAAAAAAATTAAAAGAACACAAGCACAGAGACACACTATCACCACCAACTCCACAATATAAGGAACTAACATTCATTGGTCACCATTATCTATCAATATCAATGGACTCAACTCTCCAATTAAATGACACATACTAACAGATTGTTTGTGGAAACAGTATCCAACATTCTCCTGCATCCAAGAAACACACCTCTGCAACAAAATTAAACACTACTTCAGAGTAAAGGGCTGGAAAAAAGGCATTTAAAGCAAATGGACCAAGAAAAGAAGCTGAAATAGCTATCCTAGTATCTAATAAAATAGACTTTCAACCAAAATTAAAGAAGATGAGGTAAGATATTTCATTCTTGTCAAAGGAAAAATCAACCTTGAGGACATCACAATCCTGAGCATCAATCACCCCAATACAAGAGCAGCTGTATTTGTAAATGAAAAAAAAATTAAAGCTGAAATTACACATCAATACCAACACCTTAATAGTGGGAGACATCAACACTTCAATCTCAACAAGGGACAGACCATCTAGATAAAAACTAAATAGGAAAACAATGACACACACAGTGGTCCTAAGCGAAATGGACCTAATGGTTGTCTACAGAATTTTTCACCCAAACTCAAAAGAGTATACCTTGTTCTCAGCACCTCATAGAACCTTCTCAATAACTGAACATATACTTGGTTACAGAAAGCTTCAACAGAAACAAGAAGTTTGAAATAATCCATTGTATCCTATTGAACACGGTGTCCTAAAACTAGACCTCAACAAAAAGAGAAATAAATAAAAAGCCTACAAACACATGGAAACTTAAGAACTCTCTACTCACTGACAGTTAAGTCAGGGAAGAAACAAAAGAAGAAATTAGAGACTTCATAAAATTCATTGAAAATGAAGGTACAACCTACCCAAACTTATGGGACACAATGAAAGCAGTGCTGAGATAAAATTTAATACCACTAAGTACCTTCAGAGAGAAATTTGAGAAAACTTAACGGCATACCTAAAAGCCCTATTAAAAAACAAAATAAAACAGCAACAACAAAAAAACAAGCAGACACACCAAAGAGGAGACAACTTTTGGAAATAATCAGAGTCAGAGCTAAACTCAATACATTAAAAACAAAGAAAACAATTAAAAAAAAACAATCAATGAAACTAAGAGCTGATTTTTTTGAGAAAATCAACAAGATAGACAAATCCCTACCTTAACTAACTAAAAGGCAGAGAGAAACTATCCAATTAAGCCAAATCAGAAATGAAAGGAACATAAAGACAGATACTAGAGAAATTTAAAAAAATCATTGGGTCTTACTATAAAAGCCTATATGCCACAAAATTTGAAATGCTAAATGAAATAGACAATTTTCTTGGTAGATTCCATTTTCCAAAATTAAATCAAGATCAGGTAAATAGATTAAATGATTCTATATCCCCCAAGGAAATAGAATCTGTCTTCAAAATTCTCTCCTCCAAACAATGCCCAGGGCCAGAAAGTTTTAGGACAGAATTCTACTAGACATTTAAAGAAGAGCTAACTCTAATATTTTTTAAACAATTCCACAATAGAGAAACAAAATGAACATTACCAAAATCATTTTATGAGTCCATTATCACCTTGATACCTAAACCACACACAAAGACCCAACAAAAGAGACCTTTAGACCTATTTATGTTATGGATATTAATGCAAAAAATTATTCAGTAAAATACTTGCAAACTGAATCCAAGAAGTTATAAAAGATATCATCCACCAAGACCGAATAGTCTTCATCCCAGACCATTCAGGGTGGTTCAATATACAAAAATCTGTCCATGTAATTGACCAAATAAACAAAATTAAGGAGAAAAACCACATGATCATCTCCTTAGATGCTGAAAAAGCATTTGACAAAATCCAGCAACCATTCATGTATAAAGTCTTGAAGATATCAGGAATAAAAGACACATACTTATACATAGTAAAGACAAGATATAGCAAGCCTATAGCCAACATCAAACTAAACAAAGAGAAATTTAAACCAATCACACTGAAATCAGAGACAAGGCAAAAACATGGGCTCCAGACATCAGGGAAAACCAGAGCTTGTTTTTGCTCATAATTGACTTTTCATAGCACTGAAGACTAACTTCACACACCAGGGACCTATCAACCCAGGGATGCTGGAAGTTCTATAACATTAAGGATGACTTTCAAAGTTAAAACATTTATATTTCATAGAAGCAATATTCTACAAATAGTCTAAGTAATTTGGGAAAAATATCAAGTTGATAAAATAAAAAGGAAGCACAGAGAACAAATCCAGTTGTCTTGGTGATGAGACACTTTCCCACTCTTTGATACCAGAGAAGTAAGACAACTGAAAAAGATCAAGGGGAAACAATTCAGAAAGGAAGAATTCAAAGTATCACTATTTGCAGATGAAAGGATACAATACATGAGTAACCCCAAAATTTCTACCAGAGAACTCCTGCAGCTGACAAATGTCTTCAGTAAAGTAGCTGGATCCAAATTAAGTCAAAAAAATCAATAGGCCTCCTGCATACAAAAGACAAGAAGGCTGAGAAAGAAATTGAGGAAACAACTCCCTTCACAATTGCAACAAATAACAGGAACTACCTTGGTGTGATGCTAACTAAGCAAGTGAAAGACCTGTTTGGAAAAAAAAAAAAACTTCAAGTCTCTGAAGAAAGTAATTGAAGAAGATATCAGAAGCTGTAAAGATCTCCAATGCTCATGGATGTGTAGGATTAACTTAGTGAAAATGGCCATCCTGCCAAAAGCAATCTACATATTCCCTTGGAAAAAACAACACAAACTTTTACAAACCTTGAAAGAACAATTCTCAATTTCATACGGGAAAGCAAACAAATGAAATAAAGAGAATTCCTAAAATAATCTTGTACAACAACAGATTGTCTAGAGGTATCTCCATCCCTGATCTCAGGTGTTGTACAGAACAATAGTAATAAAAACTGCATAGTGCTAGCAGAGAAACAGAATTGGGGATCAATGGAATCAAACAGAAGACCAAGAAATAAACCTATAAACCTATGGATACCTGATTTTGACAAAGAAGCCAAAAGCATACAATGGAAAAAAAGACAACATGTTTAGCAAATGGAGCTGATATAATTGGATATCTATATGTAGAAAACTGCAAAAGATCTATCTATCTATCTATCTATCTATCTATCTATCTATCTATCTATCCATATCACCCAGCACAAAGCTAACATCCAAGTGGATCAATGACCTCAACATAAAACCAGACACACTAAACCTCTTAGAAGAAAAGTTGGAGAAGAGCCCTGAACAGGAAACAACTTCCTTAACTGAGCACCAATAGTACAGGCTAGTCTAAGAGCAACATTCAATAAATGGGACCTCATGAAACTGAAAATCTGCTATAAAACAAAGGACATTGTTTTCAGAACAAAACGACAGCCTACAGTCTGGGAAAGGATCTTCACCAACTCTATATCTGAAAGAGGACTAATACCAAGAATACATAAATAATTCACAAGGTAAACACAAACAAATCAAGTAACCCAATTAAAAAACGGGATACAGAATTGAACAGAGAATTCTTAATAGAGGAATAACAAGTGGCAGAGAAACACTTAAAGAAATGTTCCTTACTCATCAGGAAAATGCAAATCAAAACGACCCTGAGATTTCACCATATACTGATCAGAATGGCTAAGATCAAAAACTCAAGTGACAACACATGTTGGAGAGGTTGTGGAGAAAGGGGAACCCTACTCCATTGCTGGTAGGAAAGTAAACTTGTACAACAACATTGGACATCAATATGGTTCTCTTTCAGACAATTAGGAATAGTGCTTCCTCTCCATCCATCTATACCACTTCTAGTCATATATCCAAAATATTCTCAAATATACAACAAGGATATTTGTTCAACCATGTTCATAGCAGCTTTATTCTTAATAGCCAGGATCTTGAAACATTTCTTCAACTGAGGAAGGGATACAGAAATTGTGGCACATTTACACAGTGGTTTACTACTCAGCAATTAAAAATAAGTAAATCATGAAATTTGCAGGCAAATGGTGGGAACTAGAAACGATCATCCCATGTGAGGTATCCCAGAAGCAGAAAGGCACACAAGGAAAATACTAACTTATAAGTGGATATTAGTCATATAATATAGTTTACACATACTAAAATATATACACCCAAAGAAGCTAAACAACAAAGAGGACCCCAGGAAATGCTCAGTCTTTACCAGAAAGCAAATGGGATAGACATCAGAAGTAGGAGAAAACAGGGAACAGGGCAGGAGCCTACCACAGAGGGCTTCTGAAAGACTATACCCAGTAGGGTATTGAAGTAGATGCTGACACTTATAACCAAACTTTTGGCAGTGTGCAGGGAGTCTCATGAAAGATGGAGGAGACAAGATCTGAAGGAGACAGGAGCTCCACAAGGAGAGTAACAGAACCAAGAAATCTGGGCCCAGGGGTCTTTTCTGAAAGCAATACTCCAACCAAGGACCATGTATGCAGATGACTTAGATCCCTTCCTCAGATGTAGCCCTTGGCAGCTCAGCTTCCAAGAGGGTTCCCTAGTAAGGGGTGCAGGAGCTGTTTTTGCATGAACTCGGTGGCTGGCTCTTTGATCACCTTCCCCTGAGGGGGAAGCAGCCTTACCAGTCTACAGAGGAAGACAAAGCATTCAGTCCTGATGAGACCTGATAGACTAGGGTGAAAGGGAAAGAGAGGAGGACCCAGAAATTAACCCACACACCTAAGGATTTATGACAAAGTAGCCAAAAGCATATAATGTAAAAGAAGACAGAATCTTCAGCATATGTTGCTGGTCTGAGTATCTACAAGTAGAAAAATTCAAATAGATCTACATTAATCACTTTGCACAAAATTACAGTCCAAATGGATCAAAGACCTCTACCTAAAACCATACACACTAAACCTGTTAGAAGAAAAATTGGGGAAGAAACCTGAACTCATTGGCACAGGAGAAAAATTCCTGAACTGAACATCAACAGCACAGGCTTTAGTATTAACAACCAATAAATGGGAACTCATGAAACTGAAAAGCCTCTGTAAAGCAAAGGACAATGTCATCAGAACAAAACGACAGGTTACTGACTGGGAAAGGATCTTCACCTATACCTGACAGAGGGCTAATATCCAAAATATGTACTGAAATCAAGAATTTAAACAGCATCAAATCAAATAATCCAATAAAACATGTCATACAGGGGGATCTAAGATTGTGGCAACAAGCACAGACTATATCTGAGAGGCAGAGGACCTGAAACTCAGGAATTGGTGAGTGGAGGGGCAACTGAAGCCAGAAAATCGACATTGAGGCTTCCTGAATGACAAGGAGCATCACATGAGATGAGACCATTTATATTCATGTCACCCACGGACATCTCTGGGGACAGAGAGTGAGGAATGTTTGAATCCTTTGCACTCCTCTTTTTTGGGTCTCCATCCTCTTCTCCAAAACCTGCTCACAGTGCCAGAGATTTAGTACAGGACTCACTGATTGGGTACTGAGACAACAGAGGCAGGGGCTCCTAGCTCCTCAGCCATGCAGCTGCACTAGCCTTCTGAGTTCCAGATCCATAGTACCATCTTTCTGGGTCCTGGGTCTGTGAGCAGCTGTAAGGACTCCACAGGGCCTTCCAGCCAGTGACACAATCCCTCAGTGGTGGACAGTCAGCTCTATAGCCACCAAAGTCTCCAGACATACCAAATCACCCAGGTACACTAGGCGCTGGACCGCCTAGGTCTGTGGACCACTGTAGTAACCCCCCAGGACTTCCCAGTGGGCACCTGGACAAGCCTCTCAGTTCTGCATCCGCAGCTGGACTCCCTAGTTCAGCGGCTTCAGCACCACTGAGCTGAGGGAGCTTGTCCTCCCACATTTGACTCAGCAGGAACAAACCTGAGAGTAGAGAACAAGGGAAACCCCTGTACTATCAAATTTGACCTGCTGGAGAATAAGTGTGCCTTCAAGAGCCTGCAGAGCCCCAGACCCAGGGTCCTTCTAGGATAGCAGCCAGATACCAGATGCCACCCATCCCACACACCCACTGTGGGGAACAGAGGGATTCTTGGGACATTGAAGCCCTTGTTCTGTGGGTCTACCAGTGGAGTTCAGGAAAATAACTCCTGGAGCTCAGTCAGAGCCAAATACCAGTAGCTTGTAGGCCACTGAGGTATTCAGGGAATTTGCACAAGCAAACTGTGCCAGTGATCACCACCACTGCCAGTGAAAATCTTCAGTGCCTTAATCACCTTTGGTGCCTACAAGGTGCCCCTCCCTCACTCTCAAGGCTTTTACATTATCTAGCACCCTGCCCTTCAAGGCACACTTCCAAGTACAACCACATTCTCACCTGCATTTGTCCTTCTGCTTCTGCAGACCTTCTTCCCACAGGTACAACTAAAACACCAAAGCACACACTGAAACCAATGAACCTCTTTCATCTTCCTGAAGAATTCTACTGACAACAGAGGAAGACAGTACCAGTCTAAACTGCAGAATCCAGGAACAAACAGTGAAGGTTATAGATAAGCAAATGGCCAGAGGTCGAAAAAGAACACATCCAACAAAAATCAGGACATCATTGCTTCACCAGCAATCACAAAAATCAATGGATACTCTAATCCATCAGAAACACAGGAAAATGACTTTAAAACTATGCTCATCCAGTTATTAGAGGCACATAAACAGGAAAAAAACCAATCTTTCAGAGAAATAGACACACAAATGGAGGCAGTTGAAGAGGAAATGAACAAATCTCTCAAAGAATTAGCCACACAAGTAGAGGCAAATAAAGACGAATTGAATAAAGCTCCCAAAGAAACACAGACAATTTTAGCCAAACAAAATGGGGCACAATTAGTTGCATATAGAGAGGAAATGGAAAAAAAAATAGAGGCCGTCATAGAGAGAGAAGAATCCACATTTAAACAAATGAATGAAACGGTGCAAGGAATGAAAACAGAATTATAATCGATAAAGAAAACACAAACAGAGAAAGCCCTGCAGCTGGAGAACTTAGAGAAAAGATCAGGAACCACAAAGTTAAGCATCAGCAATAAAATACAAGAGATGGAAGAGAGAATCTCAGGTGCTGAAGATAAACTTGCAGAAATTGATACTTCTCTCAAAGAAAAAAATAAAATCAGAAGAGACCCAAACAAAAAACATCCAAAAATTTAAGGACACCAAGAAAAGATGAAATTGAAGAGTAATAGGAACTGATAAAAAAGAAGATTCCAGGATCCAAGGTCCAGAAAACATTTTCAAGAAAATCACAGAACTTAAAGAAAGAGCTGTCCATAAACATACAAGAGTCCTACAGAGCACCAAATAGACTAGACCAGAAAAGAAACTCCTCACATCACCTCATAGTCAAAACATGAAATCTGCAGAATAAAGAAAAGATATTAAAAGCAGCAAGGGAGAAAGGCCAATTAACATATAAAGGTAGACCTATCAGAATCATACCAGACTACTCATCAGAAACTATGAAAGCCAGAAGGGCCAGTGCAGATTTCCTGCAGACTTTAAGGGACCACAGATGCCAAACCAGACTACTGTGTCCTGCAAAGCTTTCAATCAATATAGATGGAGAAAACAAAATATTCCATGACAAAAGTAAATTTAAGCAATATCTACACAGCAAATGAGCCCTACAGA
Source organism: Pachyuromys duprasi (assembly GCA_028658305.1). Lineage (NCBI taxonomy): Eukaryota > Metazoa > Chordata > Mammalia > Rodentia > Muridae > Pachyuromys > Pachyuromys duprasi. The sequence goes on from CM053742.1 coordinate 72,846,786, forward strand.
AGATATTAGAAGGAAAATTTCAATCGAATTAAAGTAACTACACCCACGAAAATATAGGATAAAGATAATTTCTCAAAAAAATTAAAAGAAAAGCAATTAATCACAGTAACACAACCAACTCCACGATAAAAGGAACTACCTTTCATTGGTAACTATTATCTATCAATATCAATGGACTCAACTCTCCAGTAAAAAGACTCATACTAACAGAATGGTTGCAGAAACAGGATCCAACATTCTACTGCATCCAAGAAACACACCTCTGCAACAAAGATAAACACTGCCTCAGAGTAAAGGGATGGAAAAATATTTTTCAAACAAAGGGACCCAGAAAACAAGATGGGGTAGCTATCCTAATATCTAATAAAATAGACTTTCAAATTAATCAAAAAAGATGAGGAGGGACACCTCACTCTCATCAAAGGAAAATTCAACCAGGAGGATATCACGATTTAGAACATCTGTGTCCTAAATACAAGATCACTTACATTTGTAAAGGAAACATTATTGAAGCTGAAATCACACATGGATTCCAACACCTTAATAATTGGAGACTTCAACACTCCACTTTCATCAAGGGACAGATCATCCTGACAGAAGCTTAACAGGGAAATAAGGACACTTACAGAAGCCCTAGATCAAATGGACCTAATAAATGCCTACAGAAATTTTCACCCAAATTCAAAAGAGTGTACTTACTTCTCAGTACCTTATGGAACATTCTCCAAAATAAACCATATAGTTGGTCACAAAGCAAGCCTCAACAGATACCAGAAGATTGAAATAATCCCTTTTATCGTATCTGACCCTATGGCCTAAAACTGGATTTCAACAACAGAAATAGCAAAAACCATCACATACATGGAAACTGAACAACTCGCTACTCAATGAGAGCTGGGTTAGGGAAAAAAATGACAAAAGAAATTAAAGACTTCCTAGAATTCAATGAAAATGAAGGTACAACATACCCAAACTTATGCTACACAATGAAAGCAGTGCTGTGATGAAAGTTGATAGCACTAAGTGCCTACAAGAAGAAATTTGAAACATCACATACAAGCAACTTAATAGCTCATCTGAACGCCTTAGAAAAATAAAAAGAAGCAGAGATACCCAAGAGGAGTAGACTGCTGGAAATATTCAAGCTCAGGGCAGAAATCAATCAATTAGAAAAAAAGTAAACAATTCAAAGAATCAATGAAACAAAGAGCTGGTTCTTTGAGGAAATCAAGAAGATAGAGAAGCCCTTAGCCAATCTAAATAAAAGGCAGAGAGAAACTGTCCAAATCAGCAAAATGAAAAAGGGGGGGGCATCATGATAGCTCGTTGTCGGACTGAAGACCCTAGTGAGGGAAACAGGGACTGTTTCAGTCATGATCTTGATGGCTGACTCTTTGACCCTCCCCCATACAAGCCACGGAGTGACAGACGGGCTAGATCCCAGGGGAGGGCATTGCAGCCAGCCCTGAGGAGACAGGATGAGCTGGGGTTGGATGGAAGGGGAGGAGGTCCTCCCTTGTTGGTGGACTTGGAGGAGGCAGGGAGGAGGGAGATGAGGGAGGGTCTGGGAGGGAGGGAATGAGGGAGGAGGCTAGACTGGAATGCAAAGTACCTATCCTGTGATTGATATAAAAATAAATAAATTAATAAAAAAAGAGAGAACAGGAAAAAAAAGTAAAAGGGGGGGCACAACAATACACACTTAGGAAATACAAACAATCATTAGGTCTTACTACAAAAGCCTATATGCCACAGAATTTGAAAATCTAAAAGAAAGGGACAATTTTCTTGATAGATTCCATTTAACAAAATTAAATCAAATCCTGTAGAAATATTGAATAATCCTATATCCCAAAAGGGAATAGAAGCAGTCATCAAAATTCTCCCTTCCAAAAAAGCCCAGAGACAGATGGTTTCAGTGCAAAATTCTACCAGACCTTCAGAGAAGAGCTAACTCCAACTCTCTTCAAACTATTCCAAACTCATTCTATGAAGCCACAGTCACCATGATACCTATACCACAGAAAGATCCAACAAAGCAAGAGAACTTCAGCCCTATCTCTCTTATGAATATTGATGCAAAAATACTCAATAAAATACTGGCAAAATAAATCCAAGAACACATAAAAGTTATCATCCACCATGACCAAGTAGGCTTCATCCCAGGCATTTAAGGGTGGTTCAATATACGGAAATCCTTCAATATAATCCACCACATAAACAAACTGAACGTGAAAAACCACATGATCATATCCTTAGATGCTGAAAAAGCATTTGACAAAATCCAACACCCATTCATATTTAAAGTCTTGGAGAGATCAGGGATACAAAGCACATACCTAAACACAGTAGAGGCAATATACAGCAAGCCTATACCCAGCATCAAACTTAATGGAGAGAAACTTAAATCAATCCCACTGAAATCAGGGAGAAGAGAAGGCTGTCCACTCTCTCCATATCTCTTCAACACAGTACTTGAAGTCCTAGCTATAGCAATAAGACAACTAAAGGAGATCAAGGGGATACAAATCTGAAAGGAAGAAGTCAGAGTATGACTATTTGCAGATGATATGATATTATACATTAGCGAACCCAAAATTTTAATCAGAGAACTCCTTCAGCTGATAAATACCTTTAGCAATGTGGCTGGATATAAAATTAACTCAAAAAAGCAGAAGGCCTCCTGTATACCAAAGACCAAAGGGCCGAGAAAGAAATTAGGGAAACAACACTCTTCATGATAGCCACTAATAATATAAAGTATCTTGGTATGAGTTTAACCAAGGGAGTAAAAGACCTGTTTGAAAAAAAATCTTCAAGTCTCTGAAGAAAGAAATTGAAGGAGATATCAGAAGATGGAAAGATCTCCTGTGCTCGTGGATTGGTAGGATTAACAGAGTGAAAATAGCGACCCTGCCAAAAGCATTCTACAGATTCAATGCAATTCCCATCAAAATACCAACACAATTCTTTACAGACCTTGAAAGAAATTTCTCTCTCTCTTTTTTTTTTAATTTGGCAAAACTTAAGTATAATTTTTTTAATTGGGAACATTTCTCTTATGATTTTCTTGAAAATATTGTCTGTACCTTTCTTCTTTTTAGTCTATTCCTACTATTATTAGATTTTGTCTTTTCATGGTTCCCTTGATTTTTTGGATGTTTTGCGTTTGGAACCTTTCTGATTTTATATCTTTGAGGGATGTATCAATTTCTGCATTTGTATCTTCAGCGCCTGAGATTCTCTCCTCCATCTCTTCTATTCTGTTGGTGATTCTTATCTGGTGCTTCTTGATCTTTTCTCTAAGTTCTCCAGCTCCAGGGTTTTTTCTGTTTGTGTTTTCTTTATTGATTCTAATTCTGCTTTCATGCATTGCACCCATTTCCTTCATCTGTCTGAATGTAGATTCCTCTCTTTCTATCATGGCCTCTGTGTTTTTGTTTGTTTCCTCTCTATATGCCACTACTTGTGCCTCTATTTGTTTGGCTGTATTTGCCTGTATTTCTTTGAGAGTTTTGTTCATTTCCCATTATGTACCTCTAATATCTGGATAAGCATAGAACTGAGATTATTTTCCTGTTTTTCTGATGAATTAGCATGTCCCTTGATTTTTGGCGTTGCTGATGAAGTCATGAAATCCTCATTTTTGTTGGATGTGTTCTTATGCCAACTTCTAGCAACCTGCTTATCTGTAACCTTCACTGTTTATTCCTAGAGTCTGTACTTCAGACTTGGTCTTTTTTTATGGTGTCTGGAGTATTCTTCAGGAAGAAGAGAGAGGTTCACTGGTTTGAGAGTGGATGTTGGTGTTTAAGCTGCAGCTAATTGAGGAAGTTCACAGGTGCATATGTGCAAGTGTGTAAGTGTTCATGGAAGTATAGCTTGAAGGACAGGGTGCTAGTGTGTGTAGATGCCTGGAATGTGGAACTTAAGTGCAGGAGGGTTGCAGGCACAATGCACTTGCACATGCTAAAGTTCCCTGAACCCTCAGTGGCCAACAGGTCTGTCATAATGTCCTCCTGTTATTCAAATCTTTCTGGGCCCCTGGAAATGTTTGCCTGGACTCCAGGGGTAGATCCACAGACCAGAGACCTCATTGTTGAGAACGCTGTCCCAAGGATCCCAGTGTTGCCTACAGTGAGCGTGTGGATGGGAAGGATCCGATGTCTGGCTGCTAGTGTAGAGAGACCCTGGATCTGGAGCTCTGCATGCACTCCTTTGAGTGTGCACTCACTAGCTAGCAGCCCTAATCTTTTTATTTTTATTTTTAAATGTAATTTATTTATTTTTATATTAACCACAGGTTAGGTACTTTGTATCCCAGTCATAGTCCCCTCCCTCATTCCCTCCTACTCTCCCCATCCCTCCCTCATCTCCTCCCTGCCCTCCTCCAAGTCCAATGATGGGGGAGGACCTCCTCCCCTTCCATCTGACCCTAGCTTATCTTGTCTCTTCAGGGCTGGATGCAATGTCCTATTCAGGGATCAATCTAGGCTGTTCCTCCCCAGTGTGTGAGGAGGAGGGTCAAAGAGCCAGCCATTGATTTCATGACAGAAATAGTCCCTGGTCCCCTTACTAGGGTACCCAGTTGGATACTGAGCTATGATGGGGCACTTCTGAGCAGGGCTTCTAGGTTATATCCATACATGGTCCTTGGTTGGAGAAACAGTCTCATAAAAGACCCATGTGCCCTGATCTATTTGGTCTTTATGGAGCTCTTGTTCTCACCAAGTCTTACTAACTCCCCCTATTTTCATATGATTCCCTGAACTCTGGCGATGGCTTGGTTGTGAGTCTTAATATCTGCTTTGATACATTGCTATATAGATTCTTTCAGAGGCCCTCTTTTTTAGGCTCCTGTCCTGTTGCTTGTTTTCTCTTACATTCAATGTCCATCCCATTTGTCAATATAAGCAAGCATTGATCATCCCTACCTGGGTCCTCCATCTTGTTTATATTCCCTAGGTGTATAGATTTCAGCATGATCTTCCTATCCTATAAGTCTATATAAGTGAGTATATACCACATATTTCTTTCTGCTTTTGGGATACCTCACTCAGGATGATAGTTTCCAGGTCCCACCATTTGCCTGCAAATTTCAGGATTTCCTTGTTTTTAATTGCTGAGTAGTATTCCATTGTAGAAAAGTACCACAATTTCTGTATCCATTCCTCAACTGAAGGACAACTGGGTTGTTTCCAGGTTCTGGCTATTACAAATAAAGCAACTACGAACATAGTTGTGCAAATGTCCTTGTTGTGTACTTGAGCATCTTTTGGATATATGCCTAAGAGTGGTATAGCTGGGTCTTGAGGAATCACTATTCCTAATTGTCTAAGAAAGCACCAAATTGATTTCCAGAGTGGTTGTAGAAGTTTACTTTCCCACCAGCAATGGAGGAGAGTTCCTCTTTCTCCACAATCTCTCCAGCATGCATTGTCATGAGTTTTGGATCTTAGTCATTCTGGTGGGTGTAAGGTGAAATCTCAAGGTCATTTTCATTTGCATCTCCCTGATGGCTAAGGACACTGAACATTTCTTTAAGTGTTTTTCTGCCATTCTATAATCCTCTACAGTGAGTTCTCTTTTTAGCTCCATACCCTATTTTTTAATTGGATTACTTGATTTCTTGCTTTTTAACTTCTTGAGTTCTTTATATATACTGGATATTAGCCCTCTGTCAGAAGTAGGATTGGTAATGATCCTTTCCCAATCTGTTGGCTGTCGTTTCGTTTGGATGACAGTGTCCTTTGCTTTACAAAATCTTCTCAGTTTCATGTTGTCCCATTTATTTATTGTTGATCTTAGAGCCTGTTGGTGTTCTCAACCCTAATCTTAAAGCACTGTGGTAACCCCTGTTCTCTACTCTCACATTTTGGCTCACAAAGACACATGAGAGTATAGGAGATCTGTCAGCTCCTTGGTGTCCACTGTTTGTCTGCTGGGCAGGGAGACCTGTACTTGGCACTCTGCTGCTACTGCAGACCTGGAAGGCCCATACAGCCACCCGCTGCCTCAGCTCTCACAGAACTGGTTGGTCCACCTCTGCTGTCTCAGACACTGAGCACAGAGGCTGGTGTTTGGGGCAATCACTGCAGCCTCCCCTAACAGGGAGGCCCATATTTACAGCAGGGGCCACTGTAGGCTGTCTCTGCTGAGGAGGATGTAGGCCAGTGCTTGGTGCAAGGAGAAGTTCAGGGGGTTGAATATTTGCCACTCTCAGTCCCCAGAGACATCCCCTCTTGACCTGGATCCAAATGATCTGAGCTCATGGTTTGTCTGGTGTCTCCAAAGAAGTATCAATATCAATATTCTGTTTTCAGTTGCCCCTTCAATCACCACTTTCAGAGTTTTGGGTCCTATGCCCCTCAGATATGATGGGCCCTTGTTGCTGCGATCTTGGACTCCCCTATATTTCAATTCTTAACAAAGAATTAAGGAAACACAGAGTTTTTATTTTTTTGAGAAAATCAGTAAGATAAATATACCCTTATCCAAACTAACTGAAAGATTGGGAATATCCAAATTAATAAAATAAAAAGGGGGTGAGGATAACATAACAGCAGACACTTAGGAAATCCAAAGAATCATAAAGACAAATTTTAAAAGCCTATACTCTACCAAATGGGAAAATTAAAAAAAAATGATAATTTGCTCAATAGGTACCAATTATTAAAATCATAATCTCATTAAGAATTTAATTAAGCTGGAGAGATAGCTCAGAGGTTAAGAGGACTAGCTGTTCTTTCTAAGGTCCTGAGTTCAATTCCCGGCAACCACAAGGTGGCTCAAAACCATCTATAATGAGATCTGGTGCCCTCTTCTGGCATGTAGGCATAAATACAGGCAGAACACTGTGTACATAATCAATAAAAAATAAATCTTGAACCCCTGTTCAGATGTGGCCCATGGTAGCTCAGTATCTAACTGGAGACCCTAGTAATGGGAACAGGGACTATTTCTGTAATGAACTCAATGGCTGGCTCTTTGACCCTCCCCCACACATGCCCGGGAGTAACAGCCTAGCTAGATCACAGAAGAGGACATTGCAGCCAGCCCTGAAGAAACAAGATAAACTAGGGTCGGATGGAAGGGGAGGAGGTCCTCCCCCATCAGTGGACTTGGAGGGGCGCAGGGAGGAAATTAGGGAGGGATGGGGATAGTGGGAAGGAATGAGGGAGGGGGCTATGCCTGGGATACAAAGTACCTAACCTGTGATTAATATAAAAATAAAAAAAATTAAAAATGAATTTAATTAGATTCGTACCCCCTAGTAAAATAAAAGCAGTCATTAAATGTCTCTCAACCTATAAAAAAAGCCCAGTTCCAGAGAATTGTAGCAGAGAATTCTACCAAATATTCCACATAATAAAAACAAAAGGAACATGCCCAATTCATTTTATGCCTTCAATTGTACTGATACCTAAAGCACATAAAGACTTATCAAAGAAAGAGAATTAAAGACAAGCATTCTTTATGAACTTAAATGAAAAGATAGTCAATACAATACTTGCAAGCCAAATCCAAGAACTCATCAAAAAAGTCATCCACCATGATCAAGTAGGCATCATCCAGAGATGCAAGGATGGTTCAATATAGAAAAATCGTTATATTCAAGTCAGTGTAATCCACCATATCAATAAACTGAAGGAAAAAAAAAGCCACATGATCATCTCATTAGATGCTTAAAATCCTTTGACAAAATTCAACACACCTTCATGATATAAGTTCTGAAGAGATTCGTGGTCCAAAGGACATCCTTAGTCATAATAAAGGCAATTTATGGGAAGCCTATATCCAACATCAAATTAAGTGGAGAGAAACTCAAAGCTATTATACTAAAATCAGGATCAAGACAAGATTATCCACTCCAAATTCCTCAATATAGTTATTTTTCAATTGAAGTTCAAGTAGCAACAATATCAGAACCAAGGTTATACAAATTGGAAAGGAAAAAGTCAAAGTATTGCTATTTGCAGAAGATATGATAGTAGACATAATAGACTAGAAAAATTCTCACAGGGAACTCATACAGCTGACAAACTCCTTTAGTGAAGTAGCTTGATACAGATTAACTAAAATAAAATAACCAGTACAAAATAAGATCAACAATTTAATTAGACCTATAACCCCTAGTAAAAAAAAGAAGCAGTCATTAAAAGTCTTTCAACCAGACTAACTAAAACAAAAATCAAAAGCCCTCCTCCTATACACAAAGGACAAATGGGAAGAGAAAGAAATTAGGGAAAAAACACCCTTCACAATAGCCACAAATAATATTAAATATTTTGGAGTAAATCTATCAAAGCAAAGGAAAGACTTCTGTGATAAAACCTTCAAGTCTTTAAAAAAAATTGAAGAGATATCAGAAAATGGGAAGATTTCCCATGCTCATGGATCAGCAGGATTACTATAGTAAAACTGGCCATCCTAGCAAGCAATCTACAGATAAAATCAATCCCCATCAAAATTCCAACACAAGTCTTTACAGATTTTGGACACTATTCAGCCTCATATGGAAAAAACAAACAAACAGAACAGAACAAACAAAACAAACTAAAAACAACAACAAAACAGAATAGCTAAGAGAATCTTGTACAATAAAAGAACTTTTGGAGGTATCACCATCCCCAATTTCTAGCTGCACTTCAGAACTATAGTAATAAAAACCACATGGTCTTGCATAAAATTTGATTGTTAGAATCAAAGTGAAAACTCAGCCATAAATTCACACACCTATTGACACCTGATTTTTTAAAAATAGTCAGAAAATCACACTGGAGAAAGAAAGCATCTTCAATTATAAATGGTGCTGATATTTGCCTATAGAATAATACAAATAGATTTATTTTTAACACCCTGCATAAAAACACCAGATCTCAATCGGAACAAGAAACAGTCTATAGAATGATAAGAGTACTGTGACCAACTCCAAACCCAACAGAGGCCTATGATTCAAAATATATAAAGATCTAAGGAAATTTGGTATTAAAATCACCAAATAATCCAGGTAAAGATGGGGTACAGATCTAAACAGATTTGCAATAGAGGAATCACAAATGACTGAGAAAACACATAAAAATGTTAAACATCTGTAGCTATTATGGAAATAGAAGCCAATATTACTTTAAGATTCCATCTTATATCTGTCAGTGTCTAAGATCAATAACACAAGAGACTGCTAATCCTGAGAAGGATGTGAAACAAGGGAAACTGCTCCTCCATTGCCGGTAGGAGTGCAAACTTGTATAGCTGCTTTGGATATCAGAAACTTAGGCACTGATCTATGTCAAAACCCAGCTATACTACCCTTGGCCAGTTACCTGAAGAATGTTCCATCCTACAAGGACACTTACACAACTACATTTATTGTTGCTTTATTCATTATAATAGTCAGAAACTGAAAACAACCTGGGTGCTCTTCAACTGAAGAATTGATAAAGAAAGTGTGATACATTTACACAATAGAGTATTATTAATCTATTAAAAGAATACCATCATGAAATTTACAAGTAAGTGTGTGTAATATTAAGAATAATCATCCTGAGTGAGGTATTCCAGACCCAGAGACAAATATAGTATGCATTCACTTAAAGGTGGTTATTAGCTCTTAAGTAAATGACAAGCTACAAGACACAGACCCAAGGAGGTTACGTAAAACGGAGGGCTTGAAAGGGATACATAGACATTCCTGAGAAAGCAATGTCAAATAAATTTTACTGGTGGACTGGGGGTAGGTGGGAATGGTATCAGGAAGAATCAGGTGTAGGGAGTGGTGAAAGATGGAGAGAGAAAGTACAGGGAGCAACACCTGAGAATGGGGAGGATTTGGAAGAGGGCGATCTGTGGAAACCTAGCTCAGTAGAAATTTCCTGGAATCTATATGAGTGATCCTAGTGAGGACTCCTAGTAATGGAGGGTATGGAGTCTGACCTTGTCATCTTTTGTAGCCAGGGAAGGCTTTTGGTAGATTTGATAGCTAAGGAAGTCTCAGGCTGGTGCTAGAATATCAGCTTGGTCTCTGAAAACTGATAATGTTGCCCTGTTGCAAAGCACAACATCTACACCGCTCATTGAAGGTACAAAGGTTGAACTGGTGACTGCATGGAGACTTCACCCCTGTTTTCAAATCTCACTGGTTTGAGAAGGTACTCTGCAGGGTATGGAAACAGAAACCTGGATTCCAACACAGCCACAAAATCTTCAACCTAAAATCTGCAAGAAATGCTGGGGCAATGGTAGTACAGAACTTGTGGGAATGGCCAAGCAATATGTGGTTTAATTTGAGGCCTAGATCATGAGATAGAGCCCATGCCTTTCACTGCCTGGATGGCCAGGAACCAGAGACTGAACAGCCCAGAGATCTAAGGTAGAACCAAGCATGACAGGCAAAAAAGAAACAAAATCCAATTGAATAATTCTTACTGATATTCTTCTACAAACATAAATTCATGCCTTGTCCAGTCTGTAACAAAGAGGCTTCCTCTGGCAGTTGATGAGAACAGATATCATTTGGAGACAGAGTCTAAATTGGAGCTCTCTATCCATTCCCTTCTCTCAGAGCTTGGGAAACCCCAAGAAGATGGGACAGAGCATTGCAAGAGTCATGGGGATGAAGGACATCAGGAGAACATTGCCCACCAAGTCACCTACGGAAGGCACATGTGGACTAACAGAGACTAAAAGAAGCATGAGGCCTGAATGGTTCCATGTAATGGTGTTTTGTGACAATCCTAACAGTTGGAATGTGTATATCTCTGACTCTTTTGGCTACTCTTGTTACTCCTTTAATCCTATTGTGTTTCCTTTTCTAGCCTCAATATGAGCGCTTTTGCCTTTTCTTATTGTATTTTGTTTTGTTCTTTTATGCTGTCCTTTCCTGGAGGTATGCACCTTTATGAAGCAGAAATTGAAGGTGAGTACATCTGGGGAACAAGGGAGGGCAAGACATTTGGAGGAATGAAGGGAGGGAAAACTGTGGTCAGGATAATTGAATGAAAGAAGAATTTATTTTCAATAAAAATATTAAATGAAAAATGTTACATATTGCAAATTTAACTACCAGTCTCATGTCTGCTACATAAGAATGAATGAATTTAGCAATTAGAGTTAATTTATATAACTCAACTATGATATGTTTGAATTTTTAACTGACAATTTTATTTGAGGATATTTTCATCTTAAGTTTTATATACATGTTATAGGATTTGTCAAAATTGTATTTGTGTGTATAGGCATGTGAGGTATATGAATATGTATGTGTTTCTATGTGTCAGCTGGTGCTCATGCACATGTGAACACATGTGTGGAGACAAAAGTTTGATGTAGAGTGTGCTGACTAGTTGTTTTCTATTTACTTTTTGGGATAATGTGTATAACTGAATCTGTATTTGACTAGATTGAGGCCAGTAAGATGCAGTGATCTTCCCTTCTCCAGCTAGCCAGAACTGGAATGAAAGTAGTAACCCGTAGCCTCACATATTTGAATGCTTGATCCCCAATTGGTAGAGCCTCCCAATTTGGGAAGGATGAAGAGGTGTGGCCTTGTTAGAGGAGGTTTGTCACTGAGGGTGGATTTTGAGGTTTTAAAACTCCAAGCATTCCTGGTTAGCTCTCTCTGCTTCATGCTTGTCTATCAAAATATAACATTTCAGCTATTGCTCCAGTGCCTTCCTGATGTTGTATATGGTAATCATAAACTCTCTATCTCCTTAACCATGTGCCTCAAATTAAGCATGTTCTTTTACAAGTTTGTCATGTTTTTTAGAAACACCAATAGAAAAGCAAATAAAATAGGTGCACACTACTGTTCCTCACATGTCTTTTTCTTTTTCTTTTTTTACTTTATCTACTTAAATTAGATTTTTAAGGGACGTTATTGAAAAACTTGTTTCATGCACTAAATTCTGATCACAGTTTTTCCTCCTCCAACTCCTCCCAGAACTTAAGACCTAAATCTTTCCTGACTCCCCAAACACTCATTTTTAATGTGAATCATAAAGATCTAAACTGAGGTTATCATGATTTCAGAAGAGCTTTAATAACAGAGCCATGTCCCCAAAGCCCCATCAGATTTAGATAACTTTAAGGTTGTACAACTTTCTCTTGTGTACATATAGCACATTAAAAATCTATCCATATATTTAGCAGTTTCTACTTTTTAGCAATTGTGATACATATTACCTTGGGACATTTTTTGTTACAATCGCATGCTCTACTCCTTATATTAAGTTTTATTTTATTTTTTCATGATATTATCAGATGTAGGGGTGCTTTACCATATGGGTTATAGGATTTTCTAAATTGCTAAAACATTTTATGTAGCATAAAGATCATTTTACACTTTTCAACAGTACGTAAAATTCTAATTTCTCAACATCCTTACCCAGTGTTTCAAGTTTTCCTTCTCTCTTTTGCTTATTTTTCTAATAGTCTTCCTAATTAGTTTTTCTCATGACTTTATTTTTCTTTACGGCTAACAATATCAGGTATATTTTTATGTGCTTATTGACTATCTCTACAGTTTTTCTTTTCAGAAAAAATAGGTATTTAAGTATTTTATCTATTTTTAATAGTTGTTTTTATTTGTTATCATTGAGCAGGAATGCTTAGACATTCTACAGTTTAGCACCTCATCAGATAAATTAACAATTATTTCCTCCTGTTCTGAAGGTTCTTTTTTTTTCATTGTTTTAATAGTGCTTTTTAAATCGTATAAATTAGGATGAAGAATAACTTATACGTTTATTTTCATTGTTCCACATTTCCTTCTATCCCCCTATAGTTGTTTGAATGAGAATAATCCCCATAGGCTTTTATGTTTGAATTCTGGGTCCTAGTTGTTTGAATTCCTTTGGAAGGACTAAAAGGTGCGACTTGTAGGAGGAGGTTGATCATTGGAGGGGTGCTTTGCAACTTCAAAAAGCCTGTACCAGATCCACTTAGCTCTCTCTTTCTGCCTCATGCTTCTGAGCTCCCAGTTATTGCTTCAACACCTTGCTTGCCATGCTTCCCACTGTGATAGTTATGGATCAACTCTGTGAAACTGTAAGATGCCATTAAATGATTTCACTCATAAGTTGCATTGGTCATGATGTCTTATCATGACAATACAAAAGTAGCTAAGACACCTTCTGAGTGTATTTAGATTTAGATTTATTCTACGGAATCAAGCTTAGTTCATTCAATACATTTAACTTGGTCTCAGCAGACAAAGTAATATTTATTCCTCAAGGAAACAAAACGACTCAGTTGTTCTGAGGAAACACATATTCAACACTTCTGGCTGAACTTAAAATCTATAGTGGCTATAAGTCAAAAGTTCTAATGTTCTAATGTAGCTATTTTGATGGAATTTACAAGGTGTGTGTGTGTGTGTGTGTGTGTGTGTCTGAGCATGCACATGCTGCTTGGTTTCTATTGCTGTGATAAAACATTGACCCAAACTACCCTGTGGAGGAAAGGGTTTGTTTCATTTTACAAGTTAAGGTCCATTGAGGGATGTCAAGGCAGAGACCTGGAGTCAAGAACTGAAGCAAAGACCATAAAGGAATTTTGTTTGGAGGCTTACTTCCTCTGACTTTCTCAACTACTTTCCTTAAACAACCCAGAACCAAGTGCCGGGTATAGAATAGCCTACAGTGGATTGTATTTTCCTGCATCAGTTAGTAATTAAGAAATTCTTCACATGCATGTCCACATGCCAATCCAGGAGAGCCAACTTTTCAGCTAAGGCTCCCAATCCCCAGGTATGTCAGGTAGACAGCTAAATCTTACTACTGCATTAGGTTTGCACTTCAAAGAATGTGTGTGTGTTTGAGATTGGGATAATATTAAGAAAAATACATTTGAAAATGAGAGAAGTATATATCCTAATGTCCTTTTGCATACCCAGTTCTTTACACACTAGTCTAATTTTTCTTTTGCTTCTTTATGTCTAGTAAACAAGGCTTTTTATTGAGTGTATTTGACAACTCCATGAGGCTTATGCAAATACATATACACATATGCACATATATACATACAGAGAGAGATAAGTATACAGTTCTTCTCCACTAGATTTTAAACCGTGAGAGTGTATCTTTTCTTTGTCATATCTCAAATTTAAATAAAATAGAATACACTCAATAAACTGTTGAAAAATTAATAGTTACAAAAATGAACACAAATAAAGAATCCAAATTTTGAAGTATATTTAATGTGACTCAAAATAAGAAACATGAAATTTAACTTCACAAAAACACAAATGTCAACCCTAAGGTGGGGAAAATGAAAATTTCTTACAATTTTTATCAAAAACCTTAAACATTTTTGATAGGCAAAAAAATAAGTACAATCTCAATAGAGGACAGGTTGGTAATGTTAAGCAAAATAGAAAATACACATACTTTATTTATTCTATCTGGTAAATAAAATGATAGAAACATATATAAGTGTTTAAATTTTTTTTAAATATGTAGGCAAAAATATGTAATGTAAATAACATTTACAGTTTAAACAATTTGAGTAACCATTATAAAAGAATAAGGACAGGATTAGATTCATGCCATTCACCCTGTACAAAATATCAACTCCATATGTATCAATGACCTTAATCTGAAGCCTTATGTTCAACTGAAGTCAATGAGTATGTGCCACTCTTATAGAATATATCCATAACCAATAGAGTTAAATGGTAAGGTAATGTGGGAAGCTTCCCTTTCTTGACTGATTGCTGATGGACCTGTTCTTTTCTGAACCCAGTGCAGGTAGCTATAGTTTCTGTGAGTCAATTACTATAGCAGTAGTATAGGATTTTCAGTTTCATAGCTGTACACCCTATCTTTAGCTTGAATATATTTTGCCTCCTATTCTTCAATGTCCCTTGGTCCTTAGAGGTTTTATTATAAGTGACCTTTTAGAAATAAGCCAATATTAATGGCTTATTTTCTTCATGTTAGGCATTCAGAATCTCTTCAGTCAACTGTTTTCAATGTAATGAGACGCTCTCTTCAGTTAAAGACAAGAGCCACCTGTATATACGGATATATGCATGAGTATTTAGAAGACAGTTTGCTTTCTTTCACCTTCTTATCCATCAGAGATACATTCCTGCATGGCCTACTATCACTCTAGATCTAGGTTGGTAGTAAGCTTACAACACCAGACATTTATACACTTTTTTCCACATGGAATGGATCTTGGATCCATTCAAAGGGCAATTAATTATACTGCCCCCTGCCAAGAGTCAAGCCATGATTACACAGGTGAGAATATCTTGTTTTCCAGTTTCTTCATACTTCCTTTATCTCAGTTAATCTTCCCTATTACATGCCCCTATTACATGCCCTCCTCTCCCCAACTGCATTCCTGCCTAAACTTTTCCACCCATAGTATTTCCTTCTTACTTTTCTTTTACTTACGTTCTATTTCCCACCTCTTAAGCTGTTTTCCCTATTATATTTACTGTTTCCTGGCATGAAAAGACACTTCATGGTAGACATACCATGCTAAAGAATTTATGTTAGCTTCTTCATATAAGAGAGAACATATGGTGTTTGTACTTTTATATCTAGATTGCCTTACTTAGAATTTTTTTCCAGGCCTATCCATTTCCCTGAAAATTTTATTTTTTATAGTTAAGTAATATTCCATTGTGTATATGTTCCATATATTCATTAGCCAGTCATCATTTGTTGGGCATCTAGTATGCCTTTAGTTGATAGCTAATGTTGGTATTATGAGCTCACCAGGCTCCAGTGGTTAGTTTCAAACCCAGACACACAGATGGGCCTGTCAAATATTGATAACAAAATAAAATGAATGGACATGAATGAGAAACAGAGAATTATGAGCAGGGGATAGATTGTGACAAGGGTGGTAGTGAATTGGAAGGTGAAAATAATCAGAATGCAAAACTACATATATGAAATTGCAAAATAATAATAAAAATAATTTTAAAATTAAAACCTGATAATTTCATGCATAAATACTACATCTACAAAATTATCAAAGAAATAATAAAAATGGTTAAAATTATGTAAAAGTGAACCCACGGCCAAACATTAAGCAGAAAGTGAGAGAGCTTGGAACACTCAGCCCTAAATGGGATGTTTCCATCAAACCCATCCCTTCAGAGCTCAGTGAACTCTGTGAAAGAGGAGACAAAACAATGAAAAAGCCAGAGAGGATAGGGGATACTGAGATAACATGGTTCTCTAAATCAACAGGAAAAAAGCTCATATGAACTCCCTGTGACTGAATTAGCATGACCAGGTCTGTATTAGGTACTCAGCACTTCTACTATGCCTTCCAGTTTAATGTATTTATTGGATTCCTGAGGATAAGAAAAAAAAAGTGGGTCTCTTATATCTTCTCTTCCAGCGCTTTTTCTTCATTTGGTCTTCCTTGTATGATTTGATGCGACAGGTTTTGTTTTATTTGTTATATTTAACTTTGTGATTATTTTTCAAAAATGGTTGAATTAATATAGAACTGTCCATTAGGGTAAAGGTTAAGAAGATAACTTTCATTGATATGTACTAAGAGAGGGAAGCTCAGTTTTCCTCAATGGAATGAAATTGGGAATAACAACTCCAGAACTCATAGACAAGAGTAGTTGACCAACAAATAGCAGACTACATTGGATTTTCTGTATGCTTATACTTTTTATATTTACAAAGTGGTGGGTGTTTTATTATTGTTGCTGTTCTCATTGTTGTTTGTTCATTTGCTTGTTCTTGTGCAATGTTGTATTTTGTATTTTGGGCATTTTGTTGTTGTATTGATTTTGGGGTTTTTTCCCACTTTAAAATATTTTAATTAAAATTAATTTATATTTTGTAGGATAGCCAAAAATAAAACATTATTCATATCCACTAACAACCTTGGAAAGCAAAATATATTTTCTTGAAAGATCTGCACAATTCTTTATTAAATTTCATTAAAAAATTTTTATATTAATTAGAGTTTATTCACATTGTATCCCAACTGTAGCCCCATCCGCTTTCCCTCCCAAACCCACCCTTTCTCCTTCATATCCTGTCATGTCTCTCTCCAAGTCCACTAAGAGGGGAGATCTTCCTCCCCTTCCATTTAACCCTAGCCTATCAGGTCTTCTCAGGACTGGATGCATTGTCTTCCTCTGTGGCCTGGTAAGGCTGCTCTTACATCACAGGGAGGTGATAAAAGAGACAGCCAATTCATGTCAGAGACAGTCATTGTTCCATCTACTAGGGAACACACTTGGAGACTGATCTGCCATGGGTTATATCAGGGCAGGGGCTCTAGGTTATCTGCATGCATGGTCCTTGTTTGGAGTAGCAGTTTCAGGAAAGACCTCTGTGCCTACATTCTGTGGTTCTGTTGCTCTCCTTGTGGAACTCATGTCATCTCTTGGTCTTTCTCCCTCCTCCTTTCATAAGATTTCCTACACTCTGTCCAAAGTTTAGCTATGAGTCTCAGCATCTGCTTTGATACCCTGCAGGGTAGAGTCTTTCTGAGGCCCTTTGTGGTTCACTTCTGTCCTGTCCCCTGTTTTCTCCTTCTTCTAATGCCCATCCCATTTGTCTTTCTGAATGAAGATTGATCTTCTTACCCAGGCTCCTCCTACTTGCTTAGCTTCTTTAGGTGTACAGATTTTAGTATGTTTATCCTATATTATATGTCTAATATCCACTTACAAGTGAGTATATACCATGTGTGTCTTTTTGCTTCTGGGATACCTCACTCAGGATGATCTTCTCTAGTTCCCACTATTTGCCTGCAAATTTCATGATTTCCTTGTTTTTAATTGCTGAGTAGTATTCCACTGTGTAAAAGTACCACAAGTTCTGTATCTATTCCTCTGTTGAGGGACATCTGGGTTGTTTCCAGGTTCTGGCTATTACAAATAAATCTGCTAAAAACATGGTTGAGCAAATGTCCTTGTTGTGTACTTGAACATCTTTTGGGGTTATGCCTAGGAGTGGTATATAGCTAGATCTTGAGGAATTGTCTGAGGAAGCACCAGATTGATTTTCAAAGTGGTTGTACGAGTTTACTTTACCACCAGCAATAGAGGAAGGTTCCCCTTTCTCCACATCCTCTGCAGCATATATTGTCTCTTGAGTTTTTGATCTTAGCCTTTCTGATTGGTGTGAGGTGAATCTCTGGTTCATTTTGATTTGCATTTCTCTGATGACTATGGACTTTGAGCTTTTCCTTAAGTGTTTCTCTGCCATTCTATATTCCTGTATAGATAATTCTGTTTAGCTTTTTACCCCATTTTTTAATTGGGTTACTTTAATTGTTGCTTTTTAACTTCTTGAGTTCTTTACCTATTCTAGATATTAGTGTTCAGTCAGATATACGGTTGGTGAAGATCCTTTCCCAGTCTGTAAGCTGTCATTTTGTTCTGACAACAATGCCCTTTGCTTTACAGAAGCTTTTCAGCTTTATGTGGTCCCATTTATTGGCTGTTGAACTTAGAGCCTGTGTTATTGGTGTTCTGTTCATTTGCCTCCTGTGCCAATGAGTTCAAGGGTCTTCCCCACTTTTTCTTCTAACTGATTTCATGTTTAAAATCTTGGAAATATCAGGGGTAAAAGGCACCTACCTATAATAGTAAGGAAAATATAGAGCAAGCCGATAGCCACCATCATCTAAACAGAGAGGACATAAATCAATCCCACTGAAATCAGACTTTAGTCTTGAATCTGTGTTGGATTTTGTTAAATACGTTTTCTGCATCTAATTAGATAATCATATGTTTTAATTTTTTCTTTCAGTTTGTTTATACGGTGGTTTACATAGATGGATTTCCGTATACTGAACTACCCCTGCATGCCTGGGATGAAACTTGTTTGGTCGTTGTGGATGATATCTTTGATATGTTCTTTGATTTACTTGGTGAATATTTTATTGAGGTGTTGGGATACATGTGTGATTTAAGCTTTAATAATGTTTCATTTGCAAATACAGGTGCTCTTGTATTTGGGCATAGATATTCAGGAATGTGTTGTCCCCTGGTGAATTTTTCCTTTGATTAGAATGAAGCGTTGTCCCTCTCCATCTTTTTTGATTACTTTTGGTTTAAAGTGTATTTAAACAGATACTAGGATGGCTACCCCAGCTTGTTTTCTGGGTCTGTTTTCTTGAAAAAACATTTTTCCAGCCTTTACTTTGAGGTAGTGTGTATGTTTGTTGCAGAGGTGTGTTTTCATGGATGCAGTAGAATGTTGGATCCTGTTTCTGCAACCATTCTTTTAGTCTGTGTCTTTTTATTGGAGAGTTGAGTCCATTTATGTTCATTGATAATAGTGACAAGTGCATGTTATTTCCTTTATTGTGGAGTTGGTGGTAATAGTGTGTTTGTATGCTGGTTTTCTTTTGATTTTTTGTTTTGATTTTATCTATATCCTGTGTTTTCTTGGGTGTAGTTAATTTTGTTAGGTTGGAGTTTTCCTTCTTGAATCATCTGTAGGGCTGCGTTGCTCTGTAGATGTTGTTTAAGTTTAGTTTTTTACATGGAATATTTTGTTTTCTCCATCTATTTTGATTGAAAGCTTTGCTGGGTATAGTAGTCTCGGTTGGCATCTGGTGTCTCTTAGTAGTCTAGGTGGGTAACAGTACCAGATATTTAGTTATCTAATGAAATATTTGCTAAATCTTCATGTATGCGCAGAACATACTGAAGTTCCTTGAACCACATTTTCTTATTCAGTAGCAGTTAGTAAATAGCAGAATTGAGCAGTATTTCACAATATAAATTTACATATATTTTAAATCTCTGATTTTTTATAGCAGGGAATGCTATCAGGTAGAATTAAACTATGAAAAAAATTATTTCATTAGGTTGATTTGCTTATGAAAATTATATGAATTTTAGTCGTGGTTATAGATGCTACTGATAAAAATTTTGACCTCACATGTATTGTCAATATTTTATCCTATTCCTACCATTTTAAAAAACAGTCTTATTCTTCTTTGGCAGTTGTTGCCTACTGAGGGTGAGGAGAATTAAAAGAAACTAGTGAAATTAAACATGCAAGTTCAATAATTAAATTAAAACATAAATATATTCTAAACATAGAAATATTGGCATGTGTTGTTTTTATTCAACAAACTCTGAAATATGGTAGCATTTCATATTTATAAAAAATATTTGTTTCATATACTCTATATCACAATTACTCTATAGCAACAGGTTATTAATAGATATTATATTTATTAGTGTGCTAAGGAGGTACTTTACAAATACTTTTTCAATAGACAATTGCATTTTTTATCACACTATGCCGTATATGTATATGAACATGTCCATGTATTTCTAGCATGTTATAATTTGTTGAACAATAATACATCCACAAGTTGCAGAGGCTTCAGCAGCAGCCATTTGTCAAAAAATAATCGTGCCTATATTGGTACTCTGGATGAGGCTAATGCTGGTTATTTTATCTCACTCTTAACTAATAATATTAACTCTCTCACCATATCAAACATAACACATAACATATTCCTGTACATCCATTATAATATTTATTATCTATCATCTGTCTATCTAGAGATGTAAGTTACAGTATGCACATAAGATAAAGTGGCTATCGCTGAGTTTAACATGTTTCAGAAATGGGTTAATAGACATGTACACAGTACACATTGAAAAGGTAACAAACCTAAGCCAGCATTAGGGAGAAGCTACTACTATAACTCATGTCTTGGGAGAGTGAAGATTGAGAACAATGTTATACTCAGATGCAAAGATGAAAAAGCAATACTGTGTCAAAAGGAGGAATTCAGTTCTAACTCCAAAAGCGTAAGCAGATGAATGAGCAGAGGCAGTAAAAAACAAAAACAAAAACAAAAAACATGTCATACCCAAAAGGGCTGAGAAAGAAGTTAGGGAAACAACGCACTTCCCAGAACAGCCACAAATAATATGAACTATCTTGCTGTCTAAATAAAAAGGCCATTTTATACAGTAATAATAATTATGAAACAATTATAAAACCAAATAAGAAATCTATCTAGACATAAAACATTTCTTTAATTCCTTAGCAACTAAGCTAATTGTAAAACTATGACTATCTGGTATCAACCCTATCATAGACCTGAGCAGGAATGAAATTAATTACTTGAGCAAATGCTAAGTGTGTGTTAGCAGCTTCCAAAATTAAAAAAAAAATTACAAAGATAGTTTACTCCCTGAACAGCCACTCAAAACTCTCTATAACATTGGAACATCATCTTCAGCCTTTTGGCCAAGCCCAAGATGAATAATGCAATTATAAAATTTAATAGCTCTCTGTATCTTATTAATTGTGATATCAGGTTAAATAATAACAGCCAAGACAATTGTAGGACAAAAAATAAACATATTGCCCAACACATATTTATTTACCACAACACACTTGTCTCCTTGCAGGTGGAACATAATGTCTTTTTCTGTCTCATCTAACTGCTAAATACTTCATTTTATCAGAAAAAGAAAGGTCTTGGTGGGTTTCTGTTAACTTTTATGCATTTGTATTATTTTTATATTATTATGTTTTGTAATTAATAATGAAATTCAAACAATAGATATATTTTTTAAAGTAGGTTTATTTCCTTGTACTATACTGAGCTAAAAAATACCTTCTTCTCATTTATTTTATTCACTTTGTATCCTTGTAGCCCCTTCCCTTCCCTCCCAGTCACACTCTGTCTCTCTCTTCTACCATACCCTCCTCTTTTTTTTAAATGAGGGAGCTTTCTTTCTCATCTATCCGAGATCATCAAGTTGCATCAGGACGGAACATGTAGTCTTCCTCTATGGCCTGGCAGGGCAGTCCTACTATGGGAAAGTGATCTAAAAGCTATCAAGTGAGTCATTGTTCAATGCAGTACCCACTTCCCTTACTAGCGTACCCACTTGAATACTAAGCTGCCCAGGGCCCTAGGTCTAGTACATGTATGGTCCTTGGATGATGCTTCAGTCTCAGAAAACCCCTCTGGGCCTTGGTTAGTTGGAACTGTTTTTTTTCTTATGTATTTCCTGTTACTTCCATGTCCTGTTCCCTTTCCTCTTTCTATTCCCTAAGACTCCTTATGCACTGAGCAAAGTTTGGCTGTGAGTCTCAGCATCTGATTTGAGGCACTGCTGCATAGAGCCTCTCAGAGGACAACTCTGATAGGCTCCAACTAGAAAAGATGATTCTGAGTGAGTTAAACCAGACCCAGAAAGACACAACTGGTATGTGGATTTTAGCCACAAGGTACAATATAAGCATACTAAAAGGCACAGACCCAAGGAAGATAAGTAATAAGGAGGACCCAAGGAAGGTAGCATAAACCTCACTCAGAAAGGCAGATAGAATAGACAAAGGTTATGGTTAAAGACAGGGAACAAGTTAGGAGAGGGGGCACTGAGTTTTAAGAAGGTAGAGGCCAAACTTGAGGAGAACAAGGACAACAGCATACAAGGCCTATAGAGAAAAGAAAAACTTAGGGTGGAGACATCTGTGAAAAGTTGGGGAGCTAAGTCAGGGTAGCTTCCTAGGGAGATTCAAGCAAAGATTCCTGGTAGCAGACCATAGAGACTGAAGAGGACATCCTTTAACTAGACTGGACTTCTAGCAAAATGCAGGGAACACTAATGCACCCACAAAATCTTCCACCCAAAATTTACTTTACCTATGAGAAGTGCAGGGGTAAAGATACAGAAGAGATTATGGGAATGCCCAACTTATGCCTGGCCAAAGCAAAGTCCCATTCTATTGGAGAGTACCGACACTTGACACTATTAAGGATACTCTGCTAAGTCTCAAGACAAAAATTTATATATATATATATATATATATATATATATATATATATATATATATATTACTGTAACTCTAACCAAGCAAGTTAAAGATCTGTATGACAATAAGTTCAAGTCTTTGAAGAAAGAAATTGAAGAAGAATTTCAAAAATGGAAAGTTTTCCTGTGCTCATGGATTGGTAGGATTAACATAGTAAAAATGGCTATCCTACTAAAAGCCATCTGCAAATTCAGGGAAATTCCGATCAATATTTCAGCACATTTTTTTTACAGATCTGGATAGAACAACTATTAACTTCATATGGAAAAGGAAAAGAACTATGATAGCAAAAACAATTCTTTATAATAAAAGAACTTCTGATAATATCAACATACTTGATATCAAGCTATTCTACAGAGCAATAGTATTAAAAACTGCATGGTATTGGCATAGAAAAAGACAGGTTGATTAGTGGAACCTGTTGATCAATGGAATCAATCAATGGAAGTGAAGACCAGAAATAAATCCACTCCTACAGGCACTTGATTTTTGACAAAGAAGTCAAAATAATACAATGGAAGTAAGAAATCATCTTAAATAAATGGTGTTGCTCTATCTGGATGTCTGCATGTACAAAAATGAAAATAGACCTATTTTTATCACTTTGCACAAAACTCAAGTCCAAATAGGTAAAGAACCTGTCATAAAACCAGAGACTTTAAATCTATTAGAATACAAAGTGGGGAAAACTCTGGAACCATTGGCATAGATGACAACTTTCTGAACAGAACACTAACAGCAGAGGCTCTGAAATCAATAATTAAGAAATGGGATATCCAGATTGGTATGATCAATGCTTGTTTGAATGAACAAATGGGATGGACATTGAGTGGAGGAAAAAACAAGCAACAGAACAGGAGTATGCCAAAGAGGACCTCTGGGGGGGGGGGATCAATGTAGTGATGTATCAGAGCAGATATTAAGACTCGAGATCAAGCCTCTGACAGAGGGCGAGAAGTAATGATAGATCTGGGGGAGGTTGTTGAGACTTGGGGAGAACAACAGCTCCACAAAGACCAA
>CM053742.1:72879118-72901455 GCA_028658305.1 Pachyuromys duprasi
ATGCTAGTCTCAGCACAGGAAGACAGGTTTTTTTCCAGGCCTTCCCTTGGAGACAGGGAAGGATTTGCAAGTCCATTCGCCTTTTGTTTAGTGACAGCAGGTGGGAGAGCTTGTTTGAAATCTCAGCTCTGCCTCACTTCCTTGTAAAAATTAACCCCTTGTGTAAACTGTTTGTATAAATAAACAAGGCTAGCTGGTCTCCTGGCTTTTTCGGATGCAGAGCATATTGACGCTCTAGGGCTCATTGGAGCCACGAGCAAGCGGCCAGAAGCCTCTCAGAACATAATATGTGTAGTGTACATTATTAATTTCAATCCTCACTCCCGACTCAGAAACCCGTTCTGCTCTGCTGGCGGGCTCCGGCACCCAGCAAAGATTTCAATCAACGTAGATGAAGAAAACAAAATATTCCATGATAAAACTGAAATTACACAATATCTGTATAGCAACCAAGTCCCACAAAAGATGCTAGAAGGAAAATGCCAATCTAAAGAAAATAACTATGCCCAAGAATACAGGACATAAATAACTTCACAACAACAGAAATCAAAAGAAAAAAGAACACAAACACACTATCACCACCAACTCCACAATAAAAGGAACTAACATTCATTGGTAAATATTATTTCTCAACACCAATGTACTCAATTCTATTTAAAAAAAGACACAAACTAACTGAATGGTTGTGGAAACAGGATCCAACATTCTGCTGCATCCAAGAAACATATCTCTGCAACAAAGAGAGACACAACCTCAGAGTAAAAGGCTATAAAAGGTTTTCCAAGCAAACAGATCCAGAAAACAAGCTGGAGTAACTATCATAATATCTAATAGAACAGACATTCAAAGAATATTAATACAAAAAGATGAGGAGAGGCACTTCATCCTCATCAAAGAAAAAATCCACCATGAAGACATCACAATCTTGAACATCTCTGCCCCAAATACAAGAGGACCTGCATTCGTAAAGAAACATTGCTAAAGCTCAAACCACACATTGATCCCAAAACCTTTATAATGGGAGACATCAACACTCTACTCTCAGTAAAGGTCAGATCATCTAGACAAAAGAGAAATAGGGAGATAATGACACTTAAAGAGCCCCTAAATCAAATGGAACTAATACATGACTACAAAAATTTTCACCCAAACTCAAAAGAGTATACCTTCTTTTCAGCACCTCATGGAACCTTCTCTAAAACTGACCATAGAGTCAGACACAAAGCAAGCCTCAACAGATAGAAGAAGATTGAAATAACCCCTTGTATGCTTTCAGACCACCATGGCCTAAAACTAAACCTCAACAAAACCAGAAATAATAAAAAGTCTACATATGCATGGAAACTAAACAACACTATACTCAATGGCAGCTGAATCAGAGAAGAAATAATAGAAAATAGAGAATTACAAACATTCTATGAAAATGAAGAGACAACTTATCCAAACTTATGGGTGACAATGAAAGCAGTGCTAAGAGGAAAGTTCATAGCACTAAGTGCATTCAGGAAGAAGTTTGAGATATCTCATTCAAGCAACTGAAGAGCACACATGAAAGCTCCAGAAAAAAAAAAAAAAGAGGCAGACACACCCAAGAGGAGAAGGTGGTGGGAAATAATCAAACTCGGGGTCGAAATCAATGAATTAGAAACATATAAAGCATTTAAAATCAATGAAACCAAGAGCTGGTTCTTTGAGAAAATCAACAAGATAGCCAAACCATTAGCCAATTAACTAAAAGGCAAAGAGAAACTATCCAAATCAGCAAAATTAGAAGCAAAAATGGGAACAGAACGACAGACACTGAGGAAATTCAAAGAATCATTATGTCTTACTGAAAAGCATATATTTGAAAGGCATATAAAAGCCACAAAATTCGAAAATCTAAATGAAGTGGACAATTTTCTTAATAGATTTTATTTACCAAATCTAAACCAAGATCAGGTAAACAGATTAAATAGTCCTATATCTCCCAAGGAAATAGAAGCTGACATCAAAAGTCTCCCTGCCAGAAAGAAAAAAAAAAGCGCACATGGCATGATAGATTGAATGCAGAATTCTTCCAGAACTTCAAAGAAGAGTTAATGCCAATACTCTTCAAACTGTTCCACAAAGTGAAACAGAAGGACAGAAAGAAGTTTACTGAACTCACTCTGTGAGTCCACATTCACCTTGATACCTAAATCATACAAAGACCCAACAACAAAAAAAGAGAACTTCAGACCTATCTCTCTTATGAACATTGACAAAAATACTCTTGCAAACTGAATCCAAGAACACAAAAAAAGATATCATCCACGGTGACTGGCTTCATCCCAGGCATGCAGGGGGTACTTCAGCATATGGAAATCCATCGATGTAATCCACTACATGAACAAACAGAAGGAAAAAAGTTAAACAATACACAATCATGTCCTTAGATACCAAAAAAGCAATTGACAAAATACAATGTCCATTCATGTTTAAAGTTTTGAATAGATCAGGGATACAAGGAAGATACCTAAATATAGTAAAGGCAAGCCTACAGCCAACATCAAACTCAATGGAGAAAAACTTAATCCCACTGAAATCATGGACAAGTCAAGGCTTCCCACTGCCTTCTTATCTCTTCAACATAGATCTTGAATTACTAGCTACAGCAAAAAGACAACTAAAGAGATCAAGGGGATTCAAACTGGAAAGGAAAAAGTCAAAGTATCACTATTCACAGATGACATGATAGCATATATGAGTGACCCCCAAAATTCTACGGGAGAACTTCTTCCCTTATAAATGCCTTTAGTAAAGTGAGTGGATACAAAATTAACTCAAAAAAATCAGTAGCCCTCATATACAAAAGACACAATGGGTGAGATAGAAATTAGCGAAACCACAGCTTTTACAATAGCCACAAATTACATAAAGTACCTTGGTGTAACTCTACCAAGTGAATGATTTGTATGAAAAAAATTCAACTCTCTGAAGAAAGAAATAGAAGAAGATAAACAGAAGATGGAAAGCTCTCCTATGATCATAGATTGGTAGGATTAACATAGTGAAAATGGCCATCCTGCTAGTAGCCATCTACAGATTCAATTCAATTCCCATGAAAATACCAACAAAATTCTTTACAGAACTGGAAAGAACAATTCTACACTTCATATGGAAAAACAACAACAACAAAAAGAAAAACAAAATTGATACAACAGTCTTATACAATATCAGATCTTCTGGAGGAATCTCCATCCCTGATCTCAAGCTGTTCTGCAACAATAATAAAAACTGCATGGTACTGGCTTAGAAACTGAATGGTGGATCAGTGGAAATGAGTAGAAGGCCCAGAAATAAAACCACACACCTCCATCCACTTGCTATTTGAAAAAGATTCCAAAACAATTCTGGGCAAAAAAAGATAACAAATGGTGCTGGTCTAACTGGATGTCTATATTTGAAAAAATGCTAATAGAACCATATTCATCACCCTGCAGAAAACTAAACTGCAAGTGGAACAATAACCTCAGCATGAAATCAGACATACTAAACTTGTTAGAAGAAAAAGTGGGGAGGAGCCTGGAACTCATTGGCAAGGGAGACAACTTCTTGAACAGAACACCAACAGCATGGGCTCTAAGATCAACAACTAATAAAAGAGACCTCATGAAACTGAAAAGGTTCTGATAGCAAAGGACACTGTCATCAAAACAAAATGACAGCCTACAGATTCAGAAAGCATCTTCACCAACCCTGTATCTGACAGAGGGCTAATATCCAGAATATATAAAGAACTTAAGAAGTTAAACACTAACAAAACAAGTATTACAATTTAAAAAATGGGATACAGAGCTAAACACAGAATTCTCAGAAAAGGAATATCAAATGGCAGAGAAACACTTAAGGAATTCTGCATGGAGATAACTTAGAGCCCCTGCACAGAAGCAGTCCATGGCTGTTCAATGTCCTTAGTCATCAGTGAGATGAAAATCAAAACATCTCTGAAATTTCACCTTACACTTATCAGAATGGCCAAGATCAAAATCTCAAGTGACAACACATGCTGTAGAGGATGTAGAGAAAGGGGATAACTCCTCCATTGCTGGTGGGAATGTAAAGTTATACAACTTTGGAAATCAATCTGGTGCTTTCTCAGAAAATTAGGAATACTTCTACTTCAAGATACAACTATAACACTGCTAGGCATATTCTGAAATATGAACAATTATGAAATAAGGACATTTGGTCAACCATGTTCATAGCAGCTCTATTCATAATAGCCAGAGTCCAGAAACAACCTAGATGTCCCTCAATGGAGGAATGGATACAGACGTTCTGGTACATTTACACAATGGAATATTACTCAGCTATTAAAAACAAGTAAATCATGAAATTTGCAGGCAAATGGATGGAACTAGAAAAGATCATCCTGAGAGAGGTAACCCAGAAGCAGAAAGACACACAGAGAATATACTCACTCATAACTGGTATTTAGCCATATACTATAGAATAAACATACTAAAATCTATACTCCTAAAGCTACTAAACAATAAGGAAGACCCTAGGGAAGATGCTCAATCCTTATTCAGAAAGGCAAATGTGATAGACATTGGTAACAGGAGAAGATAGGTAACAGGACAGGAGCCAACCACAGATGGCCGCTGTAAGACTACCTATGGAGGTATGGAAGCAGAGGCCAAGACTTAGAGCCAAAGTTTTTGCAGAATGTATGGAATTTTATGAGAGAACGGGGAGATAGAAAGACTGGGAGGGGATAAGAACTCGAAAAGCAGACCAACAGGAAAACAAACAAGCAAAAAACTCTTTCCTGGGGGCCCTGCAGAAACCGATACACCAGCCAAGGACAATGCATGAAGAGGATCTAAGCCCCCTCCTCAGATGTAGCCCATAGATTCCGTCTCCAAATGGGTTCGCTAGTAAGGGAAGCAGAGTCTGTATATGTTATGAACTCACTGGCAGTCTCTCTGATCACCTCTCCCCTGGGAGTACAGCCTTGCCTGGCTACTGGGGAAGACAATACAGGCAGCTCTGCTGAGATCTGATAGGGGAGGTTATTGTCCACTACCATTGGACTTGAGGAGATGCATAGGAGAAGAGGAAGGGGGGGTGGGATTGGGAAGAGAAGAGGTAGGGAGCCACACTAGGGATACAAAGTAAATAAATTGTAAAAAAAAATAATCAAAAATAAATAATAGAGGCCATGAATTTGAGAGAGAAGAAGGTGGAGGAAGTACAGGGGAAGGTTTGGAGAGATGAATAGAAAGGGGGAAATATGTAATTATATTTTAATTTCAAAAATCAAAAATGCTTTTTTTTTAAAGCAAAGGCTATTAGGTAGAGTCTTTCAGAGGCCCTCTATGGGAGGCTTCTGTCCTGTTTCCTGTTTTCTCCTACTAAGTGAGGATTGATCATCTTACCACAGAACCTCTCCTTATTTAGGTTATTTAGGTGTACAGATTTTAGTATGTTTGTCCTATCTTACAGGTCTAGTATCCACTTATAAGTGAGTATATACTGTGTGTCTTTCTGCTTTTGGGATACCTTACTCAGAATGATACTTTCTAGATCCCACCATTTGCCTGCAATTTTCATGATTTCCTTGTTTTTGATTCCTGAGTAGTATTCCATTGTGTAAATGTACGACAGTTTCTGTATCCATTCTTCCGTTGAGGGACATCTGGATTGTTTCCAGGTTTTGGTTATTACGAATAAACCTGCTACAAACATGATTGAATAAATGTCCTTGTTGTGTACAGAGAATATTTTGGATATATGCCTAGGAGTAATATAGCTATATCTTGAAGTAGCTTTATTCCTAATTGTCTGAGAAAGCGCCAGATTAATTTCCAAAGTGGTTGTACAGTTTACATTCCCACCAGCAATAAAGGAGGGTTCCTCTTTCTCCACAACCTCTCCAGCATGTGTTATCACTTGAGATTTTGATCTTAGCCATTCTGATGGGTGTAAGGTGAAATCTCAGGTTTGTTTTAATTTGCATCTACCTAATGGCTGAGGACATTGAGCAGTTCTTTAAGGTTTATCTGCCATTCTATATTCCTCTACTGAGAATTCTCTGTTTAGCTCATACCCCATTTTTGCTGAGACTCATAACCAAACATTGGACACAGTTCAGGGAATCATATTAAAGAAGGAGTTAGTAAGACCTGGAGAGGACATGAGTGCCACAAGGCCCAAATATATCTTGACACAAGGGTCTTTTTTGAGACTGATTCTCCAACCAAGGACCATGTATGGATACAATCTAGAACCCTTGCTTAGACATAGCCCATGGCAGCTCAATATCCTACTGGCTTTCCTTGGTAAGGGACTGTCTCTGACATGAACTCAGTGGCTATCTCTTTGACAGCCCCCCTCCCCCGCTGCGAGGGAGGGGCAGCCTTTCTAGGCCACAGAGCAGGACATTGCAGCCAGTCCTGATGAGACCTGATAAACTAGGGTCAGATGGAAGGGGAGGAAGAACTCCCCTATCAGTGGACTTAGAGAGGGGCCATGAGGAGATGAGGGAGGGAGGGGACTACAACTGGGATACAAAGTAAATAACCTGCAATCAATATAGAAAATTAAAAAAATATTAAAATGGAAATGCTATTAGGTGAGAAAGCTATGCTCTCTGACAAATTAATTTCAGTTAATATGGGGGAGGAAAATTATGACATCATATAAAGTTACAAAAGCTCAATAAAAGTATGAAATAAAAATTAAAAGGCTCTCATATCCTCTAACTAGACATGACTCCTAGTGGAGGGAGGGGAACACCAACCCACTAACAAGAACTTCCACTGAAAATTTACCCTGCCTACAAGATAAGCAGGGATATAGATGGAGCAGAGTTTGAGGGAATGACCAACCAATGCCTGGACCAACCTGAGACCCACCCCACAGAAAAGAGGCAACCTCTGACACTATTAACAATATTCTCCTGTGTTTTCAGACAGGGGCCTTGCATAACTGTGGTCTGAGAGTCTCAACCTAAAAGTGGATTGAAACAGATGGTAAGACTCATAGCGGAACATTTGGCAAAGCATAGGGAGTTTTTTTTTTAAGTTGGTTGAAGGACCTTGAGGTGACAGGAGCTGAACAAGAAGACCAATAGAGCCAACTAAGCAAAGTCCAGAGCGGCTTTTGGAAACTGCAGCATGAACTAAGGACTGTGCATAGACTAAACCTAGGTCCTCTACAAAGATGTAGTCATAGCTGTTGGGCAGCTCAGGCTTCATGTGGCTTCCCTAGTAAGGGAAGTGGGGACTATCTTAACATAGTCTATATTTCCTGCTATTTGATCACTTTCTCCTGGTGGGGCTGCCTTGCCAGGTCAAAGGGGAAATCCTGATTCCACTTAATGAGTTGGGGTGGTTTAGTAGGGGTAGGGCTCCCCTTCTTTGAGGAAGAGAGGAAGGAGATAGAAGATGAGGGAGGGAGTTGGGATAGGAAGGACAGTAGGGAGGGCCCTATGATCCAAATGTAATGTGAACAAATAAATTGATTAATTAAAAATAGTAACCCAATTATATTAAATGGGTCTCAAAAATTAAAGAAATAAAAGCACTGAAGGGTAGAAACTGAATAGAAAATAATACATGTGAAACTAAAGATTTATGGTGTTTACAAAATATATGTAACTCCAGCTTCAGAGGTATCCAACACTTTTCCCTACTGTGGCATCAGCATTCACATGTATGTACCTGTATCCAGACACACACACACACACACACACACACACACACACACACACACACACTTAATTAAAATAACAAAATAAATCTTTAAATATAATAACAGTGGCAACTATTGTATTATTTGGAGTGTTAGTACTACATGTTAGATATTTTGAAGAGTCTATGACTCACAAGAAGTCTTCAACAAATAATGGGAATTTGTTATCTTTCTCATTGAGATAATGAAATTACTCATGTGTTCAGGAAGTATATTTGTATACTTTACTAAAAGCCCAGAGATACTGAGTTAGAACCTTTTCTAGAACATAGAATATAATCTGTTAAAACTTTGCTAAATGAATTTTAAAAAACGTTCAATGTTTTCATGTTAGGATCCTGTCTGTTATCTATGTGTAAAATGAATTATTTTGAACACAGCTCTCAATAAGCCCAACATTTAGTATGTAGCCAGTTTCAGAACTAACTGTTTCATGCTGTCAAACTTTGTTGTATGTTTTTAACACTGTGGAAAGGATGCAATGTCTCCTGATAGAGGTACT
Source organism: Pachyuromys duprasi (assembly GCA_028658305.1). Taxonomy (NCBI): domain Eukaryota; kingdom Metazoa; phylum Chordata; class Mammalia; order Rodentia; family Muridae; genus Pachyuromys; species Pachyuromys duprasi. Next base: position 72,887,343 of record CM053742.1, read on the forward strand.
CTACCACTGATAAAAATCCTCATCCCTGAGGGGATCCAAAATGGCAGCCCAGGGAAGACCCTGTATCTGATGAGCAGGACAGCAGTGACTACACAGCGACAAATAGACCGAACTCTGGGACCTAAAAAAACAGCAATTGTGTTCCTTCATTAAAAGAGAGAGAGAGAGAGAGAGAGAGAGAGAGAGAGGCAGCACTGGGAGAACACTCTTTCTGACCAGTAGCACAGCAGGGACATCACAGTGAACAATAGATGTAACTCTGGGCCCTAAAACACCAGCGATTATATTTCCCAGGTGAAAGGAAAACCCATGGTGTGGGAAGCAATAAGATTCAGGTCACCCAGCTAAATCCCGGAAGATATCCCAGGTCCCTGTGGCACTCAGTCACCCGGAGCCAAACACCTGCATGTTCTGATCACTATCTCATACTGAACTGTGGGCACCACAACACCAGAGACTGGGATTTCCAGTTGAGAGAAAAACCCCACAGTGAAAGAAGCAATTAGGACTTACCTCAGGTCACCCAAACAATCCATGTAAAAGGTCTGAGGTCCAGCAAGCTCATAGCCTCTAGCTCAGAGACGTGCCTGTGCTCCCAACTCACCATCCCAGATAGAACTGAGGGCCAAAGGGTACTAGAGATGGGGTTTCTCTGTTGGGAAGAAACCACATGGTGAGGGAAATATCAGGTCTGATTTCAGGGCACTCAGCTGACTTTCCCTTCCCCCCAAAAAAAGAAAAGTCCCTTATAAAAAGTCCCAGGTTCCTACAGTCACCCAATGGCCAACCCAGAGCCGGAACTGTGGACCCCAAAACACCAGAGACTGAGTTTCCCTGTTGGGAGGAAACCCCACGGTGGGGGAAACATTGGGCCCGACCTCAGAACACCCAGCTCCAGAAGTTTCTGGGTTCTCAAAGACTCCATGCTCTGGCTTTCTGCTGCACTCATGAGTGCTGCTCTCACATGCCACTGGTTACTGCTTGGGTATTGGGGCACAGAGCTCCAACCACAGACCTACAGAAGTCGGAGATCCATGGGATAAGCCCCCAGATACTGCTCCAAGTTGCAACTAGTTATCCCTACCTAAACTGGACAAACCTCAGGACTCCCTGGTTTTCAAGAGGGCTGAATCCAGAAAACAGTGTAAAAGCAGCAGTAACAGCTCAATAAATTCAGAGCAAGAAACCCAGCAGCAGGGAAGCTGTCTCCCGGACTTGTCCGGGTGAGAGAAGAGGCCCCCTGACTACCAAAGACCACAATTACCACTCAGGTCTATACACCTGAGGTGAACTGTGGCAATTCCTATGAAGCACCAGCCATTCTGCGACCATACACAAAAATCTAAGGAGGCCTCCTTCAGGAAAAATCATCTTCCAGCAAAGGAGATTCTCCCAGCCAAAGGATTCCTGGAGGCACCAGAAACTAACAGCCAAAACCTGAGACAACCTGGTGGGTAGAGGCCAGCATAAAAGCTCAACCAAAAAAAACCCAAAGCAATATGACATCTCCAGAACCCAGTTATAAAGGGGCAGGCAGCCCTGGACAACCTATCATAAATGAATTTCAAGAAGATGACCTTACATCTATGCTTGTGAAGAGGATAATAGAGGAAACAAATAAAATAGGTAACAGATTGGAGGTAGATAAAGTCAAACACATTATGGAGATCCATAATGAAATAGAAGAAGAGAAGAACAGATTATGACCATCTGCAAAGAAACAGAGAAAGATAAAGATGAACAATTTGTGGCATTTAGAGAGGAAATAATTACGTTACTGAAAGAAATAAAAGAAACAGAGGAATATTCAAACTGATAGGTGAAGGAATTGATGGAAAATACAGGAAGACAGAAGGAAGAAATCAACAAAATAGCTCAAGATCTTAAGACAGGAATTAGTAAAATTAAAGAAAACACAAACAGAAAATCATGAAGAGGAATAATTTAGGGAAGAAAAGAGGAACAACAGAGGTCAGCATAACCAACAGACTACAAGAGATGGAAGAAAGAATCTCAGGTATGAAAGATACAATGGGAGAAATCTGTGCATCTGTCCAGGAAAAGGTTAAATCTAAAAATTCCTGACACAGAGAATTTAAAAGCACCAAGACAACATGAAAAAACAAAACTGAAGAAAAATAGGAATAGAGGGAAAAGAAGATTCCCGTCTCCAAGACCCAGAAAATATTTTCAACAAAATCATAGACAAAATTTTCCCCAATTTAAGGGAGAGGTCTATAAGAATATAAGAGGCCAACAGAACACGAAATTAATTAGATCAGAAAAGAAAATCCTCCTGCCACAAAATAATCAAACAATAAGTATACGGAACAAAGAAAAAGAACTAAAAACTGCATAGGAAAAAGGCTAAGTAACATATAATGACAAACCTACCAGAATCACACCTGGCTTCTCAACAAAGAAGATAAAAGCCAGAGGGGCCTGGATAGATATCAAGCAGACCCTAAGAGGACACAGATGTCATCCAGGGCTACTGTACTCAGGAAAATCCTCAGTCATCCTGAAGGGAGAAAATAAGATATTCAATGCCAAAAAATTAAAGCAATACCTACCCACAAATTCAACATTACAGAAGATACCAGGAGGAAAAACACAACTTAGGAAAGCTAGCTAAATTCAGGAAAACACAGGAAATAAATAACCTCACTACAGAAAAACTAAAATAGCCAAGCACATAAATACACCACCACAACCAACAGCAAATCAAAGAATCTAACAGCCACTGCTCATTAATCTCTCTCAACATCACTGCACTCAGTTTTCAAATACAAAGACAGATTAATAGAATGGATATATAATCAAAACCCAGCAATCTGTTGCATGCAAGAAACACACTCAGGTCACAAAATAGACATTACCTGAGAGGAAAGGGCTAAAAGACAGTTTTCCAAGCAAATGAGCCCATGAAGCAAGCTGGAGTAGCCATTCTAATATCTAATAAAATACATTTTCAACCAAAATTAATCAAAAGAGATGGGGAAGGTCATTTCATAATCATCCAAAAAAATTCCACCAAGAAGACATCACAATTTTGAACATCTATGCTCCAAATACAAGAGCACCCACATTTGTAAAAGAAACATTAATTAAAGTGAAACCAAACTTAGATTCCCACACATCAATAGGGATAGAATTCAACATCCCACTCTCAACAAAAGACATGTCAACAAAACAGAAATTAAACAAAGAAACAATGACTCTAACAGAGGTCATGAATCAAATGGACCTAACAAACATCTACAAAACCTTTCACCGAAACATAGAGGAATTTACCTTCTTCTCAGCACCTTATGGAACCTTCTCCAATATAGAACATATATTTGGTCACAAAGCATGCTTCAACAGATACAAGAAGATTGAAATAATTTCTTGTATCCTATCTTACCACCATGAATTAAGTAGGACCTCAACAACAGAAATACCAAAAAGCCTACACATACATGGAAACTGAACAACTTGTTACTCAATGACAGCTGCCTCAGGGAAGAAATATAGAAAGAAATTAAAGCCTTCTTAGAATTCAATGGAAATGAAGGCAAACCATACACAAAACAGTGCTAGGAGGAAAATTCATAGCACTAAGTCCTTGCAAGAAGAAATTTGAAACATCTGATACAAGCAACTTAATGTCTCATCTGCAAGCCCTAGAAATAAAAGAAGACAAACCAAAGAGTTTTAGATGGCTGGACATAATCAAACTCAGGGCTGAAATCAATAAAATAGACAAATAAATCAATTCAAAGAATCAAATAAATAAAAAGCTAGTTATTTGAGAAAAGCAACAAGATAGACAGACCCTTGGCAAAAATAACCAAAAGGCAGAGAGACACTATCCAAATCAACAAAATCAGAAATGAAAAGGGGGACATAAAAACAGACAGTGAGGATATACAAACAATCATTAGGTCTTACTTCAAATGCATATATACCACAAAATTTGAAGATCTAAATGAATTGGACAATTTTCTGGATCGATTCCACTTACCAAAACTGAATCAAAACCAGGTAAATAAATTAAATAGTCCTATATCTACTAAGGAAATAGAAGCTGTCATCAAAGTCTACTATCTAAAAAACCAAAAACAACAACAACAACAACAACAACAACAACACCACCAACAACAAAAATCCAAAACAGGGCCAGATGGTTTCAGCACAAAATTCTAACTGACTTTCAAAGAAGAGCTAACACCAATACTCTTCAAACAATCCCATAAGATAGAAACAGAAGGAACATTACCAAACTCATTCTATGAAGCCACATTCACCTTCATACCTAAAACTCACAGAGACCCAACAAAGAAAAAGAATTTCAGCTCAATTTCCCTTATGACCATTTATGCAAAAATAGTCAACAAAATACAAACTGAATCCAAGAACATACCAAAGATATCATCCACTATGACCAAGTAGGTTTCATCCCACATATGCAGGAGTGGATCAATAGATGGAAATCCATAACTTTAATCCACCATAAAAACAAACTGAAAGAAAAAAAACACATGATAATTTCATTAGATGCTGAAAAATCATTTGAAAAAATCCAACATTCATTTATCTTTAAATTCCTGGAGAGATGAGGAATAAAAGCCACTTACCTAAACATAGTAAAGGCATTATACAGCAAGCCTATAGCCAACATAAAACTAAATGGAGATAAACTTAAATTAATCCTACGGAAATCAGGGACAAGGCAAGGCTGCCCATGCTCTCCATATCTCTTCAACATAATTCTGTAGTCCTTCTTAGAGCAATAAGTCAATTAAAGGAGATCAAGGGGATTCATTTTGGAAAGGAAGAAGTCAAAGTATGGCTATTTGCAGATGATAGGATCAGTGACCCTCCAAATTCTACCAGGATACACCTGTAGCTGAAAAATACCTCATTCAAGTGGCTGGATTCAAAATAACACAAAAATTAGTAGTCCTCCAGTATACAAAAAACAAATGGGCTGAGAAAGAAATTAGGGAAACAGCATCCTTCAAAATAGTCACAAATAACATAAAGTACTTTGGGGTAACTCTAACCAAGCAAGTCAAAGACTTGTATGAATAAAACTTCCTGTCTCTGAACAAAGAAATTGAAGAAGATATCAGAAGATGGAAAGATCTTCCATGCTCGTGGCTTGGCAGGATTAACATAATAAAAACAGACATCATACCAAAAGCAATCTACAGATTCAATGCATTTCCCACCAAATTACCAGGACTATTCTACACAGACCTTGAAAAAATTCTCAAATTCATATGGAATAACAAGAATCCCAGAATGGCTAAAACAATCATCTAAAATAAATGATGTTTGTCCATCCCTGATTTCAAGCTGTACTATAGAGCAACAGTAATAAAATCTGCATGGAACTTCCAGAGAAACCTGGAGGGAGATCAATGGAATCAAATGGAAGACCCAGAAATAAATCCACACACTCATGGACACCTGATTTTTTACTTTGGTGCCAAAACCATAGAATGGAAAAAAGACAGCATCTTCAAAAAATGTTGCTGGTCTAACTGGATATCTACATGTAGAAAAATGAAAATAGATCTATACTTATCATCCTTCACAAAACTAAAATTCAAGTGGATAAAAGACCTCAATATAAAACCAGACAAACTAAATCTGTTAGAAGGAAAAGTGAGGAAGAGCCTTGAACTTATTGGCATAGGAGACAACTTCCTGAACAGAACATCCACAACACAGGCTCTATGATCAAAAATCAATAAACGGGACTTCATGAAACTGAAAAAGTTTAGTGAATCAATGGTCACTCTCCTCAGAACAAAACGACAGCCTACAGATTGGGAAAGGATCATCACCAATACTATATTTGACAGAGGTCTAATATCCAGAATGAATAAAGAACGTAGAAGTTAAAAAGCAACAAAGCAAGTAATCAAATTAAAAAATGGGCTACAGAGCTAAACAGAGAATTTGCAATAAAGGAATATTGAACGACAGAAAAACACTTAGAGAAATGCTCAACATCCTTAGCTATTAGCGAAATGCAAGTCAAAGCAACGCTGAGATTTCACCTTACACCCATCAGAATGAAAAACTCAAGTGACAACACATGCTGGAGAGGCTATGGAGAAAGGGGAACCCTCCTCCATTGCTGAAGGTAATGTAAACTTATAAAACTACTTTGGAAATCAATCTAACACTTTCTAAGAGAATTAGGGATAATGCTCCCTCAAGATCCAGCTGTACCACTCCTGGGCATATATCCAAAAGATGCTCAAGTATACAACAGGGAACTTTGCTCAGCCATGTTCATAGCAGCTTTATTTGTAATAGCCAGAAGCTGGAAACAACCCAGATTTCCCTCAGTGTAGAAATGGATACAGAAATTGTAGTGCGTTTACACAGTGGAATACTACTAAGCAATTAAAACCAAGGAAATCATGAAATTTGCAGGCAAATGGTGGGAACTAGACATCATTCTGAGTGAGGTATCCCAAAAGCAGAAAGAGACACAATGTATATATTCACTTATAAGTGGATATTAGGCATGTAATATAGGATGAACATACTAAAATTTTAACACCTAAAGAAGCTAATCAAGAAGTAGGACCCTAGTTAAGATGTGCATTTTTCATTCAGAAAGGCAAACAAGACGGACATCTGAAGAAGTGAGAAAACAGGAACAGGACAGGAGCCTATCCCAGAGGCCCTCTGAAAGACAGTATACCACAGGGTATCAAAGTAGATGCTGAAACACATAGCCAAACTTGGGCAGGGTGAAGGGATTCTTGTGAATGAAGGGGGAGACAGAAAGACCTGAATGGGTCTTCATAAGGAGAACAACAGAACCAAAATATCTGGGCACATGTTTTGTTTTTGTTTTTTTCTGAGACTGATATTACTAACAAGTACCATGCATGGAGATAACCAAAACCCCTGCACAGATATAGCCCATGGCAGCTCAATGTCTAAGTGGGTTCCCTAGTAATATGAATAGAAACTGTATCTGACATGAACTCAGTGGTTGGCAGTTTGATCCTGTCTGCCTCACGGGGGAGAAGTCTCACCAGACCAGAGAGGAAGCCAATGCTGCCAGTCCTGCTGAGACCTAACAGGATAGGGTCAGATGGAGGGTAAGGAGGACCACCCCTCTCAGTGGACTTGGAGAGGGCCATTGGAGCAGATGAGGGCCAGAGGGTGGGATTGGAAGGGAATGAGGGAGGGAGTTACAGCTGGGATTCAAAGTGAATAAACTGAAATTAACACAAAAATAAAAATTAATAGAAAAATAAACTGTAATTTATAAAAATAAAGTAATTAAAATTTTAAAATCCTCAGTTCCTGTAGTATCTGTCTTTTTAAAAATATTATTGCATTCTTATTGTGTCAACTGACACAGTTTGCTACATTTGCATAAATATATATCATTTTGAACCCCTCAATACCTGCATTACCCTCTTTTGTTCCTGTTCCTACCTGATGATTTTCTTCCTTTTCACAAATAGTCTGCTGTTTGCTTTCATTTGTATGTATCCATAAATGTATGTATTAATGTACATATTAACTATGAATTAATTAAATCTATATATGTGAATGTATATATTCTTTTTTAAATTTTTGTTTTGTTTTTATTATAATTTTTATTAATTATACTTTATTCCCTTTGAATCCCCCCATAACCCCTCCCACCTCCCCTCTCATTCCTACCTTCCCTCCTCCTTCTCCACACATGCCCCTCCTCAATTGCACGGATAGGGGAGGTCTTCCTCTCCTTCCTTCTGATCCTAGTCTATCACCTCTCATCAGGAGTGGCTGCATTGTCTTCCTCTGTGGCCTGGTAAGGCTGCTCCACCATCAGGATGAGGTGGACAAAGAGCAGGCCAATCAGTTCATGTCAGAGACAGTCCCTGTTCCCATTATGATGGAACCCACTGAACTGCCATGGGCTACATCTGTGCAGGGGTTCTAGGTTTTCTCCAGTTTCAGGAAAGACCCCTGTGCTCAGGAAAGATTTTTTGGTTCTGTTGCTCTCCTTGTGGAGCTCCTGTCCTCTCCCTATCTTAATATTTCCAACATCTTTTGTGAGATTCCATGCACTCTGCCCAACAGTTGGCCATAAGTCTCAGCATCTGCTTTGATATTCTGCAGGAGAAAGCCTTCAGAGGCCCTCTGTGACAGGCTCCTAACTTGTTTCTTGTTTTCTTCTTCTTCTGATGTCCATCTGCTTTGCCTTTCTGGTTGGGGATTGAGCATTTTAGCCAGAGTCCTCCTTCTTGATTAGTTTCTTTAGGTGTACAGATTTTAGTAGGTTCATCCTATATTATATGTCTATATGAGTGAATATATACCGTGTGTGTCTTTCCGCTTCTGGGATAGCTCACTCAGGATGATCCTTTCCAGTTTCCACCATTTACCTGCAAATTTCATGATATCCTTGTTTTTTATTGCTGAGTAATATTCCATTGTGTAGATGTACCACAATTTCTGTATCCATTCCTCAGTGGAGGAGCATCTGGATTATTTCCAGCTTCTAGCTATTACAAATAAAACTGCTACAAACATGGTTGAGCAAATGTCCTTATTGTGTATTTGAGCCTCTTTCAGATATATGCCTAGAAGTGGTATAGCTGGATCTTGAGGAACCGCTATTCCTAGTTGAGGAAGCGCCAGATTGATTTCCAGAGTGGTTGTACAAGTTTACATTTCCAACAGCAGTGGAGGAGGGTTCCCCTCCAGCATGTACTATCACTTGAGTTTTTGATTTGGGCCATTCTGATGGGTGCAAGGTGAAATCTCAGCGTCGTTTTGATTGCATCTCCCTGATGGCTAATGAAGTTGAGCATTTCTTTAAGTGTTTCTCTGCCATTTGAAATTCCTCTATCAAGAGTTCTCTGTTTAGTTCTGTTCCTCAGAACTAAATTGGATTACTTGATTTGTTGCTTTTCAACTTCTTTAGTTCTTTATATACACTGGATATTAGCCCTCTGTCAGATAAAGGGTTGGTGAAGATTCTTTCCCAGTTTGTAGGCAGTCGTTTTGTTTTGATGACAGTGTCCTTTGCTTTACAGAAGCTTTTCAGTTTCATGAGGTCCTGTTTACTGGTTGGTGCTCTTAGAGCCTGTGCTGTGGGTGTTCTGTACAGGAAGTTGTCTCCTGTACCAATGAGTTCAAGGCTCTTCCTTACTTTTTCTTCTTACTGATTTAATGTGTCTGGTTTTATGTTGAGATCTTTGATCCATTTGGACTTTAGTTTTGTGCAGGGTGATAAGAATGGATCTTTTTGAATTTTTCTACATGTAGACATCCAGTTAAACCAGCACCATTTGTTGAAGGTGCTATCTTTTTTTTTCCATTGTATGGTTTTGACATCTTTGTCAAAAATCAGGTGTCCATAAGTGTGTTGGTTTCTTTCTGGGTCTTCTATTCAGTTACATTGATCCACCATTCTGTTTCTATGCCAATAATATGCAGTTTTTATTACTGTTGCTCTATAGTACACCTTGAGATCAGGGATAGAGATACCTCCAGAAGATCTACTGTTATAGAGAATTGAATATATTTTTAATAACAGAAAATCTGTTACATTCATCTTCATTTTTTTTTATTTTACTTATTTCAATAATATTGTATTCTATAATTTCTTTCTGAAAATGATATCATAAAGCATTTCTCTGGTACTAAAGAATGTCTAACAAATCCAGTGTATTTATTGTACATTTGTGATTTTTCTATGTGAACTATCTAATTAGTATGCCTATTTATTGAATTAATAATCATTTTAGTGTTTTTATTTTTTGTATATGGTGAATGGTCATTCCTTTTCCAGTGGGTAGCTGATAAACAATTTTCTCTCAATTTATAGGAGACCTCTTCCATTATGTTGATTGTTTCATTTGTTGTGCAGATGCTTTTACATTCCGTGTACTTCTATGTATAAATTCTTCAGGTTCTGATTAAAATTCTAGTCATTAACTTTTTGTGCTTTCCAGTAATTGAGATTATATCTTCTATGTCTTTAGTAGTTTCAAAATTTCGAGTCTGAAATTTAAAGGTACTTTATCTACTTTGAGTTAATTTTTATATAATGTCAAAAATGAGTTTGTATTTTTGTAAGGCTTTATTATTATGAAAATTTTATATTAGGGAAAGTAATTTTGAAAGAGTGTGATTTCTGTCTTTTAAAATAATGATAGTAGTAAAATTAATAAATTTTATTATAATTTATTCACTTTGTATCCCAGCTGTAGCCCTCTCCTTAGTCTCCTCCCAGTCCCATGCTCCTTCCCTCTTTTCCTCCTATGCCTCTTCCTTAGTCCACTGATACTGGAGGACTTCCTCCCCTTCTATCTGATCCTAGCCTATCAGGTCTTTTCAGAGCTGGCTGCATCATATTCCTCTGTGGCCTGGCAAAGCTGCATCCCCCAACACACACATCCCAAGATGAGGTGATCAAAGTGCCAGCCACTGAGTTCATGCCAGAGACTACTCCTTCTCCCCTTACTAGGGAGCCCACATTGAGACTGAACTGCCCAGGGCCTACCGCTGAGCACTGAGTCTAGGTCCTCTCCATGCATGGTCCTTGGTTTATTCATCAGTCTCTGCAGGCCCCCTGGGCCCATATATATATATATATATATATATATATATATATATATATATATATATATATTTACCTCTGTTGGTCTCCTTGTAGAGTTCCTGTCTCCTCCAGGTCTTTGTATCTCCCCTTCTTCCATAAGTAGTTATTAGCCATATAATATAGGATAAACTAAAATCTATAATCCTAAAGAAGCTAAACAACAATGAGGACCCTAGGGAAGATGCGTAATCCTCATTCAGAAAGGCAAACAGGATAGACATCAGAAGTGTGAGAAGACAGGTAACAGGAGTGTACCACAGGGGGCCTTTGAAAGACTCTACCCAGCAGAGTATCAAAGTAGATGCTGAGACTCATAGCTAAACTTTGGGCAGAGTGCAGGGAGTATCCAATTTTAAGTAGAAGTACTTATAGGTATCCAGTTTTCACAGCATCACAGCCATGGCATGGTGTTGCATAGAAGAATTTTAATCCAGCAACACGATTACTCTAATAAGGGATCACATCCAAAGAATAGGTCTGTGTGATCTGGCTGGAGTACAGACAAACCCTTAATACACTCCACTAATTTTTTTCTGAATGGACTTCACAGACTTAATCCCTCTGTCTGGAATATAGTACATACCTTTAAGCCCAAATAATGATATTTAATTGAGGGGCAGACAAAGTGATGAATCAGAGAAAGATTGAAAGAATGAGTAAAGATATGATAAACCCAGCTCTCATGAGAACAGACAGGAAAAAGAAGCTACTTAAGAACAGTGCTGAGAGACAGCCAGAGAGTTTGTGGAGATATTACAGTAAAGTTTGTGAATACAGCACAGTTTGGTGCAGTTGAGTGCAGTTGAGTCCCTATAGTTCAGTTCAAAGAGTCAGAGACAGTTTTTCCAAGAAGAGCAATTCAGTGAGGAGCACAGGGAAGCCAGTTTGAACAGTCATCTTGAAGGGGAGTTTACAGCCAGAATAGCTGAGTTTAACCAGACAGGCAGAGTTCAGAATGAACTAGGAAGGGTGAGCTTTTTCAGCAGTATGTCTTAGAGGCTGAAAACATTATAAGCTTTGGTTAGCAGATAGAGGCTGGAGTCTAAAACCTCCAGATTGGATTGCATGGAGTCTAGAACCTTCCAAGCCTATACCTTTTGGGCTTAGTTCAAGTCAAGTATTTATAAAACTTGGGTAAGGTTCCCATCTTATTTCTTCACCCAAAGAAATAAAACCATTTACAGTGCTGCTTACTGGCTTGCTCCTAATGGCTTGTTCAGCCTGTTTTCTTAAGAAACCTGGACTACCAACTCAGGGACAGCACACCCACAAGGGATTAAGTTCTCCCTTATAAATCACTAATTAAAAAATACTTTATAGACGGATCTTATGGAGGAATTTTCTTAAGTAAGTTTCTCACATTTTAAATAATTCTAACTAGTGGCAAGTTGACATAAATCTAGGTACCACACTGGTTCTATTTATTTGCTGTACTGTATTTATTAATTTGCATAAAAAACAGTGTTCAAATTCCTGTAATAAGCCAACTAGGTAATTTCTAGTCTTTTAAATATGTAATTGAATTTTGTTTATGACTATTTTATTGCAATTTTTTGCATCTATTTTTCACCAGAGAAATTGGTATATTGTTTGTGTGTGTGTGTTGTGTTTTTATATGACTTTTATAATGGGATAATAGTAGCTTCACATAATGAGTGTAATATATTTTGTGAGGATCTTTGTTAAGTTTGAATATCTGAAAGAATCCAGAAGTGAATCTGTCTAGTTTCAAGCTTTTTTGTTGTTGTTGTTAAGTCTGAATATCTGGAATAAATCCAGAATAGAATCTGTCTAGTCCTAAGCTTTTCTGTGTTGGGAAATATTATCCTTTCACCAATCTTCTCATACATTTCATATCTCTTTAAGTATATGATATCATCTTGATTTAATGTATGTTACATGTGTTTGTTTGGTCATTTATTTCTTATATGTTCAAATTTATTAAAAGTTTTCAAAATGTTTGCTAATGATTCCATAGGTTTCATTTTATCAATTGCAATGTCCAGTTAAATAAGTCTCATTTCATTAAATAAGGCCTTTTTTCTTTCTGATTGTCAGCTTGGTAAAATATTTGTCAATTTTGTTTATCTTTTAAAATATTCAAGTTCCCTTTACATACATTATTTGTTTTGTTTCAGTCTTGTCCTCATTAACTTCTGTCTAGCTTTTTAATATTTCTCCTCTTACGACATGAGATTTGGATTGTTGTTTTATCAGAATTTGATGTATAACTTTAAGATATTTATTTTATTTTGTCTAGTTTTAATTATTTTATAATTTAAATGTTCATATCTATGAACCTTTCCCTTAGAGGTGTTTAATAATAGATCTAGTTAATTGTATTTATTATTATTTAGTAGAAATTTCAAGTTTTCTCATTCATTTCATCAATATTCTAATGATCATTCAAGATTGTTTTATTTATGTTTTTGATGAACTCCTCGTAGTTACATGTACTAATGTCTAAGGACAAAAAGAAGAAAGTCAGCAGCAGCAGCCAATCCAGAAAAAAAGGTGGCAGATAATTCCCTTTAATAAGGATTATCAGAGGGAAAAGATCAAGGGCTGTGAGTGAAACTCAATGTGGGAATGACAGCATTAAACAGAAACAGTGCAATATATAATCATCTCAAAATGACTGGGCATTAAGAGAATGAATTGCTTCCATTTAAAGCCTGGATATGAACATTATTTTTTTAATTTTTAATTTTATTAACTACAATTTATTCATTTTGTATTCACCCCCCCCCCCGAAGCTCCCTCCATCCTCCCCTCCCAATCCCACCCTCCCCCTGCTTCTGGATAGGAACATTATTAAAAGTAAGAATTAGGGAGATCCAAGATGGCTGCCACGAGAGGACACTGTGTCTGAGGAGTAGGACAGCAGAAACAACGCAGCGACCAAGGAGACTGAACTCTGGGACCTAAAACGCCAGCATTTGTGATTGCCAGGTGAGCAGAACTCCTATGGTGAGAAAATCAAGTGGGAAAACACTAGGGACACCCAGTTATTACCCAGAAAAATCTCCGGGTGACCAGCGGGGCACAGCTCTGATCTGAACAAGCAGCCACAATGGGCGCCCACATCCGCCATAATAGACTGGATCACACAGTCTCGCAGGCAGTCTGAGGAGGAACCAGGTACCATTTTCACTGACCTGCACACTGTGAGCGCACACTGCACCCGGGTTCTGCTTCAACCCACTGGTGTGCAGCAGGCTCACACCGATCGCCAGATCCACCCCAGGCTGAAGGGTCGGGGGACCACTTTGACCTGACTGCGCACTGCGGGCGCACACCGCACGCTTCCACCAGCAAGGACCTCTGTGCCTGTGTGAGTCCATGGACAGGTTGGGGAGGAACCCGTGTTCTGCTTCGACCAGCGGGTGTGCAGGGGGGGGCACGCACCGATCGCTGGAACAACCCCAGATTGAGAGGGTCAGGGGACCGTTTTGACCGGTCTGCACACTGCGGGCAAACACAACACACTTC
>CM053742.1:72901955-72917334 GCA_028658305.1 Pachyuromys duprasi
GGTCCTCCCCTGTTGGTGGACTTGGAGGGGGGGGAGGGAGATGAGGGAGGGAGTGGGAGAGTGGGAGGGAATGAGGGAGCATGATATTCCTGGTACGCAAAGTACCTAACATGTGATTGATATAAAAATAAATAAATTTAAAAAAAAGAAAAAAAAAGAAAAATATCTCAAGGGAAAGACACACATACATACCACCACCACCAACAACAAAGGAATATGCAGAAAATTTCGCGACACCATGAAAAGACCAAATTTAAAAGGAAATATAAAACATTATAGACAAAGGAAAATAATCCTTAGTCAAAGCATAGATAATGATTTTCAACATGTATCTGGTGTTATACTGAGATCTTTGATCCACTTGGATATGAGTTTTGTGCAGGGAGATAAATATGGATCTAATTGAATTTTTTTACAGGTAAGCATCCAGTTAGTCCAGCACGATTTGTTTAAGGTTCTGTCTTTGTTTTTTTGCCATTGTATGATTTTAGATTCTTCATCAAAATCAAGTGACCATAGGAATGTGTTTATTTTTGGGTCTTCAATTCAATTCCATTGATCAACCATTTTATTTCTATGCCAGTACTGTGCAGTTTTTATTACAACCAAGGACCATTCATGAACTGGACGTAGATTTCCTACAAAGATGTAGCTGAAACACCAATGCACACACTGAAACCACTGGACCTCTTTCATCTTTCTGAAGAATTCTCTAGACACCAGATAAAGATGGCACCGGGATAACCTACAGAATACAAGATCAGTGAAGGTTACAGATAAGCAAATGGTCAGAGGACAGCAAAAGAACACATTCAAAAATATCAGGAAATCATGGCTTCACTACCAACATCAAAATCAGTGGAAACTCCAATTCATTGGAAACACAGGAAAATGACTTTAAAGATATGCTTATCCAGTTATTAGATGGACATAAAGAGGAAACAAACAAATCTTTCAAAGAAATTGCCACACAGATGGAAGTAAATAAAGAGGAAATGAACAAAGCTCTCAAATAAACACGAATATAGCCAATCAAATAGAGAAATAAACAGAGACACAATTAGTGGCATATAGAGAAGAAACAAGCAACAGAAAAGAGGGCATCATACAGAGAAGGGGAGCCACATTCAAACAGATGAAGGACATTATGCAAGGCATAAAAATAGAATTAGAATCAGTAAAGAAAACACAAGAAAACCCTGCAGCTGAAAAATTTTTAAAAAGATCAAGAACTACAAAGGTAGGCAGCACCAACAAAATACAGGAGATGAAAGAGAGAATCTCTGGTGCTGAAGATACACTTGTAGAAATTGAACATTCTCTCAAAGAAAAGGTAAAATTGGAAAAGTCCCAAACACAAAACATCCAAGAAATCAAAGATGCAAAGAAAAGGCAAAATCTGAGAATAATGGGAATTGACGAAAAAGAAGATTCCAGTCTCCAAGGTCCAGAAAATATCTTCAACAAAATCATAGAAGAAAAATTTCACCACTTAAACAAAGAAGTATGCATAAACACGCAAGAAGCCTACAGAACACCAAATAGACTAGACAAAAAAAGAAACTTCTCACAGCACATCATAGTCAAAACACTAAATCTACAGAAAAAAGAAAAGATATTAAAAGAAGCAAAGAAATAAGGCCAATTAACATATAAAGTAGACCTATCAGAATCACACCAGACTTCTTATCAAAAACTATGAAAGCCAGAAGGGCCTGGGCAGACGTCATACAGACTTTAAGTGACCATAGATGACAACCCAGACTACTATACCCAGCAAAACTTTCAATCAACATAGATGGAGAAAACAAAATATTCCATAACCAAACTAAATTTAAGCAATTTCTACACAGCAAACCAGCCCTACAGAAGATACTAGAAGGAAAACTCCAATCCAATGAAAACAACTACACCAAAGAAAGTATAGGATACAGATAATTTTCCAACAAAAAATTAAAAGAAAAGGAGCAATGGATCACAGTAAGACTACCAATTCCTAAATAAAAAGGACTAACATATATTGGTCACTATTATCTATTAAGATCAATGGTCTCAACTCTCCAATAAGAAGACACAGACTACCAAAATGGTTGCAGAAACAGGATCCAACATTCTGTTGCATCCAACAAACACACCTCTGCAACAAAGATAAACACAACCTCAGAATAAAGGGCTGGAAAAATGTTTTTCAAGTAAATGGACACAGAAAACAAGCTGAGGTAGCTAGCCTAATATCTAGTAAAATACCTCCAACCAGAATTAATCAAAAAAGATGAGGAGGGGCACTTCATTCTCATCAAAGAAAAAAATCCACCAAGAGGACATCACAATTCTGAACATCTATGCCCCAAGTACAAGACCACCTCCATTCGTAAATGAAACATTAAAGCTTATATCACACATCGATACCAACACCTTAATAGCAGGTTCAACAAACCATTCTCACCAAGAGATAAATGATCCAGACAGAAGCCAAATAGGCAAATAAAGACACTTACAGAGGCCCTAATTCAAATGGACCTAGTAAATGTCTACAGAACTTTTCTCCCAAACTCAAAAGATTATACCTTCTTTTGAGCACCTCATGGAACCTTCTCCAAAATAGACTATATAGTTGATCACAAAGCAAGCCTCAACAAATACAAGAAGATTTAAATAACCCCTGTATTCTCTCTGATCATCATGGGCTAAAGCTGGACCTCAACAACAATGGAAATAGCAAAAAGCCTACATGCACATGGAAATTTAACAATGTGCTACTCAAGGACAGCTTGTCTAAGAAAGAAATAAAGAAAGAAATTAAAGACTTCCTAGAATTCAATGAAAATGAAGGCACAACATATCCAAATATTTGGGACACCATGAAAGCAGTGCTCATAAGAAAATTAATAGCACTACGTGCCTTCAAGAAAAAATTTGTGTTATCTCATATAAGCAACTTAATAGCCCAACTGAAAGCCCTAGAAAAAAAAAAAAACAAATACACCCAAGAAGAGCCAATGGCTGGAAATAATCAAACTCAGGGCTGAATTCAATCAATTAGAAGCAAATAAAACTATTCAAAGAATCAATGAAACCAAGAGCCGGTTCTTTGAGAAAATAAACAAGATAGACAAACTTAGCCAAACTAACTAAAAGGCAGAGAGATTCTATATAAATCAGTAAAATCATAAATGAAAAGGGGGACATGACTACAGACACTGAGGAAATCCAAACAATAATTAGGTCGTACTACAAAAGCCTATATGCCACAAAATTAAAAATCTAAAAAAAATCAACAATTTTCTCGATAGATTCGATCTACCAAAATTAAGTCAATATCACATAGAAAGATTATATAGTCCTATATTACCCAAGGAAATTGAAGCAGGCATCACCAGCCTCCCTTCAAAAAAAATCCCCTGGGCCAGATGGTTTCAGCACAGAATTCTACCAGGCTTTCAAACTCCAACTCTTTTCAAACTATTCCACAAAATAGAAACAGAAGGAACATTATCAAACTCATTTTACAAAGCCACTGTCACCTTGATACCTAAACTACACAAAGGCTCCCCCCTCCCAAAAAAAGAGAACTTCAGACCTATCTCTCTTATGAACTTTGATGCAAAAATGCTCAAGAAAACACTTGCAAACCGAATCCAAGAACACAAAAAAGATATCCGCCATGACCAAGTAGGCTTCATCTCAGGCATGCAAGGGAGGTTCAATATATGCAAATCCATCCAAGTAATCCACCATATAAACAAACTGAAGGAGAAAAACCACATGATCATCTCCTTAGATACTGAAAAATCATTTGACAAAATCCAACATCCATTCATGTTTAAAATTTGGAGAGATCAGGGATACAAGGCACATACCTATACATAGTAAAGGCTATATAGAGCAAGCCTATAGCCAATAACAAACTCAACTGAGAGAAATTTAAATCAATCCCACTGAAATCAGGGACAAGGCAAGGCTGCCCACTCTCTCCTTATCTTTTCAACATAGTACATGAAGTCCTAGCTAAAGCAATAAAACATCTAAAGGATATCAGGTGGATACCAATCAGAGAAGTGGTCAAAGTTTCATTATTCAGAGATGATATGATAATGTACATGAATGACCTCAAAAATTCAACCAGAGAACTCCTTCAGCTGATAAACACTTTTAGCAAAGTGGATGGATAAAAAATTAACTCAAAAAAATCAGAAGCCCTCCTTTATACCAAAGGCAAAAGGGCTGAGAAAGAAATCAGGGAAACAATACCCTTCACAACAGCCACTAATAACATAATTACCTTGGTGTGATACTAACCAAGCAAGTGAAAGACCTGTTTGAAAAAAAAAAAAAAAACACTTCAAGTCTTTGAGGAAAGAAATTGAAGAAGATATCAGAAAATGGAAAGATCTTCCATGCTCATGAATCGGTAGGAATAACATAGTGAAAATGAACATTCTGCCAAAAGCAATCTACAGATTCAATGCAATCCCTATCAAAATACCAACACAATTCCTTACAGAGTTCAAAAAATAATTCTCAACTTCATACGGACAAACTAAAACCCCAGGATTTCCAATATGATCCTGTACAACAACAAAGGACCTGCAGGTATCTCCATCCCTGATCTCAAGCTGCATTACAGAGCAATAGTAATAAAACCCACATGGTATTGGTAGAGAAGCTGAAAGGTGGATCAATGGAACAGAAGACCCAGAAAAAAAAAAAAAACACACACACACCTATGAACACTTGATTTTTGACACAGAAACCAAAAACATTCAATGGAAAATAGACATCTTTAGCAGATGAAGCTGGTCCAACTGGATGTCTACATACATAAAAATAAAAATAGATCCATATTTATCACCCTGTACAAAACTAAAATCCAAGCGATCCAAGACCTCAACATAAAACCAGGTATACTAAGTCGCTTGGAAAAAGAAGTGAGGAAGAGCCTAGAACTCATTGGCACAGGAGACAACTTCCTCAACAGAACACCATCAGCCCAGGCTCTAAGAGCAATAATCAATAAATAGTACTTCATGAAACAAAAAAACAAACAAAAAACTTCTGTAAAGCAAAAGATACTGTTGTCAGAACAAAATGACAGCCTACAGATAGGAAAAGGATCTTCACCAACCCTATATCTGACAGAATACTGGTATACAGAATAGATAAAGAATTAAAGAAGTTAAAAGGCAATAAATCAAGCAATCCAATTTAAAAAATGGGGTATGGAGCTAAACAGAGAATTCTCTATAAAAGAATATAGAATGGCAGAAAAACTCTTAAAGAGATGCTCAACATCCTTAGCCATCAGAGAGATGCAAATCAAATAGACCCTGATATTTCACCTTACACCCATCAGAATGGCTAAGATCAAAAACTCAAGTGACAACACATGCTGGAGCGGTTGTTGAGAAAGTGGAACCCTTCTCCATTGCTCATGGGAATGTAAACTTGTACAACCACTCTGGAAATCAACCTAGTGCTTTCTCAGACAATTAGGAATAGCGCTTTCTCAAGATCCAACTATACCACTTCTAGGCATATATTCAAAAGATGCTCAAGTACACAACAAGGACATTTGTTCAACCATGTTTGCAGCAGCTTTATTCGTAATAGCCAGAACCTGGAAACAACCCAGATGTCCATCAATGGAGGAATGGACACAGAAATTGTGGTAATTTTACAGAATGGAATACTACACAGAAATTAAAAACGAGGAAATCATGAAATTTGCAGGCAAATGGTTGGATCTGGAAAAGATCATCCTTTGTTGGGTATCCTAGGAGCAGAAAGACACACACAGTGTATACTTACTTATATGTAGGTACTAGACCTATAAGATAAGATAAACATACTGAAATCTGTACACCTAAAGAAGATACACAAGAAAGAGGACCCTGGGTAAGATAATCAATCCTCATATAGAAAGACAAATGGGATGGACATTGGATGGAGTAGAAAACAAGTGACAGGACAGGAGCCTACCACAGAGGGCCTCGGAAAGACTCTACTTAGCAGTGTATCAAAGCAGATGCTGAGACTCATAACCAAACCTTGGGCAGAGTGCAGGGAATTATATGAAAGAAGGGGTGTTAGTATGACCTGGAGAGGACAGGAGCTTCACAAGGACCAAATATATCAGGGCATAGGGGTCTTTTATGAGACTGTTTCTCCAACCAAGGACCATGTATGGATATAACCTAGAACCCCTGCTCAGATTTAACCCATGGCAACTCAGTATCCAAGTGGGTACCCTACTAAGAGGAACAAGAGCTATTTCTGACATGAACTCAATGGCTGGCTCTTTGACACCACCCTCCCCCCGAGTGAGGAGCACCCTTGCTAAACCCCAGAAGAGGACATTGCAGTCAGCCCTGAATAGACCTGATAAGCTATGGTTAGATGAAAGGGGAGGAGGTCCTCCCCTATCAGTGGACTTGGAAAGGGGCAGGGAGGAGGTGAGAGAGGGATGGAGAGAGGGAAGGGGCTATGGCTAGGATACAAAGTTTATAACCTGTGATTAGTATAAAAATAAATAAATTTTAAAAATGTTATTAAAAAATAAAAAAAGGAATAGTGGTCAGAGGAAATGGGAGGAGGACCTCCCCTATCAGTGGACATGGAAAGGGTCAGGGAGATGAGAGAGGGAGGGTGGGACTGGGAGTGAATGAGGGAGGAGGCTATGGCTGAGATACAAATTAAATAACCTGTAATTAATACAAAAAGAAAAATTATTAAAAAAATAAAAATTAAGTCTCCATATAATATATGAATTAAACAATTAATGAAAAATAGGTTATGAATTTGAAGAAGAGAACGGAGCTGTATATGGGTTCCCTTGGTGGGATAAAAGGAAAGGAGGAAATAATGTAATTGTATTTTAATTTCTAAATATAAAAGAAATAACAATAAAGTCAGGGAGACCACAAATTAACAAGTTAATAATTCAACTGAAGAGTTTGGAAAAACAAGAACAGCCAAACACAAATCATGTACATTGAAACAAATAATATAAAAAAGCAGATGTCAATGAACTACAAAAAAATAAGAAAAAAAAACATAATACAAAGACTCACCAAATCAACAAAAATAAAGAAAAGAAAGAACCCTACAAATAACTTAATAATGCAGTCCATTAATTTGAAAAACAAGAACAAACAAAACCCATATCAGGTAAACATAAATAAATTTTAAAGTATAAATTAATACAAATATACATTTGCACTTAAAGATATCAAAAATACACTCTGGAAGAAAGAGAATGTCTTCAAGAAATGATGCTTTGATAACTGAAAGTCCACATGTAGAAGAATGAAATTAGACTCATATCTATCACTCTGTATGACAAACAACTCCAAATGAGTCCAAGACTGCAATGTAAATAAAGCACAAATCACCAAAACTGCTGGAAGAACACATAAGTAGTGCCCTAGAAGAAAGTGGCAGATGAAAAAACTTTCTGAGTAGCATTGCATCTGCAGAATAATATTACATTTGTGATATCTATCCAAACCTGTCAATATGTGTTCATGATATTGTATCCACAATAATTAGGAAATAAAATTAAAACAATATGAACAAAAAGTTCATAAAATTACCATTTAGTTTGGGTTTTGTTGGCCAACTACTCCTATGAATGGAGGAGACTGCATTGGAGAAAACTGATTTTCACTTTGTCAGTGTGTATCATTTTCACATAGCTGGATGATATCAACGACTGCTTTTCTCCTCCAGTAACACCCAGTACTATGAATACCAGCCAGTAGTTAATAAGTTCCCAGTTATTCATTTGTTCAATTTCCCTGTGCTTGATGAAAGTAAATGTTGACTTTAGTAAAAGAGTGTTGCTGTCAGGTTGTGGAAAGCATCCAAAAGCCTTGATAATAGCCTGTGATATTTGGAGATTTATCTGTGGCTCTTTGGCCAATGACTCAACAAGTAAAACCTCCTGGCACTGGAGGTTTTACTTGGTGGCATAAGATTTCTAACTGGGACATTGTCTCTAATATTATTTGGTTATTCTTTTTAGATTCCATTGATACATACATGTATATATATATATATATATATCATTGATATATATAAAGTTTCTGTAGAAATATGTTTATTTCAAATGGCCTTTATTGTTGTCCTGCCTCCTTCCTATTTAATTTTCCAATCAGTTTTCTCTGTCATTCTATAGTGCCATATTCTCTTTCTCCTTCCTTAGAATATCCTATCCTACTCCTTTGTCTCTTACCTTTTTTGGTTATTCAGACTGTAAAGTACATTTATAAGATGAAAAGCTAACATCCCTGTATAAGAGAAGAAACTTCAATATCTACCTTTTAAATACTAGTTTACTTCACTCAGGCTGATTTTTTTTGTAGCTCCACCCTTTTACCTGTAAATTTTGTAATTTAATTTCTATTAACAGCTGAATAATATTCCTTTTTGTAAATAAACCACAGATTCATTACACATTCATCTTCTGAGAGAAATCTAGGCTACTTTCTATCTGGACAACTAAGAATAAAGCAGAAGTGGACATGATACCTGCTCATTCTCTGTATCTCTGTAGTAAGATGTAGAGTTCTTTTGATGGACGTCTCAGAATGGTATAGTTATGTTTTAAGGTAGATCAATTTCTGGCTTCTTGAAGAACCCCAAAACTGATTTCTATAGTGTCTGTACAAGTTTATACTCTCACCAGCAGTAAATGAATGTGCCCCTACCTGAAACATCACCAGCATGGGCTTTCATTTGTTTTATTGTTCTTAGCCATTCTGAGGGATAAAATAATATCTCTAAGTAGTGTTAGTTTTCATTTCCCAGTGATTATGAAGTTTGAATTTCATTTTAAATATTTCTCACTCATTTATGTTTCTTCTTTCGAGAACTTCTTTTTTTCTTGATGTCAGCTTTTGAGTTCTTTATATATTGTTTTTAGCTAAATTGCTTTTCTCAGGACCTAGTACATTATAGTTACTGGGTTCTAAGGATGGGCGTATCTTTCTTGTCTTTTTATTGGCATCTAACCATCAGGAGTTACGGTGTTTGAGGTGTTTCTTGGTGTATATATCTAATCTTATCTTTGTTATGTGGGTGTTTGTTCTTTGGTTATGTTGCTCAGTATGAACCTACAAATTGCAGTGGCTGTGATGTGCATTGTATAAAGTACTTCTGGTGTGGGAGAGTGACACAAAGGAATAGAATTGAGGTAGGTAAAATGGCTGAGAGGAGGGGGGCAGCCTAACCAGATCCCAGAAGAGGACATTGCAGCCAGCCCTGAAGAGACATGATCAGCTAGGTTCAGATGGAAGGGGGGAGGTCCTCCCCTCTCAGTGGACTTGGAGGGGGGCAGGGAGGAGATGTGGGAGGGATGGGGAGAGTGGGAGGGAATGAGGGGGCTATGGCTGGGATATGAAGTACATAACCTGTGATTAATATAAAAATAAATAAATTACTTAAAATAATGGCTGAGAGGTTCAGCCGAAAAGAGGTAATGGTATGTTGAGGACTGGCTGCATTGTCCTTCTCGGTGGCCTAACAAGGATGCTCTTCCCTTGAGGTTGGTGAGGCCAAAGAGCCAGCCATTGAGTTCATGTCAGAAATAGTCCCTGTTCCCCTTACTAGGGTACCCACTTGGATACTGAGCTACCGTGTGCTACATCTGAGCAGGAGTTCTAGGTTATATCCATACATGGTATTTGGTTGGAGAAACAGTCTCATAGAAGACTCCTGTGCCCTGATATATTTGGTCCTTGTGGCACTCCTGTCCTCTCCAGAGACATGCTGAGCAAGTGGATATTATTTAAAAAAAACACACAGTTAATATAGAAGAGTTATATTTAAGTGTTGGATAGTGAAGTAGGATGACTATAGTTTATACTAATTTATTATTTAGCTTATAAAATATTAGAAGACAGGATTTCCAACATAGAGAAATGATAAATATTTAAAAATATAGAATGTTACTTGCCCCGACTTGATCATTACATATTGTTCATTGCCTTATCACAATGTATTCTCTAAAGATTTTGATTATGTGATAATTTTTATATTAAAAATATGAATACAAAGAAAGAAAAGAGGTAAGGGGCCCCATTCCAATCCAGAGGCAGAGTATCCAGAGAGTAGAGGCAGTAAGAGAGCAGGGGATTCAACAGGATGCCACAGGACTATGAGTAAGTCTGGAGAGCCTGAAGGGGAGGACAAGAAATATACTGAAAATCACCTACCTATGTCTTAACCAGGTGTACCTCTTGAGCTAGGTAGTTCTTGGTATAAAGAGATTATGTGGATCAGCAGCTGACACAAAGGAAAGGAGACTGAGAGAATCTACAGGAAAGTGCTAATGAGACCCAGGATCTTCACCAAAAGGTTGAGTCCTCAGGGAATGGAGGGAGGGTGTGAGGGGCGTCTCCCTGCAGTAGAACTAAGAGTAAGTCTGGAGGGATCGGAATAAAAGAGATTTCTGTTTCAATTCTTAATGAGCTGTTAATGCCTTTCCCAGCCTTCTGTAGGGTTACCTTAATGCATCAATTGATGCAGCCATAAAGGAGAAATGAGAAAATTTGGGGAGAGACTTTAGCAAGGGAGGGGAATACAGAAAGAAAAAGAGAGGTGAAACAAATAACACCAAAAATCTTTGAAAATGTATAGGGAAACATTATTTTATAATCTTACACCAAATGAAAGTCTATTTACCTACCAAAACAAATCATTGCATTAGCTGTAAAATAGAAAGAATTATCTAATAAGTATAGCAAGATTCATATAGACACATTTTCTTTTACACCCAGGTCCTATACTGTAAGTGTGTGTGTGTGTGTGTGTGTGTGTGTGTGTGTGTATCACATGTTGTATGTTTTTGTGTAGAAGTCATGAAACTAGAACAGTGACCATGAGTAGGAATAATGGTACCTTAGTAGGGTGGAAGGAATAAAGAGTATAATGCAATGCTGCAGAAAGGAATGCTGAGTAGTTGCTACTATGGGAAAGAAAAGGGCAAGTATTGTGATGACAAGAAGGATGGGGGTTTTGAGTGGGAAAGGAAGACCAATGTTAGATAAACATGTATGAAAATTCCATAAGGAAATTAATTGGTATGTGCACAAATTTAATTGAAAGTTATAAAATATCTTAAGTTCAACTATCACAGTTCAAAGTCCCTTCTTACTATGCCAATTACTTCTGCATTCTTTGTTCAATGACCAATAAGAGCAGGCAAGCATTCCATCACTGGATCATCTCCTGGCACTGCAACCTTTTTGAGGGATTCTTTTTCATTATCTTTCAATAGTTTCCTCAAACTCATGTATAAACCTATTCTTAGTATACTCTGGGTGACTACATTGCATTTGTCAGACATGCTAACTCCAGAAATTGTTTGAAGATTGAGACATTTTAGGCTCTGTCACTTCATTATTATGTATTGATATGATAAAACACTTTTTCTCTTCTGTGTGTTTTCTACAAAATTTTAAAACTTTGGAAATCAGTTTCTTAGACAATTAGGAAGAGTGCTTCCTCACAATACAGCTATACCACTCCTAGGCATAAATCCAAAATATGTTCAAGTACACAACAAGTATATTTGTTCAACCATGTTTGTAGCAGCTTTATTCATAAGAGCCAGAAACTGGAAACAACCCAGATGTCCATCAATGGAGGAATGGATACAGAAATTGTGGTACTTTTACACAATGGAATACTACTCAGCAATTAAAAACAAGGAAATAATGAAATTTGCAAGCAAATGGTGGGAACTAGAAAAGATCATCCTGAGTGAGGTATCCCAGAAACAGACACACACGGTATATACTCACTTATAAGTGGATACTAGACATATAATATAAGATAAACATACTAAAATCTGTACACTTAAAGAAGCTAAGCAAGAAGGAGGAACCTGGTTGAGATGAACAATCCTTCCTCAGAAATGCAAAAGGGATGGATATTGGAAGAAAGAGAAACTAAGAAATAGGAAAGAAGTCTATCAGACAGGGCCTCTGAAAGACTCCATTCAACAGGGTATCAAAACATATGCTGAGACTCATAACCAAACTTTGGGCAGAATGCAGGGAGTCTTATGAAAGAAGGGGAAGATAGTAATACCTGGAGAGGACAGAAGCTTCACAAGGAGAGCAACAGAACCAAAAAATTTTGAGGTTGATACTCCAACCAAGGTCCATTCATGGATGTAACCTAGAAGCCCTGCTCAGATGAAGTCCATGGAAGTTCAGTATCCAAGCAGGTTCCCTAGGAAAGAGAACAGCGATTATCTCTGACATAAACTCAGTGGCTGGCTTTTTTATCACCTCCCTCTGAGGGTGGAGCAGTCTTGCCAGGCCATAGAGGAGAACAATGCACCCAGTCCTGATGAGACCTGATAAGCTAGGTTCAGATGGAAAGGGAGGAAGACCTCCCCTATCTGTACCCAATTTTTTAATTGGTTAACTTGGTTTGTTGGTATTTAACTTCTTGAATTCTTTATATATTCTGAGCAGAAATCCGTGTTCAGGGGGTCCTTCCGAGAGACTAAGGAATCTACCAAGAATCATTTATGGAAAGGACCTAGACCCCCTGTTCAGATGTAGCCCATGGGCAGCTCAGTCTTCACGTGGGTTCTTTAGTAACGTGAGCAGGGCCTGTCTCTGACATGGACTCAGTGGCTGGTTCTTTGATCAACTCCCTCTGTTGAGGTAGCCTAACTAGGCCACAGAGAAATAGAATCCAGACAGTCCTTATGAGACTGGATATGCTAAGAATAGATAGTAGGGAAGGAGGACGTCCTCTATCAGTAGACTGGGGGAAGGACATAGAGGGGGAAGAGGGAGGAAAGGTGGGACTGAGGAGATAAAGGAGGGGACTACAGCCTGGATACAAAGTGAATAAATTGTGTTAAATACTAATAATAAAGGAAAAGAAAATTAAGATAAAAAGGAAAGTTAAAATGAGGATTATGATGGTAAAAACAAAACAAAACACTACCCAAGGAGACAACCATTAACACAGTCACAAGCCCTCTGATCTACAAGAGTGACCTGCCTGTATGACATGCTGGTACAATAAGCTGCAGGAAAATGCTAGCAATCAACTACTCTCTGATTGGATTTGAGAGCCACTCTAGGACATGGAACCCATGGCTGGCACTACTTAGATAGCCAAGAACCTGAGACTATATAGGTCATGAGGCTATGGGAAATCCAAATACTATTGTTCTGGTAAAGTAACATAGCAATAAAAGTACTCCTAACAGTGCTATACTCATAGATTAATGCCTGAATAAGCCCTTATAAGAGAAGCTTCTGGTGGTAGTAGAATGCAACTAACACAGAGAACAACAAATGGAAAATGTGCACAACAAGAGATTTTTGGAACACTAAGTCCTATATTTATGGTTTTGAGCCTAGCCTTTAATGACTGAGCCATTTCTCCAGCCTGGAACAGTAAGTCCTAAATGCAATGTCCTCATCATACCTCTCTTTCAGGGATCAGAGAACTGTGCAGAAGAGGAAGCTGAAAGATTGTAAGAGTCAGGAGGGATAGATGTGTCCAAGGAAAGATTTTCCAGATACCTTGATGCTTGGGTTTTAGTTGCTTTCAGAAGTAGTCAAGTTGAAAAACAAGATTTAGTTGTCACCAAAATTTTGATTGTCATCACAGTCACCAAAACGGGAAGATAGGGTTTATTTGGCTTACAAGTCATACTTGTTAACTGAGGGAAGTTAAGATTGAGACCTGGAGATAGGATGTGAAGTAAAGGACATGAAGGAAAGTCCTTGCTTGTTTCCCAGGCTTACTCAGCCTGCATTCTTCTACTACAAAGGACCATTTTCATTTAGTTGGTACACCCACAGTGGGCCAGATCTTTCCTGCTTATACAGGTAATCAATACAGAAAATCTGATGGAGGAATTTTCTCTATTGAGGTTTCTCTACACAGACAACTCTAGCTTATGCCAATCTGACAAAAATTCAACACAGCCATAGTATATTATTTATCATGTATTACCACACACTGTATTTAACATGTTTTTAAAGAATTTAGGGGCTGGAAAGTTGGGTCAGTGGTTTAGAGCACTGATATACTTACAGAGGACCTGGATTTGATTCCCAGCACCCTACATAGCAACTCACAACTGTCTGTAACTCCAGTCCCAGGAAGCTAAATACCTTTCTCTGTCTTCCAGAGGCACTGCATGAACATGATTTCGTAGACATACATATTAGCAAAACACTCTTCTGCATTAGAAAAAAATCCAAAAAATTAAAGATTTATTTTTAATTGTGTGTATATGTGTGAGAGTTTTTGTATATGAATTCAGTGACAGTAAAGTCCAGACTAGGGCATCAGATCTCTTGGATTCTCTATAGCTAGACTTATTGTAAGTTGCAAACACACTGTTATTGGTGCCAGGAAAGTAATCTAGATCCTCTGGAAGAGCAGCAAGTGCATTTGTCTACTGAACCAACTTTCTAATCCCAAAGATAAATGTTTTTACTCAAATTCCAAATAGTTCAAGTTTAACTTGATCTGTCATCTTTATGTCTACTGAACAGCTGTCATAATATAATATACTTTTCTAAGCATCATTGAAATGATTTTTGAATATTTTCTCAATAAATTTTTTCCTCCTGAATTTTTGATATCATATTAAATCATCATCTGAAATTTTTTAAACATTATCTTTTAAGAAGTACTAATTTTCTGAAAACTTGCAAGCCAGAAATATGTTAACGTACTGCAGTTTCATAGTTTGTGCATAGTAAATTCATCTAAATTTTTATGATTTTCTCCATTTTATATTTTATTTCTAGCATAACCTTGAAAATCTACTATTCTTACTTTTTCTGTAAAATATGTTTTATTTTCCCAAGGAGGGAATTTATACAGCCATCTCTCTTTAAAAATATAAAAGGGTCAATATTTATGCAATTTTTGCCTGGCTCTTTTGATTATTCTGTGTGATTACTAAGTGCTTTTACCTTGATAGCAATTGTTTGCAGTTTTGTTTTCAATTATTGATATTTATTGTATGTGCATGTGACAAAAAGAGTGAAAACAAATTTGGGAATCAATTGAGAAAAATAGTGTTTATAAAAGAAAAGGAAAGAGAGTTATCATTAATAAGCTGGATCTTTTTAGACTTTTGTTGCTAGATGTTGTTGAGATTTATAAACTTACAAATTGATTGTATTTATGATTTTATTTGTCTCTGGTTTTTGTTTTTGTTTTTGTCTTCTACACCTTAAATATGGCTATATTTTAAATGTTAATCTGTTTGTTTATTTGTGTCAAATTTCAGCCATATTTCTATATTTATGTACTGTAAGTTTATAACTTTCTCTGTGGATATAATATTTTTTAAATAAATTTATTTATTTTTATATCAATCACA